>RJWH01000054.1:1630908-1807264 GCA_004363575.1 Solenodon paradoxus
CCAATCCAACTAAAGAGCACGCAGCAGACATGCACAGGGGCCACCTATCAGAACTACTTCCCTTCTTTTCCCTTTCTATATAAGTCCCTCCATCTTAATAAAATTTTGCAGCTTGATCAGAATTCGTTGTCTTGCTGTCATTTTTCGCACCTCTTGTCCCACCCCTTTCATCCGTTCTAGGTGGATCTCTGGACCCCAGTTGATTATTCCGCAGGTCGGACTCATTGATCATGTCTGTAAACTTAGATTCAGTCTGACCTGGAAATCATGGTTTCCATGACTTACGCTACATTCTCTCTTTCATTTATATTCTTGTTTTTGTTTGACTTATGTTGTTTGTTCTACTTTTGTTAATTTTTTGTTAATTTTTCAAGATAATAGATTATTAATGTGATGTCTTTTTTAGTATTGAAATTTGTAACTATAATTCCCTTTATGCTCTGCTTTAGTTGCAACCCATTCTTTCTCATACATCTTGTTTTCATTTTATTTCATCTGAAAGCATTTTCTTATTTCTCTGGTACTTTTTCCTTGAATTCAGTGCTTATTTAGAAGAATCTGTAAGGTTCCGTGAGGAGAAAAGCTCAATCAGACAAAAAATGTCAAATAGCCAGGGCTTTATTGGACTTTGCGCTCCCGGGCGAAACTCCCAAGTCTGCAGAGGGCCGGGAAGTCGCGGGCTGGGAAGTCGCGCCCAGAACGAAGGGGTACCGGCTCTTTAAGCAGAGGAATTTTGCGGGCTTCCTATGTGGCGATTGGGGATTGGCCCTGTGAATCCAGGTGTGGGGGTCGCATCCCTTATTCTGAAGTCATCCACCTTTTTCCCGGGCTTGGCTGCCGTTTTCCCGGGCATGGGCGCTGCTGCTTTTGTCCCTGGACCAGCCTAACATTCCAACCTCTTTGATAGGATAAAGGGGTGGCGTGATCGTTCTGGCTACTTCCCGCTGACAGGTGGGGCGTAGAGGGGAGGGGGTCAGAGGTTGGTGTCGTCTGACCCAGGACAGTAGGCCCTGGTCTGTAGCAGCACCTGGAGGAATCTCAAAAAGCATTAGTAGCACACAGATTATCAGAACTGGCCCAACAATCGGCACTAAAGTGGAAAAAATCAGGGAGCGCTACCATGGGGTCCCCATTTCTAAAGGGGTGTAGCCCTTTTTCAGCTTGTCATAGCCTCTGACCCAGAGAAAACCATTCTGCCAGTAACCAAATTACAAATCAATGAGGCTCTCCAAAATTGCCTGGATCAGCAAGCAGCTGCCGCTGACCATACAGGAATCAAAGATTCACAAGCCCCTGCAGAGGCACTGGGCGGGTGCTATTCATGCCCCCAAGGGATTTACATTAACCTGTCTGGTGATGATAAGGAAGGAATGGGAGAACGGGAACAGTCCAGGCTACAGTTAAGTGGAGGGGTCCCTTGGAGGCAAGATGGGTCTCGTCTACCCCCATTACCGAGATCTGGGAAGGAACTAGGGGTCCAGAAAAAAATCAAAACAAAACAAAACAAAACAGTAAAACAGAGTAGGCAGCCCCCGTGTCCACGAGAAAAGGTGGACTTACCCGCTACCTGCAACGTTACCCTGGGCTCTGCAAGGGTGGGGCGGCATTCAGAAGCCCCAGGAGCTCTGATGTGGCCAGAGGCGAGTTCGTGCCTTGAGCTAATTCTCCGGGTGGAGGCGCCAGGGAAGAGCTCTTAAGGGGACAAGCATCTTTCCAGTGGCCGAGCTGCCAGCAGTCTGGGCAAGGCCTCCTTCAAGGTAGGGGCTGCCGCATTTGAAACAGGCCCCAGGTGGGGTGCTCTTCATTCCAATTTTAGGCTTTGCCCCCATCACCACCGGCTGCAGGGCTGCCAGCATAGCCTGGGTCTGCAAGACTACTGTTTGCTGTAAGCGCGCCTGGCGGGCGGCTTCAGCCTCTGCTTCCCGATTATTAAGAACTTTAAATGCCATATTCACCAGATCTCGGATGGGGGTTTGGGGACCATCCTCGGCCTTTTTCAGATTTTTTCTTTTTCGTCTGCGGGTGGTAGGGGGAGTGGGGAGGAGGAGGGGTGGGGCCCCCTGCAGAGTTAGAGGAGGAGGAAGGAAGCCCCGGAACAGAGGGTGTGGAAGGTCCGCCAGGCTCCAACCCCGGGCACTGGAGCGCCGACGGCAGGGGTGGGGGCGGGAGTGCAAAGTCCAAAAGCCCTGAATGAATGGGATCTCCAGCCATTTGCTATCCGTCTGCAAAATTTGTCTTAAGTCCATTAGGGTAGCGAAAGCTAAAGTGCCTTCCGCCAGCGCTTGCGATCTTTGGGCTGAAATCACGGGCCTGGCCGTAATAGAAAAATCAGCCGCTTTTCGCTTAAGGCTGGGATCGATTGCAACCAGATTCTTTATCAGGCACCCTAAGGGTGTTTTAGGATCTGGTTTGGATTCTCGCCCTCCCATTTTGATCCCCATGGAGCAGCAGGTAGAGAGAGGCGTCCCTATAACGCTACCTGCTGTGCGGGTCAGAAGAATGGGAATCTGAGTGTAGGAACAGCTTCCTATCCTCAGACCCTGACGGAGGAGAGCAGCCTCTCCAAAAAAAACAAAACTCCCCTGCCGCAGCGCTGTGATTTTCTGCGAGAGCAGTCTCTCGGTCAGTATTCAGGGGAGCTGGATTCGGAGTATAGGGATCAACAGTAAAATTAGGGCGGTAGCACTTACCCTAGTTCATAGTTTGGTTGGGAGGAATGGCCAAGAGATCTTCTCGTGGAGCGGGAAGAGGAGCGGTCTTTAGGCAGACATCAACTCCACCTGGGATTCGGCACCAAAATGTAAGGTTTTTCTGGGCTCCGCGAGGAGAAAAGCTCAATCAGACAAAAAATGTCGAATAGCCAGGGCTTTATTGGACTTTGTGCTCCCGGGCGAAACTCCCAAGTCCACAGATGGCTGAGAAGTCGCGCGCAGAACAAAGGGGTACCGGCTCTTTAAGCAGAGGAATTTCTCGGGCTTCCTATGTGGCGATTGGGGATTGGCCCTGTGAATCCAGGTGTGGGGGTTGCATCCCTTATTCTGACGTCATTCACCTTTTTCCCGGGCTTGGCCACTGCTGCTTTTGTCCCTGGGCCAGCCTAACAGAATCCACCTTAAATGTGATGTTAAATATTGCCACTGATCATTTTCAATACCCTAAGGTTGACTTTTTTCACTGAGTTAGTTTGGAATTAAGTGCAACATAGATAAGTCATTTTTTTTTCCAGAGAATGCTTATACAAATCAAATAGATACCATTTTAGGAGTGTTTTGGGTTTTGGGGGTTTTTGAGGGTTTTTTTGTTGTTGTTTTCTTTTTCGGGAACTTTTAATTTATTCTTTTCCCTCCAATTTACGTCAAGCTACTAGTTTTTACATTACCATGGTTTAAGACTGCTGGTTTTCAATGCTATTATAGAACTAAGGAGAGGGAGAATTTAATAGAACAAAATAAAATGATATAAAGCTTGCTGCTCTTAACAAGATCTAGTTAGCTGTTCTTTAATCTATGCTGCTCAGGTTTTTGTTCACCTTTGATTAATTTCCAGAGTTCTAAGAAAGTTAATATAACAATTTTGACCGGCATTTTCCTTGCTTTTACTGAGAAATGGAATTTAGAGTTCTTTATTTTACCATTCTATTATGTTTCCCCTTAAGTGGTGATCTTTTTCTTATAACAATGTGTGGTTTTCTCTATTTACTGATACACTAGTAAAAACAAAAGCCCAAAGTGCTGTCATAATTTTAAGAGAAGTGTAAACCACACTGTGCCCCGTAGTCATAGTATTCATCACAGGAAACCATGATTTCCAGGTCAGACTGAATCTAAGTTTACAGACATGATCAACAGAATTGATATTTGACTAAAAATGAGAGAAACAAATATTACTTCCAAACCTTGGTTACTGGACTCATATATTGCAATTATTCAGGACATAACACTGTATACTGGTCATTATTTCACATGCCATACTCTAGGGAAAGCACTCCATTCCAAGAGGATGATTATATTTGTCTGCCTCATGATGTTAATCTTAACTGTGTGATAATTTTAGTCAATAAATTAATGAATGAGATGAAAGTCACAATTGAAATTTTATTAAGAAGTGATACCTATCTTTTTCATTCTTCTGTTTTCATGTTAAAATTAGGAACTAACTCTGCCATAAATTCAAGGAGGAAGAAAAATATGAGTAGCAAACTAGTAGCAGCATACAATTTCTACTTGTGGCTTATGTGAATTGCTTTAGAATCAGAGAAGAGAATTTCATCCCTTTGGTGATGAATCAAACCAGTGAGGTTATGGATACAATTTGGAAACCCATCAGAGAAATCATAGTACTCTGGGCATGTATGAACCTGATATCAATATTCGTATTCCATCACAGGATGGATTATTACCTCACCTTCTTAATCTTAACAGTAAGTGGAATGGATCTGGTAACATGCAGACCATGATGGATAACTCCAATACCACATTCCTTTAGTTTCCACAGTCATCTTTCACACTCTGACTTCCAGTTCCATGACAACAACTTTTGAAAATCTTAAAGCTCTGATTATTCCAGAACTTTAAATTTCTATTGTACAACTTTTCTGCCAGAGATTGCTGAAGAATCCAGAAAGAATCATTATACAGAGAAGGTAAATTTCTACGTTTGTCATTGAATCTTCTGCCAAGTCTTAGGACACAAATTGCAGGTCAATTTGCATTGCAATGGAGACTTGCTGAAAGGCAACTCTTTTCAACAGCTTCTAAAATTTGCATCTTTTTACATATTCTTACAAATGGAACATAGTCATGTTTCCAAACAGGCTTTCTTAAGTGTTTTGGATTTTACATAAAAACAGATGTCAGGAATAAGTTTTTCTTTATTTTGCATCATGGTGCAGTAACTTTTTTTTCTTAAAGGACTACATCATGTATATTAAAGTATTATAGGCTATATATCCTCTGTCACAATCATCCAGTTATGTTATGATAGTTTGAAAATAGCCATATATATATGTTAATGAATGAGCATGGCTTATCCTTTTCCTCAGAAATTTTTCCTAAAATACCTGAGAACTTTGGACTTTTAAAATCTTGATTAATGTTGAGATAACTGAATTTAATGTTGCTTATTTCTCACCCAGTTGGCTTATTTGCTTTCTGAGGCCTTCATAGGACTGGAAACTTCCTGTTTACTATATCCATTTAGCATGTCATTCTTATTAGAATCATCAGAATTTATGAGGGATATCAAGATGATCAATATATATTCAATCTATTGTAACAGAATGTTTTATACTTCTTCAGCAAAACTCACGTTTGATCACCAGCACCACCATTAAGGAGTTCTGAAACCACCAGAGCAGTAACACAATTTAAGTGTCCAAGGTTGTTCTGATACTTTCCCAGAAAAGAGAAAATATTTCCACAGTTAGAGCATTGTTTTGACTATGCAGTCATCAACTAGTTTATTTATTTTGGTTACATATATTCATTTTAGGATGTTGGAATTCCATCTGTCTGTGTGTATTTAATAGCACATTCAGCATTAGTGTTAATGTCCTTTACAGCTATGTCTTCCCTCTCTTCCCTTCCCCTTCCTACTCTCCTGGTAGTCATAGTCTTGTGTCCCGTTAATTTTGTTGAGATTTGCTTTTTGCCTTTGCTTCATTCCCACATATGAGTGAAACCATCCTCTAATTTTCATTTTCTTTCTAGCTAATTTTACTTATCATGTTCGCCTCCAACTTACAAAGAACATATTGTTAGGCCGGCCCAGAGGGACAAAACGTCGGTCATACCCGGGAAAAAGGTGACAGAAGTCAGACTGAGGGATTGACGCCCACACCTGGAATCACAGGACCAATCCCCATTCGCGATGTATGAAGCCCGCGAAATTCTTTTGCTTAAAGAGCGCGCTTTCCTTTGTTGGGGCGCGACTTCCCCGGCCCTCGTTCTGCGGACTGGAGAACCTCGCCCGGGTGCGCAAACCCCAATAAAGCCCTGGCTATTTGACTTTTTGTTTGATTGGCCTTCTTTCCTCATGGAGCCCAGAGAAAAAAACCTTTCACATATCACATCTCTTTTTGTAACATCTGCATAGAATTCCATTGGTATACATACCATAACTTCTTTATCTAGTCATCTGTTTATGGGCATTTAGGTTGTTTCCATACATTTGTTATTATTAATTGTGCTATGAACATAGCGTTGCAGATCATTTTTTAATTATAATTTTTGTATTATCTGGGTCTATGCCTGAAGTGGAAGTGCTAGATCAAATGGTGAATCTGTCTTAGTTTTTCTGAGTAGTCTCCATACTGTTTTATAAAGAGGGTGCATGAATTTGTATTCCCACCAACAATGCAGGAAGATACCTTTTTCTCCACACCTGCTCCACATTAGTTGTTTCTGGTCATTTTGATACAGGCCATTCTCACTGGTGTGAGATGATACTGTTTTTTTAAATCTGCACTTTTCTAATGATGGTTGATGTGGAGCATTTTTTTTTTTCATGTATTTGTAGCCCTCCTGTGAATTTTATTTGCCTATTCTGCTTTCCTGTCCATTTTTTAAGTGGGTCATCCCATTGGTTGTGGTGAAGATTCAGGGAGAGAGACAACAAGTTGCCTCAGTGCATTACAGGTTGCAGGGAGAGGTCGCAGGAAGCTTTGTGTTGGTGAACACAATATTTTTTTAAATGCGTCTTCCCCATATAACAATTTATATTTGTTAATATGGAACAACTGATTTCCAAACCATTTGGTTTATTACATTTAAAAAATGATTTTAATTCTACAAATAACTGCTTAATAAAGACAAATAATGTAGTTGCAGTTATATACATGAATATGGCAGTTCTTTAGCAAATAATCCAATAACAATACATTTTAAGTGTAAGATAAAGAATGTTATTGAAATAATGAAGCCTATTTGCAAGTATGTCAGTAAAATTGATCCATGCTAGTTTAGACATCAAATTTGACAAGGTAATGTTTTAATATAATTGATCCATGCTAGTTTAGACATCAAATTTGACAAGGTAATGTTTTAATATATGAGACTGAAGTGTTTTATTTTAATATGAATTATTCTTTGTTCTTTTCATTCTAATATATTTAGAATAATGACAACATTCTCTAAGAATTGCACTATCACAGCTGTGCATACACATACATTATTTAATGTGCAGCTGAATACTAAGAATAATAATGATGATAACAATGAATAACACTCCAGAGCTGAGGTCAACTGTCATTTCATAATCCTACAATGACCAATTTTTCTGATAACTCAGATTTCCTCTCTCAAACTTAATATTCAATAAAACGTGTTATCTTATAAGAAGATTTCTCCATTAAACCCTTAGTACTAGGATCTTGAAAGTTTTTTTATTAGCATGTAATCTATATGACTTCTCCAAGTTTACCTAATAAACTCCAACTCAAAAGTACTCTAGAATTGAATCGAACCTTTTATATTGTTTCATAATTATTTTTATTAACTCCTACCTTAGATATGGATTTATTGGATCCTTCTGCTTTCCATACCTATATGTTCCCATGTCTGAGAAATTCTTGGACTCTTTCCAACTTGCCCCATTCTGTTGAATGAATGATCCTTGATCCTAAACTCCTGGACTATTCAAATTCTTCCAAAAACAAAGGTTTCATCCTTCACTTATCCTCATATATGCTACTTACTTCTGCTACTTACTTTATACTATGATATGACTCCAGAGAAAGTTAAAGATACAATAATGGAGATTAAAAGATCAGCTTTTAGCCTCAAACATATACTGTCATTTTTAAATTACAAAAACTAACTGAAGTGGGGGTGTTATGACCAATGTTTTATCAAATATTTGAAACTATAGACCTGAAACAAATCAGAGTGAGCAGCAGAAATCAAAATAAAACTATTAAATGTCAATGTTAACAGATATCATAAAATATTCCAATAAAATAAGAGCAATTATTATTTCTATCCTATTAATTTCCTTTTTATAACTTATAAAATATAAAAGGCCCATAAATATGTGTATAATTCTATTTGAAGAAACAAGTATAAAATGATACAGAAATTAAAAACTAACTTGCATAATTCATAATGGCATCATAGTACTGATCAAATAAACAGTTATTCCAAGATTTATTATCATGAAATGGTATTTATTTGTAAATGATGTATAGTACTGAGCTGAATGCAGCATACAAATGTTGATTTGCAATGAACACACCTTAAGCTTATGTAATAATACAATATAGTATAACAATATAATACAACATGACATCAATAAATTGATTATATTTAAAAATATGATTTATTTTATATGAGATTTTTCTGTCAGGTGTATAATATCCTTAATTTTCACAATATTGAACTATGCCAAGAAAAATAATTTACTAAATATAAAAGTGTTGCTGATCTCTAATTGGGTCAGAAATTTTTAAGAGTATAATTCTATAAATCATTTAATAAACATGCATAAAGTGATATTACTCAAACATACTGCAAAATAATCTATACTCTCCCTTCATTAAGGAGGGAGAATTGTACTTTCCTACCCAATTGACATCAGGCTGAATCATTTTATTTACTTTAGTCATGATATATTCCCAGTAGAAGTTTAAGACTCAAAATTAAATCCACCATGGTCTCTCTCCTTCCTGATATTGAATCATGTTTCATGTCGATATTATATTATTCTGTGTATCACAATGAGAATGATGCAAATTAGAGCTGCAATAAAGCTACCGCAGACCTATAATAAGAGTGAGATGAGAAAAAGACAACTTTTTTATGTTAAGATCCTGAGATTTATGTTCTGGATTGTTTCTGAAAGGATCATGAATTCACATATACATACATATGCACAAATATTTATGAAAAATAGATTCAATCATTTGTCAAGTGTAAGTAATCATCTAGTAATATCATTAGACTCAATTTATAAATTGCCTGTGTAAATCAATTTTATACACATAAATTGTTTAGTATTCCATATTATATTTGAGAACAGATCTATTAGTACTCATTTGTGGAGTGGTAGGAGAATGTTCAAGATCTACATGATGAACAATCTTGGTCAATAGAAAAGGATTCAGGAGTCATGATTTCTCAGGTACATGAAAATTTCATCCTCAAAACAAAATCTTAAAAAAAAGAACAAAACAAAACAAAACCAAAGAACCTCAAAGTGGAAATTAGGAATGAATAAACTTTATTTTTTTACTCCTCTAAGTTAAACTCCTATGCTGAAGCATCTAAATACCTCCCAATATCCACTTTCTGTTCTTGTTTTCTTCCGATATTGAGTTCTACTTGATAGAATTCTTGTTTGCTTGCTATAAAATAAGCATGAGATTTTGTAACAAGTATGCCTTTAAAGAGCTACCTATTAATTCAAAAAAATAACGCTGGTAGATATCATTTTGTCTTGCTCAGATCTTGTCAGCAAATGTTCTCCTTCCGCAGATGATGTGGCTAAGAGTGGCTCTTACGTACCCCTTATCTAGAGTAGTATCTGCCTAGTCTAATATTATGCAGTGTCCCCTCCTACACTGGAGCCAGTCAGGACTAAAGACTAACTTCTGTATAACTCCAGTCACTTACCTCAAGGGAAGACAACTCTTATGATGATTTCTATTACATTGTTTTCCATGAGATCACATTGAAGCTAAGGAGTATGTTCAAAAACATTCTTGCTCAATGCTTTTTCTTGTTCCATCTGTATTACTTTTTCTTGAGATTACTCACTTAATAAATATAACTTCAGTTCTTTTAGAGAAAATGACCTATGATACAAACTTCTCTGGATTACTTTTCTTTTCCTAAGAATTTTCTGAAATATTTTATTTACCTATAAGCTAAATCTTTTTAGTTATTAGTTACTTTTACATAGATCGTTGTCACAGTGGGAAGAGTTTCCAGTGAAGTACGATGTCTGATTCTTAATACATACCTAATTTAAAATTTTTGTTAAATAAATAGATATACAAATTTTAATGTTATAGTCTCTAAAGCACAGAATCTTATATCTATTATGAATCAAATTCCATTATTAAGAAATAAGAAGATTTAAGAGCTAATACATTATTTCTCATTAAAAATACCCATCTCTCTTCATTTCTGGCATTTATGACACAAGCTTTTCTCACATGATGTTTTTTTTATACATGTCATAAAATGCTTCTCTCCCCACTACACATTATCTCAAGTAAAATAATAACTGTAAACATTTACAACATTACAACTATTTACATCAATAGTTTTTTTTAGAGTGAAGAGAGATTAAGTCTCACAATCTCTCTGCAAGGTGATTTAGGAAAGCTAGTGATATAATTTAATCATAATCTTATGGCCTGAGAATCAGGAACACCAATGTCAGGGGATGATCAATATCCCAGTTCAGCAATCAGATAGGATGGGACACATTCTTTCCTATGAATTTTGGTTCCAGTCAGTCACTGAACAGAATGAATGTCTATCCACACTGGAAAGGACAATCTGCTTCTACTTAGCCACAATTAAATTATATTTTCATTCAGGAGAACCCACACAGATGCATTTAGAAATGATAACCAAATATCTGGATATGTCGTGATCTAGTCAAGCTAACATGTAAAATCAATTATAATAGTCTGAACTAGTTTACTAACCTTCATCCCCTTGGCTAGTTGGAAAGCTCCTTAAAGTCTGGGATTGCATCTTCAGTTCCCTGTTTCTAGTATCTAATACAGTGCATGTCATATAGCAAGTGGTAAATTGATATCTCACTCATAACAGAAAGAAAGAAAGTCCCAAAAATAACAGAGGAAAGAAATAAATGAAAGAAGGAAGACATAATTTAATTCATGAGAATTCTGATAGAAGATTATGGTTTTTTCTTGGAATAGATATTCTGTACCTTTTTCCCTTTCCTCTTCTCTTGGATATCTATGATCCTTATGTTTGTTCTTCTCGTAGTGTCTTATATTTATCATATTATTTCTTCTGCTCCAAGATGTAATAGCAAAGAACTCCCCAAATTTGTCACGAAAAGCAACCATATACGTTCAAGAAGCAGAAATAATACCAACATTTCTAAATATAAAAAGATCTACGCCTAGACACATCACAGTAAAACTAGCAAAAGTCAATGTCAAAGAAAAACTGCTCAATACTGTTAGAGAAAAGAGAAACATAACATACAAAGGTATAACCATCAGGCTATCATCAGACTTCTCAGCAGAAGCACAATAGGTCAGGAGAGAAAGGAATGACATGTTCAAATTACTAAAAGACAAAAACTACCAGCCAAGAATATTCTATCCTACAAAACTACCATTCAAATATGATAGCGATAATCCATATGACAGGCAGAAAAACTACCTCTAAAGACCTGCAAAGCTGGGAAGTAGACATAAGTTAAAAAACTAACACTGAAAACCAAATATAGGAAAAAGCAAATAAAAATAAATTTCAAACAAAGCAACACAAAAAACAAAAATTCAAATGTCAGCAATAAAGCCCTATATTTAGCTATCACCCTAATTGAATACACCAGTCATAAGACACAGAGTGGCTAGATGAATCAAAAGACAGAATCAATCAGTATTATGCTAATAAGAGACTAGTATCATATACAAAGACAAACATAATGAAAGCAAAGCTATGGAAAAATATATCAAATCAACAGAGATGAAAGGAAGTCAGGAACTACAATAATCATTTCAGATAAGATAAATTTCTGTCTGAAAAAAACATAACAAAGCAAGGAAGGACACTTTGTATGGTCAAGAAGGTAATTCATCAAGAACTATTACTAACATATGTGAAGCCAAGCACCCAAATACATGACATATATTGACAGAGCTTAAAGTAGTTATTGACAGTACACAATAATGGTAGGGGACTTTAGTAATTCACTTATATCAATAGATTGTCCAGAGTGAAAAAAGAAAAAAAAGATTATGGTATTTTCAAGCACATATGTAATTGGGCTGCAAGAATGGTATTCAAAATAGATGAAAAATCCTGGAAACAATAAATGTTGGATGTGAATAAAAGGAAATCTTTATATAGTGTTGGTGAGAATGTAAATTGGTGCAGCCGTTATGGAAATCAATATGGAGATTCCTAAAAAAAAAGAGAGAGAGAAAAAAAAAAGAAATTCCATATGACATATTGATTCTGTTATTCCCCTTCTGAATATTTACCCCCAAACAAAAACAATAATTCATGTCCACTGAATAATATTCACAAGAGCCAAGATATGGAAACAACCTATGTACCCATTTCAAGTGACAGGATAAAGAAGATGTGGTGTATACAACAATAGTATACTACTCTGTTATTAAAAAAAGATCAATGAGAGCCTGCTATTTACAACAATTTGGATGAACCTACAGGGTATTGTGCCTAGTGGAATAAGTCAGATGGAGAAAGACAAACTTCATATTATTTCATTTATACATGGCTATAGAGAAACCAAATAGACCAAATTAAACGAAAATTCACATTTAGTCCATAAGACAGAATTAGTGGTTACTAGAAATGAAGGAGGAGTAAGTTGAGTAATAGTTAATTATAACATGAGGGATAAAATTGGACTGCTGGTGGTAGAGTCAAAGTATTATATAAAGATATTGATTTATAATAATGTATAACAAGCTTATGTAAAGTGATGCAATGTTCCTTTAATTAAATTCTTAAAAGTAAAAAATAATAAAGAGGAGCTTAGAAAAAAAAGACCAAATTAGCATGTATCAGAGGATAAAAGTGAAAGGGGAGTGCAAATTAGATAAAAGTGGTAAGTTATTGGGTGAAGAATGGAACAGGAATTTTAGTGGCAAATTTATTATAGTGAATACAGATGTTGATTTCTGATGATGCACACCAGAAAATTATAATGTTGTAGTGCAATGTTATGTTAACACAAATTAATTTTAGATAAAATAAATAAAGGAATGGGTAAAAAGAAAATATGCTCTATATGTTATGTAATTGTGAAAATACAAATTAAAATAACAATGAGATACCACTACATGCCTATTAGAATAACCAATAACAAATGCAGACAAAGATGTGGAACATCAGGGACTCTCATTCACTGCCTTTGGAATGTAAAATGGTAAATAAATAAAAGATAGCTTAGGATTATCTTATAAAACTAAATATAATCTTTATCTTACAATCCACTAATCAGGATCCTTGATATTACCAAGTAGAGATGAAAACACATAAACATACAACAACTTTCCCATAGCAACTTTATGTATAATCAACAGACTTTTTAGCAACCAAAAAATCTTTCAGTAAGCTAATGATAAAAATTTCTGGTACTTTCAGAGAATCTAATATTATTCAAGTCTAGAAAGAAGTAAACTATTAAGCCATGAAAAGACACGAATGACTCTTAAATATTAATTAACAGAAACCAATCTGAAAAGTCTCTATAATGTGTGAAACTATATGACAGTAAAATTATTGGTGGCTGTCAGGGCTTGGGAGAAGGATGGATGAACAAAACACAGAGGATTTCTAGGACAGTGAAACTATTTTACAATGCTGGGTTCATGCTATTACATACTTGTTAAAACTTATAGAATTTACATCAAGAATACATATTAAGGTGAAGTGTAAAGTTTGGGGGATATGTCAATGTAGGCTAATCAATTTAACAAACTGATGCAGGCTGTTGATACCAGAAGAGGTTGTGCGTATGCAGAGGTGGGTTATTAAGCAGGAACTCAGGACTTTCCACTCAGCTGTGATGTGAATCTAAACTGAGCTTTCAAAAGAAATCTAATTGAACAGAAAAAAAATGTATAAAAAACCATTAAATTTTTCAAATAAAATTTCTTTCCAATTCTGATAGGATCCATAAGGGCAGATAGGCATCTAAGCAAATTCCTATCAATAACTATCCCCAGTATCTAACACAGTTTGTAAATAATATGGAGAAAATAAGCTATCTATAAAATAAACAAATATATGAAACTTTATGAGTCTAACAATATAACCGAGTCATCTAATTCAGTTTAATTTATGGTAACCAACCATGCTCAATTCTTTGTGAATTTTGGAAACTAAAGGTTTCTATCAAGTAAACAAAGTAAACTACTAGACCTAGAACCTCACCAATCTGATGACACAATCATTTCTCTTCTTACCTATGTTCATTCCAAAATGTTCTGAGTCCTCTGAATGGTGTAATATTCCTTTCTCTCTTCTCTCTCTCTCTCTCTCTCTCTCTCTCTCTCTCTCTCTCTCTCTCTCTCTCTCTCTCTCTCCTGTCTCTCACACACACACACACACAAGCACACACATACACACAATCATAGCTTAAACATTTCTAATTAATCTTAAAAAATTTTCATGGTGTGACATTTATCTTATTGTATCTATAAAAACCCAGGTCTTGTTCTGGAACTTGTAGGTTTAAAAATTGGATCTGTTAGCAAGACAATGAGTGTATATATCTCTTGAGAAAACTCAAATTAAATAGCTTTAATGATTGCAGAAAACGAAGTTGCCAATTTCATTTACATTAAGAATTATAATTGTCATTTCTATCATTGTGGTTTACTAAACTTCTTAAATCATAGCAATTATAATTGTTCTCAAGTCTATCAATTCTTCATATAGGCTTCCAAAACAGCCATTTAAAAACAATTTTATTATTTCAATAAGTTTGTTAGATATAAATACATGTACCACTATTAAAAATACTAAATATTGCAATTCCCTAAAGAAACATATTGTATATAATGATGCTATCTATGTTTTATAATCTTTAGTCAATTTTTCTATATGATCTAGTTTTAGGGGGAAGAATCACTACTGCTTTCCCTTTCTAAAATGAGATATTGGTTTCAGTAAGACTGCTGAGCTCTCTCATAGAATATTTCCCTCTTTATATCTGTAGTGCCTTTGATTTATTTCTGTCTAATTTGTATTTTCTCAACAAATACGTATCACTTGGTGTTATTTGCATATTATGCAGAGAAGTTATCAACAAAGAAGAGATAATGATTTTGGATGATGATAAACTGGAAGGATCAGTAATGAAGGGCTTGACTAAGAGTGCAGAAGTTTAGATTTTTCTCTGAGAGTAATGGGAGCTGTAGAGAGTTTTAAATAAATGACTAAGCCGTTTGTATATTTTAGAAGATGACTCTTTTTCAATATGGACAGAGGAGTCAGGGAGGAAATGCAGAGTTCTGTTAGGAAGTCCTAGCAGTACTAGCTTAAGTGGACAAGAACCAGTGAGGTGGCAGCAGATGTGAAAAGAATGGAAAACAGTCCTGGTATATCAGCAGGAAAACTTAGATAGCATATATAGACTGATTGACTGAGGGAAAAAAATGTTTAATTCAGTCTTGATTTTAAAAAAGACAAAATCATGCCACTATTGTGTACTCCATTTTTTTAATCAATAAAAGCGGCAATTTCTTCCATCACAAGTTATCACGTTCATGACTTCTTTGTAGTCTCTCTATAACAAAGAAGTGAATTTGATTAAACTAACATTTTTAAAATGTATTTGGGTGCCAGGGCTATATACTTTTTAACTAATTTATCATTTTCAAAACAGTATAAATTAGTGTGTGTTTATATTTATTTCTCATGTATATCACCCTCATTTTTTCTTAATATATCATTAATTTTCACTAATAAGTTATGATGTTTAAGCAGTTCAAAACATATACACTTTATGTCCTCCCCAGAGGATCACATTATTTAAATTTTAACTCTGGAAAGAATTAAAAAACCTATCATCTCTCAAACCTTAAAATACATATTTATCTCTACCATAATTTAATGGTTAGCCAAAAGTGTAATCATGTAAAATCACTTGAGAATTGAAAGCAATAGAGGTAAATGATATAACCAAAGAATGGGAATTATTTAGAACATAATTTTTACTTAGCTATCATAAGAAATTAGTTCTTCAATTGAGCGAGTACCAAAATCTTTTAAGATTTACACCATAGAATTATTCAGATATCTATGTGTCAGGCTAGAAATATTAAAGTTTCTCTGCTCTTATTACAAAGATAATTATCTCTGAATTGAGGCATTCTAATTTTATATATAATAGATAAATTGAGTTGAAGTATTATATAATAACATGTATTAGTATGCCATTTTCTCAAAGTTCCACATACATGTACACACATATATACATACATACATATATATATAGTATTATGTAAAGTCAAACGTTAATTCTTTTAAAACTCATAGAAAACATTTTCTTTGCTTACAGATTGTTCAATAAGCTGTTGTAAAACACTAGTTTAAATATAAGTGTTTATCATTTATAGACAAATTTAAAGTGTTGCAATTTCAAACTTAAATTTCACTAAATTTTAAACATGGCTTTCCAAAGCTTTTTAAATTCAATGAGGCACAGTGTAGAAAACAAACAAATATAATAAAATTTGCTAATATGAAGGTGGGAATATAGTTTTCAATTAAATTATGAAATAAAGAAATTTAGAGCTTTTCTCAAAATTATTAAAATTTCACAAAATAAACTTATTTTATAGACAAATATTTTATTGTATTTTACAGCTCATGCAGTAAATAATGGATGAGTTTAAATGTCTCATTAATTTCTGTCAAGATTTAATTTTTTCAACTTTAGAAGGAAGTATATAAAAAGAAATTCAAATTTAAAAGTGTTAAATACATTCTGATTTACAATAATGCATAACAAATCCATATAATGCTATAATACAATGTTCCTTCAATAAAAATAATTAAATGAAAAGAACAATTCTGTAATACTTAAAACAAAATAGAATGCTATTCATGGAGCAGTATTGGCTAGGTTCAGTCCCCCGTCTTTCTAAGCAATCTGGTAATCATCAGCAATCTACTTTCCCATGGACATTTTATTTATGTTAATTTGTTTGATACTGATGTAAATAATCTACCTTTCTTACACATAAAAGGATGATTGAATTATGTTATAAGAGGCACCTTTTTAATATAAAAATATAATGTAGACTTTTATTAGGAAATCACAAAAACTTCTAAAAGCAGGTATCCTTAAAATAATTCAGATATCCGGTTTCTAATCCTGAGACATAAGGTGCTTGAAAATCACCATTCCCATTTTCGCAAGAAAAAATATTTTAAAAATTCCTCCAGTCTATCAAAAAATCCAAGTAAAAGGCACATCTGTCCTGTAAACTGAAAATTCACAGTTTTTCGGAGGAAGTCCAGGACCAGACGTCTGTGCTTACAGCTAGTTCTGGTATGAACATTCAATTTGTCATTGATAAACTATTAGAGCCTCAGAGTGGATCATGATCTGGTGGAATTGTGTCCCTCTAATCCCCATGTGACTGTGTTGAGAATCACGTTCCCAAGGAGGTATTTAAAGTCAAATGATGTCACAAGGACATAGTCCTAATCTAATAAAATCAGTTTTCTTATATGAAGAGTAAGAGACTAGAGCTTTCTCTACGTGTGAGCACAAAGAAGTGGTTAGAGCACTGCTCTCTATAAACTAGGATGAGAGCCCTTGCTGAGAAATTAAGTACCTTAATCTTGATCTTTCCAGATCCTAAAAACTGTGAGAAATACATTTCTATTGCTCTATCACTTAGTAGTTGATTATGGCACCCTTAATGAAGCAATATAACTATGCTGAGAATTAAAGCTTCAGGGATCCCAATCTTAGAGGGGTCCTCATGAATTTAACTCCAGGAGCCCAAGATGAAGGAAGAGAAAAATTCCTTCTGTGTCTGGCTTCAGGAGGAGAAAAGTATACATTTTTAAAGACATCTAGAGTACTCTATTCAAGTGTTGTCTTCTCTGAAAGTGTCCCTGCCTGCCTTCAAATAAAACTATATACCAGAGCCTAGGCAGCTTCTGGGAAGAGAAATAGCCAAGTCAAGTGCCTCTAGCATTTGATGTGGAATGTTGAGATATAAGCAGAGGATTACAGAGTATTTTCTCATTCCTACACTTTACCTACCACCACATAATTGTAAAATTTGCAGCTATAATAAGTGATTTTTAGTATTTTACAAAGTTCTATTTCCACAATATGACTCCAGAACATTTTATTACTTCCACTCTGAAAAAAGCAAAACAAAACAAATACAACTTATGTAAATGGTATCATGTTGTACATAACCTTCAATATCCAACATCTTTCACTTAGCAAGATGTTTTCAAACTTCATCCAGGTTGTACCATGTATCTGTATCGTATTCCTTTTTTAAGATGGAATAATATTTGATGATGACTTTAAACCATTCGTTAATTATGAACATTTGGAGTTTCATGCTGTTTTGCTTTTATGAATAGTGATGATATTTTTGTGTACATTTGTGTATATATGCTTTCTATTTTCTTTTGTATACATCTAGGAGTAGAATTCTGAGTCACACAGAAACTCTAAATTTAACATTTTGTTTTCAAAATGGCTGCAACTTTTCACATTCTCACCAGCAATGCATAAGGTTGTTGTAGTTCTGTTTTGATTAATTAACTAATATGTTTTAAATTGTTGGTTGCTAAGTTTTATGTTGTATGGGTCTGGCATTTTAGCAAATGCTTTTATAGTATCTTTAAATAAGTGTACAAATATTCAATTTTTATTCCATTGAATTAGTAAATTGCATGGATTGATTTTTTTCATTAAACTACCTTTGTATTAAAGAAATAAGTTGCATCTGTTATTCTTTTTTCCACATTGCTCATCTTTAAGGGACTTGTTAATTTTATTTTTGAAGAATTAGCTTTCTTCTTTTTCATTTTCAATTATTATTTCATCAATTACTATTTCATTACTACAATTAATATTTCATTATTTTCTGTATGTGTAGAAATATCTTCTATTTTTAACTAGTTCATTTCTTAGTGTTAGATTGTTAGATGCTCACTATACTTATTTAATGTGTATCTAGCAGTTCTATAACCAAATTTTTTAATTCATGTTGTTATGATAACCCCCCTCTAATATCCACTGTGAGATTTTTCTTTGAACACTGAATTTTGAGAATTATTTGGTTAATATACAGGTAATTGGTATTTTCTACTTATCATTGTGCTGTTGATTCATAATGTAATTTTACTGTGGCCAGTTCTGTGAAACAAATTTAGACACATTTAATGAATGTGGATATGATTAGTTTTGCTAAGTGTTCTGTAAACTCTTTAAAACACATTAACTTCTAATGCAACTGCATATAGTGTTCACTGAATTTAAAATAAATCAAACTTATTGATTGCTTTGTTCTGATCTTCCTTATTCACAAAGGTTTTTTACACTACTTAGCTAATCAGAAATATACATTAGCTACCCTAAGATCAGTCAGTCATGTATCTATCTATCATCTATCTACATATGCATATTTTAATAATATATTGCATTCATTTCTTCTCTTTTTGTCAATTTTTGCTATGAACATTTGAAGGGATTTTATTGGGTGTACACATAATTTATGAATTTATTTAACTGAACCCTTTATTATTATGAAATTACTTTTTCTAGAAATTTTGTATTAAAGTTATTTTGTTAAATCTTAGCAAAGCACCACAGTCCTCTTTTCATGCCAAATATCCTATTATCAGTATATTCATGTTCTTGTACTTATTGTACCTCACTTAGAGGTGTGTGTGTGTATGTGTGTGTGTGTGTATATGTGTGTGTATACATGCACATTTGTTTGCTTTGCTTTTTTTTTTCCCCCAGTTCAAGCACTTAGAGTACTTAGGGCTCAGTCTATTACATATAATGGAATTACTAATAGATTGATTTTTATCTGTAATATACCATTTATGTAAAATGTTCTTTAAACTAATATTAAGACAAAAAAAGCAAAGATGGGTTGTTGTTGTTCTGAAAATGTTTGTATTTACTTCACTTTTGAACATATTTTCAATGCTGTAGCACTCTACCATCTTAAAGAACCTCTTGTGTTTTCAAAAATTCTTCCTCACTGGCCTTTGTCTTCAATAATATAGGTAATAGTCTTCTTTCCAGAATCAGACAACTTTTTAGCTCCCTGCCTTAAAAAGTTTAAGCAAGTCTTAAGTCTTTGAGGCCTCTTAAACTTCAGAAAACAAAATGTGAATCCTCATGCCTCTCCTAAGGTTTCCTCCTTAAAGAATCTATTATTTCCAGTCTATTATTTCTGTAACCTTCCAGTGCCTTTACTATATGCTTTTGAAAATACTCAGCTGTTTAATTTGTTATAGAAAAATGTTGGTCAATTGTTAGTAATCCATCTGAGCAAATATAATGATCTCTTCATCATCTGTTCTATATTTAAAGTTTACATACTATTAAGGAAGTATTGACATAAGTGTTCATGCTTTAAAAAATATTGATTGTCTAAAGCAGCCTCAGCAAGTACATACATACACACAGGGTAAGACAGTCATGTCCAGGGATCTCCTTGCACTGTCTCTGTTGCTTTGGATCCCTAGGACATTTTTCCCACCATGTCAGTAGTTTCAAAAATTAATTGAGTATAACCAAAAAATATCTAATACTTGTATCTAAGCTTTTGTATATGCTCAAATACAAGTTTCACAGAGTTGAAGAGGCGCAGTATTATACGACTCACAATGTAGAAAGAAAAAATTTGTTTCATCATAAGCCCCATATTATTGAACTTATACCATATTGTAATTAATTCCATTTGTCTGTTTAACAAGCTTTATAGACTTGAATGAAAATCAAAATGAGAGAGGTTGCATATAAGAGTTGCACATAAGTGTACGAGTATATGTATTTACATGTTTTAAAATGGAACTAAAAAAAGAGTAGAAGACATGTAGAAGCAGCTATCATACTTCCAGATATTTTAATAGAGTTGTCTGAACACGGAATAACTAAATACCAAAAGATAGCATATCATAATAGACATTTTATAGAGGAAAGATACATACTGCATAATGAATGATCTAAAAAAGCAAATCCTACTTTTTTTTTGTGAAAAGTAAAAACGTTTTGTGAAAAGTAAAAACAATTCTTACAGGAAAATAAAGTGAGAAAAACATGGAAAACAATTGTATCTTAAAATGAAAAAAATTGAAGAATTAATAAAAATTCTATTGAAGGGTTAGGATTGAGGACAGGTATTAATAACAGATATGAGTTTTCTATAAATCATGTGAAGCATGTTATAGATAAATAAAAGTAAGCAAAATATTCATAGTGAAATGATTCATCTACCAAAATGTTTTAATGAACTCTTGTTAATGGGAATAAAAAAATTCATCGAATCATGCAACATATAACATAGATGGTTGCTTAATTAAAACAGAAACAAAAAATACTAATGAAAGGACAAATTGATAACACTTTTTTGAAAAGTAATGTGGTGTATACATCAAGGTACTTTAAAACATTCATCAATTTTGATCCAATTTTTTCACTTTTTCATTCATGGTTGAGTTTGTCAAATATATGCAAGATTACATTGTTATAGCTTTGTAATATATCATATTCAATAGCATGTACACAATAAAAAGGATCTAAGCATTTATTTGTTGAACATGTTTATATATATAAGAAATGATAAATGATAGTTTATAAAGCGTGTAACATTTATGAGATTTCATTATAGTAAAAATTTATATTTCTTGTATCTGAATAGCTAAAATATGGAAAAATGTATACTAAAATGTTATAGATACATTGAGTTCTATTTTTAATTTAATATTTACTGAGGCAACTTTGATATGCAAAATAATATGAAAGCATATTTGCAAGTTCTCCATTTCTCAGATATGACAACACATCCTGCCCTGCCCACTACCAAATTACCAAAAGTTCCTTACTATTGTCCATTGGACACCACCACCCCTTGCACTCACCCGCTAACCTGTTCATACGGGTAACCTCAGTTCTATTGCCCAAGGGTTGGTTTTTCTTAATTCTGTTCCTTTTCTTTGTTTCTTTATAATCTATATATCAGTCAGTCTTTCTTCAGACTTACCTCAATGCAATCTACCCTACTTCCATTCATATCGCAAATGAGCATGTGTGTGCATCTGTGAATTAGTATTTTTGTGACTTTGATGTAAATACCCAACAAAGGAATTATGGGATCCTATTAAATTCAGATTTTCATCATTTAGAGGAATCTCCATCCTACTTTCCGTAAGGGTAAGAGTTGCATCAATTTGCACTCTATCCAACTGTGCAAAAGTGTTCCCTTTTCTCTGCATCCTCACCAACATTTGTTATTTCCAGATTTTTGGATAATAACTAGTATCAGTTGCAACGTGTTATCTCATTGCTGTTTTGGTTTGCATTTCTAAAAAGTAAGTGAATAAGAACATCTTTTGATTTCTGTCTGTATGTGTTGTCTGGAAAAATGTCTTTCTAATTCTTCTGCCCATATTTGATTGGGTTGTTTGGTTATCTTTTGTTGAATTTTATGATTTTTGTAAATATTTCTTATATCGTCCCTGTCAGATATATAAAATGCAAACATTTCTCTCAGTCAGTAGGTTATATTTTTGTTTTGATAATTCTTTTGCTGTGGAAACCTTTTTTTATTTTGATGTAACCCATTTATTTAATTTTGTTTTTGTTTCCCTTGACTCAAGTTGAATCCAAAAAGACCTCTTTATGATGTCATGGAATGTTACTCCTATGTGGTCTTCCAAGCATGTTGTGTTTTCCATCTTACGTTCAATTCCCTAATCCATTTTTAATTACTTTTTGTGTATGGTGTTAAACAGTGGTCTAGATTCTTTATTTTGCATATGGTTATCTAGTTTTCCCAACAATATTTATTGAAATTATTTTTCTTTCTCCATTGTTTGGTCTTGAATCCTTGGTCAAAAATTAACTCATCATACATGAACGAGTTTATTTCTGGTGATTTAGTCCTGTTCCACTGATCTATGTCTCTGCTATTATTCCAGTATAATACAGGCTTGAGCACTATCACTTTATAGTACAGTTCAATATCTGAGCGTATGATAGCTCCAGTTTTGTTCTTTGTTCTCATGATTACTTTTGCTATTCCATACAAATTTTAATATTTTTGTTACTTCCTTAAAATATTCGGTGGACTTTTGATGGGCATTAAACCTCTATTTGCTTTAAGGTAAGATGGTTATTTAAAAAATGTTTATTCTTCCCCAGTGATGAGCATGGTGTATCTTTCCATCTCTTTTCATATTCCTGTATTTCTTTTTAGAACAACTTAAGAGTTTTCATTGTACAGGTCTTTCATCTCCTTTGTTTTGTATATTCCAAGGCACTTGATTCTTTTTGCTTCTACTGTAAACAGGATAGTTTTCATAATTTCACTCTCATCCATTGTATTATTTGCATATAGAAATACAATAGATTTTAGCTCACTGATTTTGTAGACTGCCATTTTACTATGCTCATTGATTAATTCTAATAATATTGTCATGTAGTTTTTAGGGCTTTCTACATGTATTATCATGTCATCTGTAAATAGTGATATTTTTGCTTCCTCCTTTCTAATTTGGATTTCTTTTGTTCTTCACCTTGCTTAATTGCTCTAAGACTCACAGTATGATGTTAAATAGCATAGTGAGAATGGACAGTCTTATATTATTCCCTATCTTAGAAGAATTACTTTAATTTTTTTGTCATTGAGTATGATATATGTCTTCTACTATGTTGAGGTATGTGGCTTATATTCCCATATTTTGTAGAATTTGGATCATAAATGCCATTCAATATTGTCAATAGCTTTTTTTGCATCTGTTGACATAATCATGTGATTTTTATTCTTGCTCTTGTTGATGTGGTGTATTACATTAAGAGATTTCTTATGCTGAATCATTTTTGCATCCTCAGGATAGATTCCACTTGGACATTATGGATGATCCTTTTGATGCATTGATGGATTGGTGTACTGATATTTTGTTGAGAATTTTTGCATCTGTTTAGTAGAGATTTATAGTTTTCTTGGTAATATCTCTATCAACTTTTGGTATCAATATAATGTTGACCTCATAGAAAATGTTTGGACAAGTCCCCAGTTCATCAAAATTTTTGGAAGAGTTTGAAAAACTAGGTATTAATTCTTCTCTGAAGATTTGGTAAAACTCACTAGTAAAGTCATCTGGTCTTGAGCTTTTATTGATGGGGAGACCTTTGGTGACTTCTTCAATTTCTTTGCTTGTGACAGTTCTGTTCAAATTTTCCATTTCTTCCTGTTTCAATCTTGGTAGGCTGTGTGTTTCTAAAAACCTTTACATTTTTTGATGTCCAATTTATTGTCATTATGTTCTTCATAAAAGTCTCTTATGATGTTTTGTATATCTAAGATTTCGGTGTACCTTCTCCTCTTTCATTTTTAATTCTTGTTATTAGTTTTTATTCTCTCTTTTCTTAGTGAGTCTTGTCAAAGCTTGGTGAATTTTATTTATTTTTTTCAAAAAACTAATTTTGGATTCACTGGTTTTGTGAATTGTTTTTTTATTTCTATTTTGTTTATTTCTACTCTAATTTTTATTGCTTCTTCCTTCTGCTGACTTTTGGCTTCAATAGTTCTTTTTCTAGTTGCTTTAGATATCACAATTAAATTTTTAAATAGAACTTACAAATAAATACAAATTTGTCAGATTTTTCTGTATTCATTCTATTATTTCAAATGTATTTACATAAGCAAACCCTATTATTCACCTTTGCTTAGAATTACTTTCACATGTTATTTGGCCAATGTTTAAAATTGTCATTCTATCTAAGCATGGTTTCATGTAGGATTTTTATGCTAGATCTAAGATCAAATATTTTTAAATCATTATCTAAACATCCTTTCTTCAATTCTAATGATAGATTCCGAGGGGATTACAAGAGTTTACATTCATATCTTATATTCTAATCCCGGTAAAACCATATTAATTCTGTAAATATGATTTCCTGAACTTGTTCCTAAGGAAATGAAAATTGACTTAATAAGAGGAAATATGATTTGCTTTCAAAAACTATTGAAGTTCCAGTTGAAAGAGCATAGATCATAGAAATCACGAATAAAGTTTACTGAAAGGCTACCCTAATAAAATTTTATTTTCTCTGATGTACCATCTATGAAGCTAATTTATTCATTCTTAAGGAAAGTATCTTTTTTGTTTAGTCATGAGGATCAGGGATTTCTGTAAATTCAAAAATCATTCCTGCCAAAATTAAAGAAAACACATAATAGACTTTAAAAAAACTAATATTTTTCTCTAAAACAGCAAGACTTGCACACATGGAATTTCAAAATAAACTAAATTCTATAAATAATGCTGCAATGAACATCCCCATGAACATCCACATATATCTTTTCAAGTTAATGTTTTCATTTCCTTTGGATAAACATCCAGAAGTGGAACTACTGAATTATGTACCAATTGTATTTTTAAGTTTCTGAGAACCTCCCATGCTGTTTTCAATAGTGACTGCACCAAAATTTACTTTGCTGCCAACAGTGCATATACTTTGTCTTTTGAATAATTGCCATGCTAGAAGTGTGATTTGTAACTGCATTCCCCTCACGGTTAGTGATGTTGAGCATCTATTCATGTACCTGTTGGCCATCTGTATGTTTCCTTAGAAAAAAATGTTTGTTCAAATTTCTGCCCAGTTTTTAGTTGGATTGTTCATTTTGTTGTCCTACTGAATTGTATGAGTTTCTTGTATATTTTGGATATTAATCCTTTATAGAATACATGATCTGAAAATACTTGATCCCATTGCATAGGTTGTCTTATCATTCTGTTAATACTTCCATTGCTATAAAGAGGTCTTTCAGTTTGATATAATTTCACATACATTTTCTTTTGTTGGCTTTGTCAAACCCCAAAAATCATGGACTAGACCATGCTAAGGAACTTAATGCCTGCCTACTTTAGGAATGTCATGGTATCTCATTTTTAATTTCAAGCCTTTAATTCATTTGAATTAATATTTATATGTAGTATAAGATCAGGGATAAGTTTCTTTATTTTCCATGTGGCTGTTGAACTTTTCCAACCTAATTTATTAAAAATACTATTCTTTCTCATTGTATAATCTTGACACTTTTGCTATAAATTAATTGCCTATATATTTATGGGTTTATTTCTGGACTTTCTGTCATATTCCATTGACCGTTATATCTGTTTGTATGCCAACAACATACTCTTTTTACTATAAGATTATAATATAGTTTGAAATAATGAAATATGGTATCTCCAGCACTATTCTTCTTTATCAAGATTTCTTTGGCTATAAAGGTCTTTTGCAGCTTCATACAAATTTTAAAGTAGTTTTTCTATTTTTGTTAAAAAATATCATTAGAATTTTGATATGAATTTCATTCAATCTGTAGATTGTTTTTGATTGCTTGGACATTTTAATAGACATTGTGCAGTGTAAAGGGCAGGTAAAATTTTCCATAAGCAAAGGAGTCCATGGTTTCTGAACCCTGCTTGTCTCAATATTATAGTCTTGGTTTTAAAATCTTTTTTTTTCTGATATGAATATACTTATCCCATCTTTCTTTGGTTTCTATTTGTATAGAGTTTTTTTTAACACATGACTTTCAGTCTGGGTATGTTCTTACATTGAAGTGAGACCCTTGTAGACAGCACTTAGATGAGGGCTATATTTTTTCCAAACAACTATTGTATGTCTACTGATTCGAGAATATGATACATTTAACTTAATGTTGGTAAGAACTTATTGCCTTTAAAAATTGTTATCTGACTGATGTGCAATTTATTGTTTTAATTCTGCTCTTGTTTCTTGGTCATATGATAATGCTCTGTAATGTTATGCTTAGACCTTCTCTCATCTTTCTGATTCTTTGTGTATTTTATGACTTTTTGTGTGATTACCATAGCTTTCCATAAAACACTTATATTTATATTTATTTTAAGTTGATAACAACTTTTTTAACACATTCTAAACTTTACATATCTACTCTCCCACCCGTGCTTTATCCTTTTAATGTTGTAATTTATTTCTCATTATCATGTATATGTGTGCTCTTTTTAACATCTTAGTTGTTACAAACTACTAATAAAGTAAACTATTTTGTTTCACTCAGTTTAACCTTGCATTTGGATTATGGTCTAGCATTTTACACTATTGACAACAAAATGTGTCTTTAAAAATACATAAATTAAATATTATTGTAATAAAGTTAATGTACATACTTCATATTTTCTATGATATTGGCAATTTTGTTGAAAAACAGTTTTATCTGAGTATTTCTGCTGACATATAATTACTCAGTATAGAAACAACAATTTTGTCCTGAAAGGACACAGAAACTAAAATTAAAATGTTTAACTGAACATTTTCATTCAAATATGAACTCTCTGAATGTTAAGGGCTGATGAAAGCAATGTTTGCAAAACATAAAGATATAAATATAAGAGAAAAAATTATTTTGATGTAAAAAGTGAAGCTTCTCAATAACTGGACAATAAATAACTTTATATTTTGATATTTTATCAAATATATTTAGCATTGTGTATGTTTAAGTAGTATAAAATGTTGAATTGATACATTTATGTATTATAATATTGTAAGCACCAGGTTTTTATCAGATTTGATACTGAGAAAACAAAGTTTTTTTAATTAAATTTATTGATAATTGGAGTACAGTAGACTTGTACATGAGTTGTTTGACAAAATTCTAAAATAAATATTATCATTATAGTCGCAAAAAAATGTAAACTTTATAAGCCCTCACAATGTAAAAATGAAATAAAATTTCTAAAATTAGAAAGGAAAAGTAGAAGAAATTGATCTCTGGTTTTCTCAATTTTTTATACAGCTGGTTGACAGAGCTGTAATAAAAAGATTCTAGGCTATATGGGTGAAACATAGTTATATCAGAAATTACAAGGCTAACCTAAATACATATAATATAATTAATATGTTTTGAGGGTCGGACTAAATTTCTGAAAGTAGTTACAGAGTTTTTGGACATAAACTTATTCAATCATACAGTTCACATTTTGATCTGAATGTGAGTCAGTTATAAGTTCCCTTTTTCTGCACTATGTAAAATAATTAGACATTTTTTCTGCAATAATATTGATATTTTGAATTATGTATGTCGTTAAATATGTGTAATAGATAATATAGGCACTATGTTATTATCTTTTTTTAAAGGAAAGGTGAAGGCAAGAATAAAGGTGAGCAGAGGTAAGCAGGCAGTAAGAGAGAGAAGGAAGCACTTTATTTTATTTAGGTGTTCATCATGATTGTTCCCCCTGTCTCCAGGGGAGAAAAATAAAAACAAACAAACCCAGACTACTTGCGTAATACAACGGACCAAACCACTGCTAATCCAGGACGCAATGTGGTGTATTTTAAATATTTTTTATTAATTTTGAATTCTGAGTATATGGTCCCAAATATTTTGACTAAGAAATGAAAGCTTACATGAATTTTGTCATTAATCTGAGTTGACAAAAGTAAATACCTAAAGTTTTAAAGATTTTTTTGTATCTGTGTTACAATAAAACTTTATGCTCCCTGACACCTAAATTTCATCTAATTTTCACATAACGTGACAAATTATTATTTTTTCAACCATCTAAAATGCAAAAAATACTATATTTCTATTTTTTATTGAAGAAATATTGGTTTGGAGCTATACATAGGTTTCAGGCATGCAATATTATATAGTTCAGCATCAGTATATGCTGCATTTTGATTTCTACCAAATGTCTACTTTCTATCCACTTCAAACAATTGACCCTTCTTACATATTTAACCCACCAATCATACCCCTTCTTTCCGGTAACCATCATTTTTGTTGCTAGAATATAAGGATTTAGTTTTGTTTTTGTTTTTTCCTTTACTTTATCTTCCACATTATAAATAAAAACATAAGATGTCTTGTTTTTCTCCCTTGACTTATTTCACTTTGCATGACCCCAAGATCCATAGATCCATATGTATGTGTGTATATATATATATGTTTACATACATATATATGCTTGTGTCTATTCTATTCTGTATGTAGAGCACATCTGTATCATCTTTATTAGACATGTAAGCACATATATCTCTGAGAATTTTCATTTTTGTGTTTTTCAAGTAAATGCCCATAGTTCAGATAAAGACATCATATACATTCATAAAATTTTGGGGAAGCCTCAAATAGTTTTCCATAGTGACTAGACCAATATTTATTCCCACCACCAGTCTACAAAAGGTCCTTTTTCTTCACATCTTCACTCTTGTTTTTTTTTTAAATAACAACCATTCTCATAGAGGTGAGGTAATATCTCTTTGAGATTTTGATATACATTTCCTTAAAAATGTATGTGTTGGCAATTCATATGTGTTCTTTTATAAAATATTTATTTAGATCTTCAATCTATTTAATAAGATTATTTCTGTTCACTATTGTTGAGTTGTACAAATTATTCATATTCTTTGTATGTTAATATTTTTAAAACTTATGATTACCTTAGATAATAATTATAGCAAGCCTAATACATAGGAACTTTTAAAAAGGAAAGCCAGATATATGTAAAATATATTTGAAAACCTACAAAACAGGATTCACAACAGAACACATGAGAAAAGTTAATGTCAAATGTATTTATCACATATAGATAAATGTAAGAAACCTAAACTCCCATGCTAAAACAAAAAATTGGAATTTAAAGTGAAATGAAAGTTTAACTTGTAGATTAACAAATCCATAAAACAAAGTGAATTAAAATATTTAGAAAAAAAGCATCTCAGAAAAATTATAATAAAACTACAAATATAAAATCCTTAACAAGGCATGTCATTAAGTTCAGAATTAGGAATAAATAAATTAATATGTATATAGAAAGGCACTTTACAGTAGCAAATATTGAATCCACAATGCAGATCCAATAGCTATGAGCATCTATATGAAAACAGCATAACTTCAATGTCATAAAAAAATGACAATTATGCAGAATAAAAGGAAAGATAAAACATTGTGAAATCAAAATCACCTTTCTCAATTTGTGACAGATGAAATTGTTAAAAATATAAGGTAATAGAAAGTCAATAATAATTAATAGTTGAACAAATCTAATTGACATTTGTATAGCAAGAAAATGAAATGGCCTACAGCAACCCTTTAAAGGCGGATGGATGGCATATAACATTTGCTTCTAAATAATAAAATGTTAAGATTAGTGTACTGTTACTCCTGTTATTGCATTATCTCATAAGGAAAAAAATGAATATACCAATATAAAATAAATTGAAATCCCTGACTTCAATCAAGTTCATTAAAGGGAAAACTACTTCAGATATGTCTGATTTAATCAAGCAAGCTCCTTCAAAGAAGGTTTAAGATCAGCGAAGGAGAAAATGAGAGTGTTATAAGAAACAAGCAGGCATGCTATGAACCGTCCTTGAGACATGCAATATGTGAGATGTGTAGATCAAATACCCCAAATTTGGTTCGCATTTCAAGACCGATAAAACATCACACACATACTTACATAATTGAAACTTCACGATGTGGACATTTCATTTTTCCCATGTTGCCCCAGTCATGGTTAGAGAGCAAAGAAAGGAGATTGCTTAAGAGCGCTGTTCTTGGGTTAGGATCTGGGGCTCGGGTGAGTTTTTCACTTGCAGGAATAACCTTGCATGGTTTCAATCTCCCAGTGAAGATGAAGAGAAAACATTCAAGCTTATTTTCTTTCCCAGATTCGGGGGAAAGAGAAGGAGGGATAAATGAGACTTAAACTTTATTAGCAAACCTCAAAAAATCAAATCAGACTATATGAAAATGTACCTGTTACATTTCATAACAGAAATATAATTTTGTTTGTGTAAATAAAACTTAACTTGGTGAAGTATGCCATTATGTTGTTAATCTGATACTAGGAAAGAAGGTGAATGTTCTACTGGATGTCTTCGACAATAGTCAAATATTCTATACTGGAATCGAAACCAACATCTATGAATCATACTTAAGGGTAAGGAATATCCTATTGAGATTTCATATTGTGACATTAGTGGTTGCATACACTTTATAATCACTGAGCTTGGAAGCCAAGGCATGAGGTGGAAAGATGACTAGCACTCTGGTAAAGAGAGTTGCAACTCCCAAAAGGAGCCTGCATGGTAAGTCACCGTTGAGGGATGTCCCCTAGGGGAAGGGACCACACTATTGTCATTAGCACAATGGCGCTTCATTATTGATACCTGAAATTCCATTCCAGACCTAAGATGATGTTTACCACCCTCTGCCGGGACTGCAACTTCTCTGAGGGCTAATTTTCATAAGGGAGTGTATAACAAGGCTAATGGCTATCTCCATCCTGTGAGCTGTTTTGGAAATTCAGCCTGCTTGCTGACTGTGGGTACACAATTACCGAACTTTATTTATCATACCTATGACTCTGGGGGAAACCTCTGCATTTCCTACACCAGTTCCACCCTTGTGGACAGGTCTCAGACTTCAACATAGGGCTCAACTTAGAGCTACAATAAAGTCAATCATTATTGACATCACACAACTGAATAATTACATTGATCAAATCAAGATCCAGGTCTATTCTGTGCAATTAGACATCCTAACAAAAGACTTACATTAAGGAAGCCTAAACACAAAAATAAACAAAAAATGTCAACCGATCAATGATGCAGAGAAAGATAAGATGGAGCTAAACAAAATATCATGTGACAATCTGAATGAAACATATTTAAGTCAACTACCTGATGAAGATTTTGAAACAAAATTTATAATTTTATTCACTGAAATTGGGAAAACAATGGAGGAACAAACGAGAACTACAACAAAGAGAGAAAATATGAGACAACTCAAAATAGAAGTCAAGGAGCTAAAGGACACAATAGCTGAAATAAAGAACACAACAGAAGGGCTCAACATTAGTCTAGAAGAAGCCTCCAAAAGAATCGGTGAACTAGAAGATAGTGCAGTGGAATGTACTCCTTCAGAATGCAAAGAAAAAAAATAATTAAAAGAAATAAAGACAGAATATGATACCCATGTGATTACATAAAAAATAGCATTCTCATTATAGGGGTTCTAGAAGGAGAAGAAAGAGGAAAGGGAGCAAAAACTGTATCCAAAGAGGTAATAGCTGAGAATTTCCCAAACCTTAGGAAGGAAGCTCAACAAGTTCCAAACAAAGAAATCTAAGCATAAGTAGCCAAGACACATTATAATTAAAATGTCAAAAATGCAAGTAAAGAGAAAATCTTAAAAAGCAAATAGAGAAAAAAAAAATCAGTTACATACAAAGGAGACCCCATAAGACTGCTGTTGGATTTCTTAACTGAAATATTACAGGCCGAAAAGGAATGGCATGATATATTCAAAGCACAAAAAATAAAAGGATTCCCAAGCAAGGATAATCTACTCTGTTATATTATCACTGAGAACTGATGGAATGATAAAATGCTTTTCAGATAAACACTAAGTTTATAATAGGCTTTGCTATATATACTAAAAAAGCTCTATAAGATGTAAAGAAACACTACTTTAAAGCAGCAAGACATCAAAAATGCAAAAAGTGGGGAAGAGAATGAAAAGGTGGATGGGTAAAGGAGCCCAAGAGTAACTTGCTTTCAGGTAAAAAGAGGATATAAGCATATGAGTATTCATGTAAACCCCAGGGTAACTTCAAAACAGATATCCAAGAAAAAGAAAGGAAAAAAAGCAAAAGTAGCATAACAAAACAGCATAATTGCTTTCATGTGACCTAACAAAAGAAAAAGAACAAATATACCATCTGTAATAATGCCCCCAAAACATTAACAAAATGTCAATAAACAGTTACATATAAATATCACCTATATGTCAACAGACTGGAATCACCAATCAAAAGGCATAGAGTGGCTAAATGGATTAAAAAACTTGACCTAATTTTTTGCTGCATTCAGGAGTCTTACCTTTCAATAGATAAACATAAATTCAGGGTCAGTGGTTGAAAAAGAATTCTACAGTCAAAGTATAACCAAAAAAGCAGAGAGAGCCACTCATATCAGATAAAATAGGCTCCCAACTAAAGAGGATAGCAAAAGAGCAATGGGCATTATATGATTAAAGTGTCAATTCATCAAGACATATATATATATATATATATATATATATATATGTCTTGATGAATTATAGTGAAGGAGCATCAAAATACATAAAGCAATTATTAGCAGGACTGAAAAGAGACATAGATAACAATACAGTAATAGTAGGAGACATTAACACTCTACAACAACGGACAGATCAATCAGGCAAAAAATTAACAGGGAAACAACAGCTTTAAATGACAGATTTGAACAGATGGTGTTATTAGATAAATATCAAACACTTTATTCAATGACTGCAGAATTCACTTTACTTCTCAAGTATACATGTAACATCCTCAAGGATAAACCATATCTTGGAACACAAAACGTGTTTCAACAAACTTACAAATATTGAAATCATACCAAGCATCTTATCCTACCTCAATTATTTAAAACTAGGAATCAACCCCCCAAAAAAAACAGAAAAAGGTCATCTTTCGAAACAAAGTGGGATTGATCTTGGTGATACAAGATATGAAAATGTATTAATGAATATATCGTGTCAACAAAAGAAAGGATCCATATCAATATATCAATATATCATATCGATATATACAGAGAATGATTTTGACATGATTTAAAATACACTTACGAGAAGAACTCTACAAAAAAAAGATATAGAAGCTACATACCTCAACATAATTATATATGTTATATATGGCATATAGTTTATATATATTATATATATATTATATATAGTTATATATGGTAGTCCCACAGTCGGCATCATACTTAGTGGTGAAAAACTGAAAGTGTGTCCTCTGAGATCGGGAGCAGCACAAGTTGTCCATTCTCACTACTGCTATTTAACATCATACTGGAGGTCTTAGTCAGAGAAATTAGGCAAGAAAAAATATAAAACAAACCCAAATTGGAAAGGAAGAAGTAAAATTATCACTATTTTCAGATGACATGATACGTAGCAAATCCTAAAAATTACGTGAAAATTCTACCAGAATTAATCAATGAGCATAGTAAAGTGGCAGGCTACAAAACCAATGTTCAAAAATCTGTTGCAATTCTATATGTAAATAATCCAGTAGATGTGAATGAAATCAAGAAACTATCTCAGTAGAAGCAAAAAGAGTTAAGTATCTTTGGATATACTTAACAAAGGAGGTAAAAGACCTATACAATGAAAACCGTAAGTTATTCTTAAAAGAAATAAAGGAAAATACAAAGAGATAAAAGGTATCCAGTGCTTATGGCTGAGAAGATTTAACATTGTTAAAATGGTCATCTACCTAAAGCAATATACAGGTTTAATACAATCTATATCAAAATCTCATGGCATATTTCAAAGAAATAGGACCAAAATGCTTAAATTTCATGAATAACAAAAGAACCTGAATAGTCAAAGCAATCATGAGAAAAAAGAACAAAACTAAAGGTATAAATCATCATTCCATTTACAGATTTATAGTGATCAAAACTGTGTGATTCTGGAAAATTAAGAGAGGTAAAGAACAGTATGACAGAACTGAATCATCAGAAATAGATTCATTCATATGTGATTAGTTAATCTATAACAAAGGAGCAAAGAGCGCATGATGAAGGAAAGTATTTTCAATAAACAGAGTTGGGAAAACAGATAGCCACAAGCAAAAGAATGAGACTAGACCACTCTCTAACACCTCACAGAAAAGCAAATTCAAAATGCATTAAAGACTTGAATGTAAGATGGAAAACACAAAATTGTTGAAATACCACATAGGGAAAGCATTCCATGACATGATTAGTGAGGTCTCCTCGGACTCAACTCCAGCATTAAGGGAAACAAAAAAATAAACAAACTGGACTACATCAAACTCAAGAGCTTCTTCACCAAAACAAAAATACAGCCTACTGACTGAGAGAAGATATTTGTATTCCATATCTCTGACAAGACAATATCCAAAATGTACTAAGAACTCATAAAACTAGGCAACAGAAAAATATTCAATCTTAAAATGGGCAGAAGAATTGGATAGGCATATCTTCAAAGAAGACATACACATGAGCAACAGACATGAAAAAATGGTCTTCATTTGCTATTAGGAAAATGCAAGTCACAACAAAATTAATATCACCTTACAGCTGTGAGATTGACTATTATTCCAAAGTCTGGAAACAACAAATGCTGATGAGGATGCAGACAAAAGGAAATGCTTTTACATTGTTGGTGAGAGTACAAATTTGTATAACCTTTATGTAAAGCAATATGGAAATACCTTTAAATATTGAAAATGGAAAACCCATACAAAACCATCATTCAACTTCTGGGTACTTACCTAAAAAACACACAACCATTAATTTCCAGAAATATACTCACCTTCATGCTTATTGCAGCATTATTTACAATTGCAAATAATTATAAATTACTATGTGCCCATTGCCAGATGAATGGATAAGGATGTTGTGGTGTATATATACATAATGCGATACCACATAGCCCTTAGAAAAGATGAAATTCTAACATTTGTGATAGCATGGATGGAGTTACAAGGTATTATGCTAAGTGAAATATGTCAGAAGGAAAAAAACAAACACTGGTTGATCTCACTCATGCAAAATATAAAGAAAAATAACCAAGTAAAATTATAGGGAATAGCTTGCTTAAATGTAATGGAAATATAAAGTATAATCTTTAATTTGTGTACCAACATTAAGGCCATGAAGTCTTATTAATTGATACATTATAGGCCATATTAAAGTCACACTATATATCATAGAAATTCAAGAAACAGTAAGAAGTCTTTTATCTTTTTAATCTTTAATTTTTTAATAAAGTGGATTTTTAATAGAATCAGAGAATGGATATACCTGTTTCAGTTTTGTTTTCCATGCTGTTTTGAGACTTCTTTTTATATCTTATCTTTCTTTCTATCCTTCCTCTCTCTTCCTTCCCTCCTTCCAATCTTTCTTTCCTTCCTATTTCCTCCTTTCATTTTCAGTTATTTTTTTTTTGCTAGATACAGCTACAGGAAAATTCTCTCTGCTCCATTTATGAGTTTCTTCCTACAGAGAGCCTCAATGAATACTGTCAGTGTTAGATGGTTCTGCAAAGTGGTGCTTACTTTATAGTACTGAAGAACACTGGACTTAAATCAGATAAAAATTAACCCCTTTGTTGTGCCACAAGATGCCATAAGTGTTTTTCTCTGTAACTCTAAATATCAGGGTATGGCATGGGTAGTGTTAGTAGCAAAGGTATTTAGTGTTATAGTGAGTCATCTGCTCCTAAGAGTATGGGCCACAGCACAACACCTAGCAGCTATTCTTTCACAAGCAGATACCCATGACTCTACATGCATATTGCACAAAGTAGTTTTCTCCTTAATCACTGTATGAATTGGGGCCACCACTGCTTTTAGACATACAACCAATTGGTCATAGAGTGAGGTTTTTTTTTCTTGAGCTTACTGCTTATACCTTCATTCTAAGACACTGTGTAGTGAGGGTTCTCCAGAGAAACTGAATCTATGTATGTATGTTTGCATTCATGAATGTAACTGTCCATCTACCTAAAACTTAAAAAAATTTATATTACATCATCATCATTACATGGTATTGACTCGTGATTATGGAGATACTAGTCACAAAATATGGAGAATAAGTTAAACTGGAGACTTAGCAAGGTTAATCATATAAATTCAAGTTCTTAGTATGAGCTTCAAGACAAGAAAAGATCAACATCCCAAATCAATGACTGCCAGGAAGAAAGATAATTCTTTCTTTCTCAGCCCTTTTATTCTAGTCAATCCTTCACTAGATTGGATATAGCATACTTACATTGAAGAGGGCAATCAATTTTGCTGTCTTCTGATTAAAATGTTAATCTCATTCAGAAACACCCTCACAGACACTTTCTGAATAGCATTTAACTAAATAATATTTAACCTTGAAAGACCTCCATAGCCCACTTAAATGGCACATAAAATTAACCACTGTACACTCACAGATAGGTTGACATCAAGATACATAACTCAGGATCACCTTAAGAGGGGTCCTAGTTTATTGAATTATTTTTGTTTCAATGTAAATGAAATTGTTTTCTTAATTCATTTTTCTTCTATCTCATTTTTTCCCTATATAAAATGCAGCAGGTTTTTGTATATTAATTTTGCACTGTCACTCTTATGTGTATTTATTAATTCTAACAACTTTTGTGGAGTATTATTTTCTATGTATATTATTACATCATCTGCAATAGTAAGAATTTAACTTCTTTTCCAGTTTGGGTTTGCTTTAATTTTTTTCCTTGCTTAATTTTTCTGACTAGGATCTCCAGTTCTATATAGAGTGACAGTGGTGAGGTAGACACCCTTGCCTTGTTCCTGTTCTAGAAGGAAACACTTTCAGTTTTTCTCCATTCAGCATGATGTTGGCAATGAATTTATCATACACCACAGCTATTATATTGATGTATATTTCTTCCATACCATATTAATGAGACTATTTTTATCATAAATGCATGCTAAATAGTTACAAATGTTTTTTCTCTGCATCTACTGATATGACCAAATAATTTTATTGTTCTTTCATTGATGTGGTATATTAATTGATAGATTTGGATATGTAAACCATTCTTACACCAGAATAAATATTTTCTTGAAAAATTTTAATCTACATCTATATTTCATCTGAATTCTGTAATTTTGCTTTTATGATGTTCTTATCTGCTGTTAGTATCAGTGTAATATTTTCTTCATAGAAAGTGTTTGGAAGTGTCTCCAGTTCACCATGTTTTGGAAGAGTTGAGAAATTACTCTAATTCTTCGCTGAATTTTTAATAAAACTCACTAATAAATTTATCTGGTCCTGAACTTTTATTATTGGGTAACTTTTGATTACTTTTCAAATTCCTTATTTTTGATATCTCTGTTCACATTTCTATTTAATTCTGATTCTTGATTTTTAGACTGTATAATTCAAATAATTTGTCCATGTCCTTGAGGTTGTCTAGTTTATTAGTACATACCTGTTTTTAGTAGTAGTAGATTTGAAGAAAACTCCAAATGAATCAGTGAGCTATGATCAGTGAAAATCAGGCAGTGGAGTGTAACCAATCAGATAAGAAAAAAAGAAAAAAAAGAAAGGTAGCAAAACTTAAAGGATAACAGAAAGAGAAACAATATTCATATCATAGGGATCTCAGAAGGAGAAGAGAGAAAGGGCATTCTAATTATACCCAGAGACAATGTAAGGGTGCTTTGATCACTACTCTCAAGGTCATTGAAGTCAGAGGTACAGTCATAGCAAATGCAAGGTGAATGCTTTCCTGTACATAATTTATGTAATTTACCTATGTTGGCCATTTTTACTTGGCATTTATCTTGATATATTAGCTGACATAATTAGGTAACAGTAAGAATGAGATTTAAGAGGAGGTAGAGGGAAGTTTCATCCCGTAGCTCTTGGTCAGAAGTACCGGTCACAACCCAGACTTGAGGCGAGTGGAGGTTAGTCTTGGGAGAGTGAGTCCTTTACCTGTTAGATCTGATATTCTCTGAGTAGCTAGTGTCAGAATTGAGTTGAATTGTGGAACACTTTGCTGACAGGTGCTTGTTGTGTGGGCAAGTCAGCACACACTCATTTTGGAAATTGGAAGCAGGAATATCCAAACACAAAGCGCTGGAAGGAATGTTAAATGGAAGAGCTGGTCTGGATAACATTTCAGTTTCTTGTAAAACTAATTATGAGACCAGCCTATCAAGTGGTCCAGCAACAATTCCAATAACTGTTCAGCTTGTATGAACAGTTTTAAAAATAAAAGTAAATGATTTATATATAACTATTGCTAAATTTCATTCCATATTTAGGAACACTTGAATCAGCATAGCATATTTTAGATATTATACATCTTTGAAAAAAATGCAAAACAATTTTAACTTATTTTTTAAAATATTATTCTTAGAATATAAAAATGTACTGTGTGAAACCAAGTGCAATATTAAAATTCACAAAGATATGTTTTTATTTCTTTCCTCCTTTAAAGTTATTTGAATATTTTAAGGTTTAAAAACTCATTTTTTTTAACTTAGGATACTAGATAACTGTTCCTCTACAATTCCATAATCTGTAAAGTTCTTTAGCAGGCATTTGATAGACTTAATTTCCTTAGCTCACTCTTGGCAGCAGACCAGGTGTGGTTATTTGCCTACTTTGGAGTCACAAGTATAATGTTCTTCCTATATTTATGTGAAATGAGAACGTGGTAGAACTGCAACCTAGCTGACTACCTGCTGCATGACAGATAGCCAATAGATAATCACTGAATTAATAAAACAAATATTGCCTCCAAGATATGCTTAGCAAATCAGCACAAATCTCCATTCTCAGCAATTCTCTTCATATACAATGATTTAATTCATGTACTGTTATTTTCTCTTAAACTGAATTGTTTTCTAGACCAGCTTTCCATATTTTGGTAGCTATAGGGCAATCACAGCATGAAACACACAAAAAAAAATGAAATAATTACATGTGCTTAACTTGACAAGTGTGCAGTGGAGATAAATTGAGAAAAAAATAAATTGTGTTTATCTATAAATTAAGCAATTTTAAAGCAAAAAGAGCAACTTATTTAAAAAGAGCAGTTTTCAAAGGCCATTAACATTTGAGAATGCAGAATAAAACTAGCTACAAAAGTGGCAAATTGTTTTAAATTCCAGCTTTTTTCTCTAACTTTTGGAATTGGTTAATTAGGAATGTTTGATTCTTAACCCATTTCTTATTTGAAATAACTTATCTATATTGTATAATTGTGTTTTTCAGAATCATTCAAATACTCTCCCTGGATGATTATGGTTTTCATATCTAAGATTAACAACCACAGCTGACATAGTAGTCATTTCTCAAGTTTGGGTGAAGCAGTCTTTTCCAGGCACAATCTAGTGAATCATTCATTGTTCTACCTATCAGAAAGAAATCACCAGGAGCCCTTATCAAAGATTTCTAGATCTCAATTCAGGTCTATTTATTTAAGATTTCTGGAACCCTGGTATCTGTGTTTTATCGAACTCCCCAGATGATTCATAGGCACACCAAATTTTGAGACTTGCAAAACTGTTGGTTTGCTAAAATAAATTGTTTACCCTTTAAGCAATGACCAAGGAGTTGCTATATCATTGTGATATATTTGCAGCCTTTTTTTCTGTTCCCTCTCATTTTAATTATTTAACGCTAGAGGTCAGTATTATTGCCATTTGAAAAGACAGCAAGTTCTTCACCTAAATAGTATCAATAACTAATTAGGGTACTTTAAGAAAGATTTGACACACTGAAATTTAATCTTTTCTGAAATTTTGGAAGCAGGAAGAGTATGAAATCATATTAAAAGGAGGTTTTGAAAAGGTAAATATTTTATTGGTTGAATTGAAATTAACTGGTCAGTTACATATTGGTTAAACATTCTAAACAAGTGTAAGAAAAATCAATTCACCTCACAGCCTCCCAAATGTCTATTTCAATTTCGCACTGCTGTTGTGAATGCATTCTATACTGCTTTCAGTTTGGGGATCCTATTCCTATAGATTCCATAATTCAAGACCAATTGAGTTCTTGTATTCACTAACAAACAAAATGAAATGTGCTCCTTGCTAGGGGACTTCATTGAAAGGCAGCTAAATGTGATAAAACTAAAGACATGTTTCCTTACAGTAGAAATAACAATGTGGTCTCTTTCCAGAATACTAAGCAGTGTCAGTAATAACAGAAAATAAATGGATACATGAAATCCATGGAGGATGAAAAAAGGACAAAGTAGCAGGATCGGTTTTCTCTCCTATCTTTGTCTTATCTTTTCAAGGTGAATTTTACATTGAAATTTAAAGATGGATAGATTCCTAAATGTCTAAGTGCTTTTTTAAGATTGCACAAATATTTTCAAAGGTAGTTTATCTAAAAATAAAATGTTTGTCATTCTTCCTTGCAAAGGAATTTCAAAATCCTAGCATTTGTAGTGAGTAGATATATATCATTCATTAATTTGTAAAACCTGCTAGGCATGTAAGAAGTATAAAAACATTCATAAAATTCACATTCTAGTCGGTAGTTAGATAATTACTATAGAGAAAAATGACAATAGATTTTGGGTCTGTAATCAGAGAGAGAGATAATTTCAAGATCTTGAATTAGAAATAATTAAAAATGTTTGTATATCTAGTTAAATAAAACAAAAATGCAAATATTTGTCCTGAATAAATTAAATACCCATTTGATTTTAGTGAATGTAACTAAAATGTATTTAAAGATGTAATAAAAGTTTGAAACACTTTATTAGAAACACATGATAGACCCCCACCACTTTTGTTAGGAATCAAATAATTACACTGTGGCAGGAATATTTTTTTCAGGCACCAAAACTGAAATAACATTCTTTTTCTAAACTCATGAGGAAAGAGGGTAAAATGTAGAACATTCTTTTTCTAGTTCTTTGATACCTCTAAGAAAGCAACTTCTTGAAAATAAGTTAGAAAAGAATGCTTAAAATTATATTTATCCACTTGCTACGAGAAATAGGAGCAAATGACATTTGCAAGAACTTTGAGAAGTCATCAGCTACTCTTTATATCTGCTGCTGTGCAGTATGATTTTGGACTATACATAGAGGCACTTTTAAGGGAAAGTACATCACCCCAAACCTCATGAATTCTTGTTGTAGGTTTAATTAAATGTAAGCTGTGTAGGCAATTTAACTTTCACATGGAAAATGCTAAATTATTCCAGACTCTTTTTCTTGACAACAGTGTAACAGGAGATTGGCTATACTATATCAAGTGTGGCAATTTGTACTGCTAATTTTCTATCTGGGGAATTTTCACGATTGGCTGCTTATCCTCTTTTAGGACTCGGTCCTGTGTCATCTTCAAAAAAGTCCTAACTATATCAACTAAACCTCTGTCCTATATTAATCACTCTTCAACAAAATGTTTTGTTTTATTTCCTTTATAGCACTACTACTGGAAAAATTTTCTATATTGACTTAAGTATTTACTATTCTTTACTGAAATGTAACTTCCCTTCTTGAGGAAGGGGCATGAAATATTTGTTAACGTATCAGAAGCTGGATATAAAATATTGAGCAAAGCCTTGTCCTCATGTAGTTTATAGTGCAGTAAGGTTAAGCACATAACTAGACAAACATGTAGAATTGTAATTACAATAAGTGCTAAGGAGCAGAGAATCATGAACTATCAAATTCTATCATTAAAAAATAATTCAGTCAAGTAGGCCAAATATTTCTCCAAGGAAATGACTATAAAGCTAATATTTAAGACATATGTAGACATTAATTAAAAAGAGCCTAAGCTGATGGAATAGCCTTTGGAAAGACCCTGTTTCAAGTGGGAGGTTGATATATAGTCCCATACTTATCATGAGAGAAAGCTAAGTAGCTGGAATGCAGGAAACTAGTGGGAGCAAGATAAAAGAAGAGGTTATGAATATCTTTTACGGGCTAAAGAATGTGAGGATCTGTGACTATTGTGATCCTGATATAACAGAATTATTGAATCTTGTGGGTATATGAATGCATTTGTGTGTGCATGTATGTTCACAGGGAAATACACTCAGATTTGTGTTTTGTAAATATGATTGTGACTAATCTATAAAGTACATTCAATGGGAAAGATCTAGAAAATAGTATGGGTAAACCACTGAGGAGATCATGGTGGTAGCCCTCAGGAGAGAAATAAAGATTTAGAGTCAGGTAGTGCTAGCAGGAAAGATAATAAGTAGGCATATCCAAAAAAATATAAAAAAGTAAAGCTGAAAGGACATGCTATTGGATTTCTATAAGGGAAGATTTCAAAGGATAACTTACTACTCATTTGCACTATGAATGGGGTGGTTATTCTCTGAGAGAGGAGTAATTCCGACAGGTTTTGAGGTAATAGAAATGAACTGAGTTTTAATGTGCTCTGTTGAAAGTTGCCATTGGGAGTTTGGATAAATTATGACTCCACATATCTTGGATTTCTTTAAGTTACAGATTTAGCTCTATCACACTCAGCCTACAATAATATATTTTCCATAATCACTCTTTAATTTTATTTCCTACAACTCCAACTTCTATATAATTTATGAAGAACCAAGTAGGCCTACACTACCATTTTCTATACAATAATCAGCAGAGCCAGGCAGGTGATATTTAACTGAAATAACACAGCTATGCTCAGACCTATGTGTGAGATTTGTTTTTTTTTAAAGACAGCTCAATGAATTTGAATTATAGTAAAATTACATTAGAATTGACTAGAATTAACCTGTAGAAGATATTTTGTTATCTTTATTTCTATTATCTATAGAATTATGATGGGCTGCAATCTGTCTATCATCATCATCATCATCAGTCTATCCATACACAATCCATGAAAATCACATATATATGTGTATTAACCATTTTAAATTGCATAACATAGTTACGTTTGTTTGCTTGATTAAAAATCTTATGTAAAATTCAACTACTTTAAACAATAATAGCTTATTTCAGCATCATTAACACTAGTCTAACTAATACAGTGCAACAACTTTTTCCCCCCCAAATCCAAGTTCTCATACCCTAGTCCTTGGGCTTTACATAGTCTGTACCCCAGCCATCTCAGTCACCTGAATACAAAGGTTGCCTGAGCAGTAACTTTAGTCACAATCAAAATAAGACAAACTCACAGGTTAAAAATGTAACTTAACAAAATGTATCTTTCTGGGGAAACAAATTAAATATGCACTTGAGAGCATAATTTGGGAAATAATCAGATAAAATATAAGCAAACTGTTTACATATATATACCAAGTAGTTAAGAAAGAAGAAATTTGTTGATAATCTAATAGTTAAAACAAAACATCCCATGGTTTGTCATTTTGTTTCACAATATTTTTCTCACATTAGAAGAAAATACAGCCTTTACAATAATTTGATTTCATACTAAACCCAAGTTTTATATCTATATATAGATTCCAAAAAAAATTTTGACTTCTACAAATATATAAAAAGTATAGATAAAATCAACTTTCGGAAATGTAATAATATGTAATCAATGACGTGGTCCTAGACCAAAGTGATATTTGAGTTACTTCACTGACAGCAAAGTGGTAAAAGAATAAGAAATCAAGGAATGCCTGACTCATGTGGAAAGCATAATAAATAATTATTCATGGTATCCATCACTGAGAATAATCAGTCTTGATGCCTTCTTTTGTTAATATAGCTGAGTAAAAAAATAGTTTTGCTATACTGTAACCAATGTTTAATACATTAACCACATAAAACTGCAGTGATTTCAACATTTCTAATTACTAAACTTTGCCTCTTATATTGATAAGAAGTATATTATTTGCAAAAAGTACACTGAAATTTTTCAATATTATGTTGCTGAATATTTAGAAAGGAAGGAATATTCTACCCAATGTATGAAATAATCATATTCAAAAACTTATTTCAGTTTTTTATTACATTATTTTCCAAATATACCCCAAAACTTGTCATGGTAGAATACTGAAAAAGAAAGAAAGGAAGACAGAAAAGGCATAAGGAAGAAAATGAAAATCACCCATAATCCTGTCTCCAGAAATAGCTGTAACTATTTTGGCATATTTCCTTCCAATCTATTCTTATATTATTTTTTTGAAAATAAGTAAAATCAAATCATATATAGATTTATCCTGATTTTTCTACTCAACTTCATATCACTGTAATTTTTGTGTTGTTAAATATTATTTAAAATCATGTCTAACACAAAAACCAGTTGGTTGAATCTACCTGTTTCAGAGGCAATATATTTATAGATATGTTTGCCCTTCCCAATGATTATGATCAAAATAGAATTTTTGCAAAACTACCCTCCTTGATACCATTAATGTAGCCATCAATACTTCAACTTTAAGCATAATAAATCAAGAATATAGCTTAAATTTTTGGAAAATAGAATAAAAATTATGAATATATTCCAAAAATTACTATGAATAATTAAAATATGTTTTCAGATAAATCACTATAGTTGACTACCTATTAATTTAGAAGATACATGTTTCCAAAAGCATGCTTTTCCAATTTTCTCAGGTAGTTGATGCCACTATCAATAGTCTTAATATTTGAGGAAGATGTTTAAAGTTTTGCTGTATGGAAGACTGCTCTGATCTTGTGTCATAAATGAAACCTGGAGACATTATCATCTTCTTTCAATGAAGCATCACTTGGAATAGCTTGAATGCTGAAGGTTCACATAAGCAATTCCTCCACAGGAAGAGTTTTCTTGATTGTCAGAATCAACTATTAGAGCTGTATAAAAGAGCCAGCTATTACAATAATGTTGAATGCAATGTGATGCAAAGATGATTGCTTAGCAAATGATTATGTTTGGTTGTCTTTAGTAATAATAAAATGGAAGAATGAATGAAACACCTGAATAATTAAAATTAATATACTTGATAAAAGTAAAGAATACATCTTTTCAAAAATTAACTTTGTTTTTACTTTTTTTAGTTATCAAACTTTAACTGATTTTCTTTCAGATTTATCATATATGTAAAATTCATCAAAACTTTATGCTTTAATACTAAAATCTATAAATTCCATTATTACCTTTTTATTCTGTTCAATAGGTAGTAATTAGTGTGTCTTCAATATTAAACAAGCACTTAAAAACATTGGAAAAATGACTTTGTTCTTTTGTGTGTTAGAGTTTTATGTAAAACACATTTGTGTATAAACAGGTGCTCATGAAACCACTAATTCAATCTTATACCTGGTAACTGGCACTCATACAGAGATCAATCAAAACCACTGGTAGGGTGGGACCAAATTAGGTTATCCAGAACAGCAACTAGTTAATTATTATTTGTTTCCTGAAGATATTAGAAAAACAAATTTAGAGCTTCACCTCTGATTCCTAGCCTGTATGACATTTCAATCACTCTTTCATAATATAATTTGACAGCAATCATGTATGTGTGATGGTTAACCAGAATGAGAGAGCAACTGTTTTCTTCACCTCCATCCCACAAAAATGGTTTATATCAAAGCATTTACCACCTTTAAGAAATGACTGTTTTTTATCCTTATTGGTTGACATGACTGTTAAATGTATTGTTTTATTCCAAAGTGGAAGTAGCTTAACATAAAAGGCTAAAACTTACCCACTAGTGGATAAAACTTTCCTTATATTTGAAAGCACAGGTTGAGACTTGAAAAAGGACTTAAGCCCCCATGTGGATTCTGCCACTTCCAGCAATCCTACCAAATAAAACTCACATTACTCTTTTATCAAACATATTTGAGAGATTACAAACAACAGAAAATAAGAAAAGTGATGCTACAAAGAAAAAAGACACTAAATACCTTGCTGGGATTTCTCATCATATATGAAGTTAAAAGGATCAGCATCAGTTAAAGAACTAATTGAAGAAATACTGGGTTCTGTAGGAAACACATGACAATAAACAAATATAAATAGCACACATATTTTCTATATATAAATTCTCAAATAGCATGATTTAAAATAATTTACTCCTGGTTCATAAATTAAAATTGTTTAAATTATCCATCAATCAAAATTTCTTCCATTACAGGGCAAATAATACTTTCTATTAGTAAGGAACATTACTCTCCATCTCAATCAATACCTCCCTCCTCTTCTATGTTTTTCTCTTTCTTAATATAGAAATATAATTAAAAATAAATATTATGAATTCAAGATCCCCAAAAGCACAAAATTCAGGCTGAAAATATTGTATGACATCAGAAATAATAAATATTTAAGTATCCTACAAAAGTTATCAAGTTTAGAAATGAAGGAATTATTTTTTAAAAGTAAGCATGCTATTTTCTGATTATCCCTGTATTTTAAACTTATGTCTTTTAGAAGATTAGAATACACGGATATAATAACACTGAATAAATGGGAATAGTTTGGCCTTTAATGAATAGATATTTCCAACTATTATCTGCAAACAACTTTTGGGATAAGAGTTTCCTACATATTGTTGACTTTCTTTCAATTAATAATAATTTTCTTATGAAATTATTGCATTATTTTATATTTCTGACTTTTTTTTTAAAAGAAACAATTTTATGTTCAGCTATGAATATTTATAGAAGGATGGAGAAAAATAAAGATGGACAAGTAGATACTGATTTTTATCCATAGCAGAAAATTAGGAAATCATTAAAGCAGAGGCATATAATCCCCTTTTCTAAGGAATTAATGCTATTTCATTTATGCAAATAATAGGTTTTAATATCTCTTATGAAATGTAGAGTATATGAAATTAGAAACATCAATTACAAGAATTTTGCCACTTATTTGTGTTACTACTTCATTCATATCACATAGTTAAAGCAAATCTATGAGCGTTGACGGAGTTCTCTGATGAATTATATTTCTATTTTCTTCACAAATGCTTTTCAGTCTTTTTTCATTAATTTCAGAATAGAACTTTATAAATGAGTGACACATATCCTACAAATATCACCTCAAATCACATTGTCTAGATATATTCTCCAGTGATGACACAACTTACTCCGATAATATTGATTTTTAGCCAGAAGGCAACCAATGGAAGGCACCGATGCCATTGCTTTCCTTTTCCCATGAGCAATCCCCAGAGAGACTGAATAGCAGGCTGAGAAACAGTGACAGAAAAGACATTCATACCAATAACATAAAATTTCCTTTTTTAACTGTCATATGATATTTTGTAAAAGCAATGTAACTAACCATGTAATAAATATCTGATATAAAAAAATTTAAAGTTTACATAAAATTATAATGAGATATACTGCAATATAAAAAAGTGTAAATAATGCACATATTTATTTGGTAAAAAGAAAATTCAGCTAAAAACAATGCCCACAATTTACTCCATGTTAAACAAATCTAAAGGTCAGAGAAAATGTGTTAACAAGTCATGATACAGTCACTTACCTATTAATTTCCCCAATTTCTTCTTTTATAATAAAAGTGGTTCTAAAGTTTCCTCAGAAAATGCAGACTGTCAACGAACAATTTCTTAATCACTCAAGACAGACTGTGCTGTCCCAGCAGGCAAGGACACTCGGAGGGTGACTGGTGACTGAACATGATCTGGGACTCTGAGCATACCTTTGATTGGATGACAGAAACCTGAGCTGTGTGCAAACAGGAGGTGGGGAGTTGAATGCAGGGACAGAGAAACTCTGCCTGTCTGCCCTTGATCAGATCAGCTTGCCAAGTCAGCTACAGGCAGCCCCAGTGGACTTGGCACAGATTTTGTTTTTCACTTGCCCTCTGAAAGGTCACAGCTATGACTACTGGTTTCTACAGTGAGGATGGTAATCTTCTAGCATTAAATACAATCAAATACTCTGGGGAACTCACCATGCTGGACTCTGTGGGAGGTAGTACAGACAGATGGCAAACCGGCATGGATACTAGACAGACCACAAACAAAATGGCACAAGAGTCATAAAGAACAATGGAGAACTATATGAAGCATTAAAGTCTTCATGGGAAGGAACAAATACTGTGGAACCTGATGGACAATAAGTTAGAAATTGCCGTGAGAATGATAGATGACAGAAATCATGGGCAATGAGTGAAAATTATGAGATTGTATCAATATTGATAGAAGGCTGTTTCTTTTTAATTTTGGTAATGTTCTTCAGGTAATTTTTTTTTACCATTTCATAGACTCAGTGTACCTGTGAATCAAATGTGAGGGATACATTGAGAGGGATCACTCTCAATTGCTGTTTCTATTTATTTGATGACTACTGGTTTCACCAGCATAAATCAAAATTTTTATGTGTGAAAAATTACTCACAGCACCTAGGTTCAAACGTATTCAAAACATTCATTTTTTATGCCATTATGGTTCTTTTAAAATACCTACTCCCCTTGGTACGGATTCTTTGTTTCTAATATCACTTCTGCCTTTTCTCTCTGTTTTTTGTTTCTTAATTTGTCTTACCAGATACTTCTCTATTAAATTACTTCTTTCAAAGAATGATTTGGTTCTCTCTTTTTGTACTTAGTTTTATATTTCATTGTTCTAGGTTTTATATTTGTTACATGTCTTGCTTTTATTCTTCCTTTTATTTTAGAATTATTCTTATTGTCATTTGAGAATATTTTGCAACCATCATTATGACATTCCTTGAATGTCTGAATTGTTTAGGGATGTTTCACTTTTCTCATGTACATAAATTTTAAAGTTGTTTTTAATGGATAATTTCTAAATCCATTGTATCATCTAATTCTATCAATTGTAATTTCATATATTTATTTTGAAACTATGTAGATGGGTACACACAAAATCATGATTACAGCATCCTTTCAGTAGAATTTTGTCTTTATTATCCTTTATTAGCACAGCGTTTACCTTTGCCCTGGATCCTGGTTGGTCTGATAGTCCTACTGCAGCACCAGCTCTTTTTTGCATCTATTTTCTATTTGCTTTCCCTTGTATTTTAGAAATCATTTACAAGCACCCTTTAACTATATTATTTTTAAACTTTACTTATATATATTTTCTGTCACAATTGTTGATTATCTGGTAGCCTTTTTTAACATTAGATTTTTCATAAGCTTTAGAGTGCTGTTTTGTGTGTTTATTGTGAGTAGGAGATAACTGTTTTTTCTCTCTGAATCACCTTTGTCTGCCATACTTCTCCCCATTCTCCAAGCTGCTGGTATCAAGATTTTACAAACCTGACCCTCATTTTTGTATCTTTCTATTACAACACTGTTTACATTTTATTATTTGTTGTTGTTTCACATGTTAAAATGTGAGTTTCTCAAAGGCAGACAGCACCCTAATTCATTTTTACTTTAGCAATGTCTGGCACTAAATTTGACAGAGTAGTTTCTGTTCAAAAATCTGATTAAACTTGTGTTTTCCTCCTGTGCAAGCTAACTTGGATTATATCCTTGATAAACATAACAGGGCTCAGATAACCATGTCATAACTATGACCTAATGAGACTAATTTTTACCTGATTGCTTTATAGTTCATAATTTTCATTAATTTATAGGAGTTAAAATTATTTACAACCACATATTCACTGAGTCTTTTGTCCTAGAATTAAGTTATATTAACATCTCTAAGATTAAAAGTAGAAAGTCTTCATTTGACTCTGATGACAAACTTTGAATCTCATGAAGGATGGAAACTTCATCCATGTTTCTGTTTTGACATGCTCCAAGATACTCTCAATTGACTCCTGTTAATTGGGAGAGAAAAATAAGTTCAATACAGAGTAAATACTAATTAAAGTAAACTGCAATTTATCTGAAAGTAACTTGTTTATCACATTTAAGATACTATAACTATACTGACATTAGTTGAAGTATAGATATCAGATTACTGTTTTGTAGAACATGGAATTTCATGACGAGAAAAGCAGTTAAACTTATAGATAATTTATCATGACCCTGTGCTGCCATAGATAATTAGACTAGTATGCAGCATAAGATCAATATCTAATTGTTCTGAAAAACTTACACTGTTGGGATACATGTCCAATTTGTAGCTATGAAATATCTAATTGTGCATATAAGAAGTCGGGGATATGAAAATATAGTGATTTCCAGACAAAAATTGTGCTGTATTAAATTTAAATGAGTCACTCCTAATAATGAATGCTATACTTGAACATGTGTAACCAGATGCCTTAAAAAGTTATGACCATCTCCATTAAACTGTTGTCTGATTTCATAATTGTTATAAAGAAATTAATTAATCACCAAATATCTCTGGGCCTCCACAAGTGGTATCTGAAGTGGGAATAACATGTCTTACTTTATTTTCAAATCAATTTAGTCTCAAAATAAATGATTCAATTTTTTCTTGCATTTTCTGAATTACATACAGTCCATCAGTCAAGTGGATGTGCACAGCAGAAACTAATTCCATCTAGAAGCAGAGAATACTTTATTGTGAGAATAGTGTTTGGTTTACAAAATCAATAAAAATCAGTGAGAGCTGTGGTTTAATAAGAAAGATTGTTCAGAGACACAGGGAGCTTACATGGAGTTTTCTGTTGAATGAAGCACTTGAGTGGGGAGTTGAGGAGGTTCAAACAACTGAGTCGCTATGATGCTAGAGGTGAAATTGCTCAATCACATGTCTCAAGAGCTGGGCTGTTGGTTTTGCTAGACAAGTCCCTTAAAAAGCAGACACCCCAAATTTAGTCTGTCTGTTACCAAGTAATACTTTTAGGTCTCCACTATGAAAATTATTCTTACCCTTTAAGTAACAGTCACACACAATTCTCGAATCGACTTCCAGATGGTGAATTGATAGGACACACTTTCGGGATGCTCTCCCCAGACACCAAAAGAAACAAAAAAATCACTTATTTTCCTAAGACAAACACCAAGAAACAACTAGAATTTCACCTGAAGATGGACTGACTGACAACTAACGGTGGGTGAGGGTGCCCAGCAGGGTTCTCAGCTAAGACTCTGATTTGGATTTGGGATGGAGCTTAGGAGTATCTGGATGCACAATGGGAAGCTAGGGATTTTGGGACCAGCTGCAGAGACAGCAAGAAACAGCAAGAGACAGGCCCAGGGAGGCTGAGAAGTGGAGACACGGAGGGCCGACTTGGGAGGAGGTAAAACGAGAGTCAGCACACCTGGATCTTAACTGGAGCCCACTGAAGTGAAATTGCACTGGTCACAGCAATATTCAGGAATCAGCCAAAGAAATTCCCAGTTCAAACACCTCCCACAATCATTTCAGGCCAATGCCTGGGTTCCATCTAGCTGTATTCTGCCCTACCAAAATCCTGCCCTCCGAAAATCCTAACCCCAGCATTACAATGAGAAGGCAGTCAAATACAGGACCGAACCTCGATGCTACCCACTTGTGCCACCATGTGGGTAGAGGTGAAACTGCAGCCTGATTGCCAATCCTGGTCAAGTCAAACCTACACAACGGCATGGAAACTGACCCCCAGAAATATACACAGAATGCCGAATATAGCAAAGGCACAGAGATATATCATGAAATGATGAATCTAATCAAAAAACCAGGGAAAAATCTGAATACAGCAGATAAATGTTAATTACTAGAAGAGAAATTGAGGGTAACAGAGATTAACATACTCATGAGAATCCAGAAGTCAGTAGAGGCAGTAAACAAGAATGTCAAAGCAAAGAGAAGAATTAAAACAAGACATCAAGCAGGTAAGAGATACCATGATATTATGACTGAATTAAAGAACTCAATAGAGAGACTCAACAGAAGGATGGATGAAGCTTCCCATAGAATCATTCATCTGGAATATAAGACAGAGGATCTCAAGCAAGCAAACCAGCAAAGAGATAAAAAAAAAAATCAAAGACAGCATTCAAGTCCTTTGGGATAACATCAAAAGGAGCAATATTCATATCACAAGGTTCCCAGGGGAAGAGAGAGAAAAAGGGGGCAGAAAATATATTTTAAAAAATAATAGATGAGAACTTCCCCATATAAAGAAAGAAGAAAGCCTCCACATCCAGATAGTCAAAGAGTTCCTAATAAAAGAAAAACAAACAAAAATACACCTAGACACATCATCATCAAAATGACAAAAATACAAGATAAAGAAAGAATATTAAAAGCAGTCATGAAAAACGTGTCACATACAGAGGAAACCCCAGAACACTGTCAGTGGACTTATCACATGAACTCTACAGGCCAGAAGGGATTGGCATACACGTATTCTAAGTGCTGAAAGAAAAGGATTTTCAACCTAGGATACTATATTCGGCAATATTATCATTCATAACCACAAGAAAGATTTAAAAAAACACCTTTTCTGACAAAGGAGTTTATCACCACAAAACCAGCTTTGCAAAAACTATCAAAGTATGCTCTGTAAAGCATAAAGAAACCATAAGAAAAGCATAAGAAAGCAAATATTAAAAGTGGGGAGGTAGAGAGAAGAACAAAAATGTGTAGAGTTAGATAAGTAGATGACTAACATGCTTTCAAATAAAATTAGGAAGTAAACATAGAACTGTGAATGATAACGTCAGGGTAATCTAAAAATTAATCACCAGGGAAAAAGGAAAAAGAGAAGAAAACAAAAGGGAAAATCAATGAAATATAACTGTACCCACACAACCTAGGAAAAGAAAGAACATAGGCATAATCTAGAGCAACATACAAAAAAGAAATTATAAAATGACACTAAAGCATAACCCAAACTTCTGCTGCATTCAGGAAACCCACCTTCTTCCAAAGCATAAATACAGGTTCAAAGTCAATGGCTGGAAGACAATCCTATAGTAGAATGGCAACCACAAAAGAGAAGGAACAGCTATACTCATATCAGATCAAACAGACTTTGATCTAAAAAGCATAACAGAAGACAGAGGACACTATATAATGATTAAATTATCAATACAGCAGGAAAACATAGTGCTTATAAACATACGTGTGCCAAAAAAGGAGCATCTAAATATATCAAGCAAGTATTATTAGACCTAAAGAGAAATACTGACAGCAAAATGATAATTTTGGGGGACTTTAACACCCACCTTACAATAACTGACAGATCAACCAGCAGAAAATTAACAGGAAAACAGCCACTTTAAATGATCATCTGGATAGGTGTAATAGGTGTAATAGACATATACCAATCACTTCATCCAGCGACTACAGATTTCACTTTCTTCTCAAGTGTTCATGGAACATTCTCAAGGATAGAGCATATGCTGAGACACAAAACATCTTTCAACAAATTTACAAAGATTTAACCCATACCAGGCATCTTCTATAATCACAATGGCCTAAAACTGGAAATCAACCATAAAAAGAAAGCAGGAAGACCCTAAACCAATTGGAAAGTCAACAATATGCTCCTGAAGGACTCTTAGGTAAAAGAGGAATCAAAGACGAACTTTAAAAATACCTAGAGACAAATGAGAATAAGGACATAAGCTACCAGAATACATGGGAAGCAACAAAAGCAGTACTAAGAGGAAAGTTCATTGTAATCCAGGCCTATCTCAAGAAACAAGAAAAATTACAAATAACAACTTAATGCTGCATTTAAAACAACTAGAAAAAGAAAAAAAATTAAAGCCAAAATCAGCAGAAGAAAGGATATAATCAAAATTTGAGCAGAAATAAATGAAATAGAACACAAAAAGACAATCCAGAAGAGCAATGAAATCAAAAGTTGGTTCTTTGAAAAAAATAAATGAAATTGACAAGCCATTGGCTAGACTCACAAAGAAAAAAAGGAATAAAACTCTCATAACTATGATCATAAATGAAAGGGGAGAACTTACAACAGATACCAGAGAAATTCAAAACATCATAAGGGACTACTATAAACAGGTCCATACCACCAAAATGGACAACCTTGAGGAAATGGACATATTGCTAGAAAAGTAGAGTCTACTAATACTGAACCAGGAAGAATTGCAAAACCTGAACAGAACAATCATAAGCAAAGAAATTGAAAAAGTAATCAAGGGTTTCCCCCAAATTAAAAACCCAGGACCAGATGGCATCTCCAATGTGTTCTACCAAATCTTCAGAGAAGAATTAACACCTATTATTCTCAAGCTTTTCCAAAATACTGAAGAACAAGGAAATTTGGCACATACTCTTTTTGAGGCTAACATTACTCTTATACCAAAGCTGACAGAAATGTCACCAAAAAAGAAAATTGCAGACCAATATCACTAATGGGTACAGATGCAAACATCTCAACAAAACATTAGCAAATCAAATTGAACAATGCATCAAAAAGATGACCAAGTGGAATTAATCCCATGAGTGAAAGGATGGTTCATCATATGTAAATCTAGCAATGTCTTACAATATATCAACAAAAGCAAAGAGAAAATCCACATGATCATAATAATAGATGAAGAGAAAGTCTTGACAAGATCCAACACCCATTTATGATAAAACTCTTCAAAAAAATGGAATACAATATTCATACCTCAACATAATAAAGGCCATATATGAAAAACTTACAGTCAACATCATAGTTAATGTTAAAAAATTGAAAGCATTTCCTCTTAGATCAGGAACAAGGCAAGGTTTTACCTTCTCACCACTGCTATTTAACATTGTACTGGATGTCTTTGTCAGAGAAATTAATGGAAGAAGTAAACTGTCAACATATGCAGATGACATGATTATACATAATGAAAAATCCAAAAAGTCTCTCAAAAAACTTCTAGAACTCATCAGTAAATGCAGCAAAGTGGCAGGCTACAAAATCAATGTACAAAAATCTGTTGCATTTTTATATGCAAAAAATACGCTAGAGAAAATGAAATCACAATAATCACACCATTTAAAATAAAAGTTAAACTCACAAAGGAAGTAAAAGATCAATATAACAAAAACTTCAAGTCCTTCTCAAAAGATATAGAGAAGGACACAAAGAAATGGAAAGATCCCGTGGCTGGGAATAATCAATATCATTAAAATGACCATCTTACCCAAAGCAATAGGTTTAATGCAATCGTCATTAAAATTCCACAAGCTTATTTCCCGGAAACAGAACAAAAAAATTTTAAATTTATATGGAACAACAAAATATCCTTAATAGCCAAAGCAATCATCAGAAAAAAGAATGGATATGGAGTAATTATACCTCCAGACTTTGAACTATATTACAAAGCAATAGTGTCAAAAACGGTATGGTACTGGAATAATTACAGAGGCCTGTGGAATAGAACTGAATCACCAGAAGCTGATTAATTCACATACAATCAATTAATCTACGACAAAGAAGCCTAAACATTAAATGAAGAAGGAAAGTCTCTTCAACAAATGGTGCTGGGAAAACTGGTCAGCTACCTGCAAAAGAATGAAGCTACACCACTCTCTAACATCATTTACAAAAATTAACTGAAAATGTATTAGAGATTTGGACATAAGACCAGAAATCATAAAGCTCTTAGAAGACAGCATAGGAAAGACTTCCCACAACATCAGTCATAGAGAAGTCTTTGGGGACTCAACTTCACCCTCAAGGGAAACAAAAAGAAAAACAAACAACTGGACACTACATCAAACTAAGGTACTTCTTCACAACAAAAGAAAACTTCACCAAAACCTAAAGGAAACTTACTAACTGGGAGAAGATAATTGTATTAAATAGTTCAGACAAAGACTTAATATCTAAAATATACAAAGAACTCATAAAACTCAGCAAGAGAAAAACAAGCAATCCAATCAAAAAATGGGAGGAGGAATTAGAGACACCTTTCTTAGAATGTACAGATGGCCAACAGGCACATGAAATTATGTTCCTACTTTCTGGCTAACAGAGAAATGCAAGTTAAAACAACAATGAGATACCACCTTACACCTGAAAGACTGGCTTTTATCCAAAAGTCTGGAAACAACAAATGCTGGCAAGGATATGGAAAAAAAGGAACATTCTTGCACTTTTGGTGGGAGTGCAAACTGGTACAACCCCTTTGGAGAACAGTTTGAAGATTCCTCAAAAAACTGAAGATGGAAGTCCCATTTGATCCCATCATACCACTTCTGGACAGCTACTTGAAAGATACAAAATCACCCATTCTCAGAGATGTAGGTATCCCCATGTTTATTACAGCCCTATTCACAGTAGCTAAGTGGAAATTACCTAAGTGCCCAACATCAGATGAATGTATAAACAAGATGTGGTACATTTATACAATGGAATACAACACAGCCCTTAGAAGAGGTGAAACCTGGTCATTTGAATCAACATGGATTGAACTACAGGGGATTATGCTAAGTGAAACAAGTCAAAAGAAGAAAGATAGATACCAATTGACCTCACTCATAGGTGGAACATGAATAAATAAAACAAAGGAACAGACAAAACATAACCAACCCTGAAACATTTGCAACAAAAATGAGGTTACCAATGGGGAACTGAGCAAGCAGGGACAAATGGTGGCAGAGCCCACTCGACAACGGGGAAGAACATTTGGTGATTTTGTAGAGGGAATGGTGTCTTGAAATATATCTAAGAAATGGGGAATTTATTTTAATGTGTGGAATAATTATACAATAAAAAAGCAAATTTAAAATAAAAAAAGAAACAGTCACACAAATAAACTACGACAGTATGTTCATCAGAAAACCCTGGCCTGTGTGCCTCTTTGGGGAATAATGAGCGTCTGGCTGACTTGGAGTGCCTTGTCTTATTGATTCCTGACTCGTAAAGTATCCCACTTTACTTTTTTTACAACTCATACTACATAATACTGTGCCACTGTTTTTAGGGCTATCTTGGAGTGCAGTCTTGGAGAATCACACAGAAAGAATCAGGCTTAAACAGGGAAGCACCTACTCAAGCTACCCTTAGGCAGTATATGATGGAGAAACTTGTCAACTATGAGAGCCCTCCACTGAAAAAACTGGGCTGACTGGCTAATACGAGGGCTTATATTAGTTGTATAGGCATCTAAGGATTACTTCCTGACCCATAGAATTCATTCTCTGATTTTCTTTTCAATATTCCCAACTAGAAACTACTTCTCAGCCTTCCTTGTAGCCAGGAATACATATGGGCTTATGAAATGTGAGAGAAGTGGTGGTTTATCTTCGATGCCACCTCTTTATAGATCAGGTCACTTTGTCTGGATTGCCTTCTGGAGGTGAGTGTAAGCAGTGCATGGAATAGCATAGCTGCTGTAAAATAAGAATGCAACAAAATTATATTTTTAGATATTATAACTTATTTTGTTGTTTTGCAGTTTATTCTGTATTCTGACCATTAAAATCACTCTTCTTACATTATTAGAAGTATACATTGATGAATCCTCCAGGAGACTGGATCTCCAGAGGCTGGGCACGAGAAGCAAAAACAAAGCTACCAGCATATTCCTAACATGCACATACTGCTGTATTGATCTTTCTAGCTATTCTGTTTTACTTGTGGCATTCATATTACCCCACCACGTTTCTTTACTGACACTGTTTACCTAACTTATGCTATTTCTTTCCTGTTCTCTTCCCTAATCTCTGTAATACAAAGAATAATTAAGCTCAATAACTTCTTCATGTGTATATTACTATTGGATGGAATAATGAGCCACTTAGCAATTATGCAAATAGTCAAGTAGTTTAAAAATTGTTCCCAATTTTCAAGCTCTCTCCTCTGACAAATCCTCCCTGGTCAATCTCCTAAGAGTAATCCCAAAATAAAGTCACTGTTTGATCATTTACAAATAAACACTGGCCTACATTCTTAAGGTTCCTCTATAACTCACCACCACACCATTTGCAAAGCCATCAGGTGGATAAGTTAACATCTGCATAATCAGATCTATAAGAGAATACTGTGTCCCTCTTTTGTGCAAAGATAATTTCTCAGTAGGCTTTTTCTTCAGCATTCTCTCCATTGCATTTTAAAAATCACTGTCAACTTTTTCCTCACTGTGGTCATATTCTAAATTAGCATGATAATTAGCTGAGTCCCCATGGCTTCAGAACTCCCTCATTCTTTATACTGACAGGGAAGAGTCTGAAGAGCTTATGAGGGAACTATGGCAATTATTTAATCATATACAAATTCCTTCCTAAATTCTCAGTTACATAAGCAAACAAACTGAAAGCAATAAGTACATTAGTACCAAATACATTTTAATTGTATAGTTCTTTATTTTAGGATTTGAAGCATAAGTAAATATTCACAATTAGATATCTAAGTCAGTGCTTCTGGCTTGTGAATCATATATCTGTTGAATTAGATACCAATGCTTGGAAATAATATGACACTCTTGGACATTCATAGAACAGTCTGGGAACATCAATACCTTGGCTTTATATCTTTCATATTATTTCCAAGAATAAAGAAAATCCATGGAATTCTTTTTTAAATTTCACATTGATATTAAATATCAACTTAAACTCATAACCAACATTTATCTTTCTTTTAATCTAGTCACTTCTACTTCCCCACAAATCCCCAATCTAAATATAAGAAGACTGCCTAAGTTGATATGCCTCAAGATTCTCATCTGAATTTCATAGTGTACTTGATTATCTTATTGTATCTTAGGCTCTGTTCACTGGACAACAGATGAATTGTCATACAGTGTTATTGAAGGTCTCTCTCTCAAAGCAAATCAAAACTGACAGAGAATTTAGAAAAGCAGAGTTGAGCAATGAAAGAATTTGAACTACGATGAACTTGCCTTAGTTGATTCTATAAAAAAGCTCTGAAAATGAGATGACCCTTCTGAGTAGTCCCAAACTTAGGCGAGCAGGCAACTAGTCATTAAATCAACTTTTTACTCAATGTGGACTGTCACTAGAGAGACACATACCAATGGTAGTTACCTTCAGCTGATAGAAAATCTTAGAGCTCAGTGGCAACTTGTCAACAGTGAGCAGTCATGGTATGGTATTGTTGTGGCGTGGCACGATGTGGCGGGGCAGTGCGCGGGAACGGGTACCTTTGTTCTAAAGAAAATCTGGACAACAGTGAGTTCTCCAAAAGTTTACTCCTTGCATTGCTCTAATCAAATGCTGTGAAGAGTTATTTCGTATATTGAGAAACACATTTTTAGGAACTTAAGTAGGTTTCTTTTGCTGGGAAAAATTTCAAGAATAATTCCAAGAAGAAGGTGAGTGGGATGAAGTGTAATTTCTGATACTGAACTGGACTTGTGTCATATCCTCTCCAGCCTTTTCTGTGAATCCTATATTTTTCTGATTTTTAGGTGACACCTCTGTTGGTCCAAATGTTTTACCATGAGAACTGACTCAAATCTTCATCCTTGAGTTTTTAAGTCACTGGTCAATATGCCCTTGTTAAACTGAGAGTGTCTGTGTGGGAAAAGCACATTCCTCAGAAAGGTCTGCTTTGTTGAGTGAACTTTGACACCTCCTGGGGACTTATTTCTAGCAATGTTCTCTCTCACAGGAGTGTTTCTATATACCTGAGGTTTCCTGTCACACTGTACCAATTGTCTATACAGTTTATACAAACAATGTGGTTTATGGTACTCTGAAGCTTCAGTAGCTGAGGTGAGTCATGCAGGTGTTATATGTTTATGTGACTGGCCCTCAATAAAATTCAGCGCACCAGGACTCATGTACACTTCCCTTATTGGTAATATTGTACTCATCTTATCACATCCTTATGGGTTATTCAAGTGTGTTCCAAGTGACACTACTTGGAAGGAAAACCTGTAGTTTGTGTCTGATATTCTCTAAACATATCCCCAAATGGGAATTTAGCAAGTATTGAGAATCCAGCTGGATTTTATAGGGGCCAGGCATTTAGATGGAGATATGATGACAAACCATTGTGTATACATTCTTTTTTATCTTTCGAAGCAGGAGTTATACCATCATTCTTTCCAAGATGCAATTTTTCAAAAAATGTACTAAACTGTAGGTTGAAGAGGATAATTTTGGTGTTGCCATCTGAACTTTCTCACACTCATTCCTACACTTCTGGGCAATGACCAGAATGTTGATTCTTCTAACTGGAAAAATGGCTATTAGACCCAGTGCACAGAATAAAGATGACCCAGACTTAGGTCAGTGCTCTGTTAATGACTTAGGTTGTATATATCTCAGTTTAATAAAGATATGATGAGGATCTTTCTGATCCCAAGGAGTCAATTTTAGTGTAGCACTTTAACATAGAGTGTCTCAAAATATTCATGTGTTTTCATTCCATAGTGCATTAATGTGCTTATGTAGAGGAACTACAAACAAGCACACTTTCTATGTGTTAGAAATATCTTAATTCATGGGAATGCAGTCATCCTTAAATCAGAGTTAAGGTATGAAAAATGTCATAAATTCAGAAGCTAGAAATGATGTAATTTCCATAAGAATCTTGGGTTTTATCTTGGTTGTATAAATAAAGTAATTCTTAAAGTCGCTCACCTATCTTGGCCCTCAGATTACCATGTACTATAGGATTCTCATTGTGTGTGTGGCTCCTTTTGCTTCTACTCTAACTGATATTCACTATGATCACTGTGCTCAGGAAGCTAATAATTGCCAGGTGCCACCACATGTACTCCTTTTGGGGATGTCATGCCCACTGCAATTACAGAGTCTCCTCTATAACAGCACCTCCTATTCTCAGTCCTGAACTATAAATAAAAGTCCTCATAGAGCTTCTCAATAAAGCTGGTGCTCCTTCCTGCAATACACTTCTTATCCTTTTTAAAAAGCAGAGTGTATACCCTAGAAAACATCAGCTGAGGTTTGCTGACTCTTATTTCAACCATCACTACTTTACACAGTAGTTCTAAAATTTCTAGTTCACTTTGAATGGGTCATTGTGCCTTCCAAAACTGTCCTGACACCACAGTAGATTTTGTAGTGACCTTGTTAGGTTGTAAAATCTGTATCATAGGGAATCACCCTTATCAATAAACTCTTTCTTAGCCAATCTAACATTCAACACTTCTTGATTTGGTACCATAAGGAACCAGTTCCATTTGTATTCTTCCATGTACATACTGAGTAATGCCTTTAGCATACAATCCCTTTCCTACCTTAGCAGGCCCTGAATGTCTCAGCTAATTCGCCGCTAACCCAAGCTATCTGTACATTGATCAGGTTAAAAGGTAAGAGTATATCCTAAGAAAACATATGGTGTCTCCAAACCAAAAACCTAAGTTTGTCTCTCCTCAAGGGAGAAGTTCTAATTTGAATAAGTAGGATGTGATCATTTCTGTAGATATAAAAAGTTAGGGATTAATTAATGCATTAATTATCTCACATGTCTTAATCACAAATATCAGCATCTAGCTTCAACCCAGCTGGAACCGTGACCTTGGAAAAGCACTTACCAAAGTTGAGAGTTCAATCTTCTCTAAATTTTGATGATCTTATAATTGAGTCCCAGAAACACACTCAGTTTGTTGCCATCGTTTTTGTTTGGTTGGCTTGTTTTGCCTTTTAACTACAGAAGTCCCTTGGTACCCTATCTGAATTTTACCTTTCACCTCAAATTGGTTAATAATTACTTTCTTCTCAAAGATTTCTCCCCAACATACTAACAATCTTCAGCTCTAGTTAGTTCATCCCACAGTCATATTGATTGCCATTTCCTCTGAATCCCTCAAACACCTGACATGTTATAAATGCTAGTGTATCTCCCTCCATCATTATCCTATCCCTATGTCCAATGAGCATTTTGCAGTTGCTTTGTGTATTAATTGTCTACGTCTATCACAATATATCAAACACTGGGTAACAACAGAAATTTATTTTCTCATTGTTCTGGAATTTGTCCAACTCAAGGTGTCAGCATAGTTGGTTTCATCAGAGCTCTCTCTTCTTGGTTTATAGATGACCATCTTCCATGTCATCACAGGGTTATTCTCTGTATGTGTCTTTGCCCTAACACCTTTTTTAATAGATCTCTAGTCATACTGGACAGTGTCTCACCCTAATGACCACATTTGAATCTAGTTACCTCTTTAAAGACCTTTTCTTCAAGTATAGTCACATTCTGACATACTAAGGGTTAGAACTTCACTTGTGAATTTTTCAGTAGGACAGTTCAGCCTTATTGACACCCCGCTATCCCTTACACATTACCAGTCAGCTGAAGGGTGACCCAGCTCTAAAATATCAGTCCTGTTGCCATGCTCTTCCTGTTGCCATGCTCTATTTAGTTGTGCTCCCTGGGAAGTGAATCTGAGACATATTTGGGAAGACACTGATTATCAATTGTTTAAACCATCTCAGACAACTTACCAGATAAAAACAAAATTTCAAATACAAATTTGAAATTTAGCCCTAAATTAATGAGAATAGGATAATGTTTGGGTGATCATGGTAGTGGTCATGAATGTATTTGTACACATTCAGCAAGAATTTGAAATAAGTATAGCTCATGAAAGAACACCACACTTTACTAAGAATCAGAATTATAATTTTGAATATGAGCCATCCATTCAATTGAATATCCAGTCATATCAATTTTGATATATCTTTACTCAGAAATGCAGGCATTATTATTAATGGAAAGTAATATACATAAATAATGACAAAAATATAATCTCTTACAACCCTTTTATAAGTGATCCTTAAACTGAATTCACACAAAACAATTCCTTATTCATAACTAAAACCAGAGACATGATGAGTTTTTTACATGTAGAGATATATGATGTATTTTAATAACCTATAAAATACCTATATTAATTAACCTAACGTATTGAAAGCATTAGATTCTACATTATTTATTTGAAATAAAAATTTTAAATCTGAGAACTGTACATAAAATAAATGAATAGTTTTAATAGCAGTGTTAATTTTGTGTACTTTTCCTTTGTATACCTAATTAAGGATATAATTCTCAACTGTGGTGTTTTACTTTGCTTTTTTCTTTTATGGAAATAAACACTGATGAACTTTGGGAGGAAAAATTAACTCATCAGATGATCCAAAGTTCAAAATGGATTTTGAACTTCAGCCCAGGGAAATAAATGTATCTTGATGAGTTTTATCACAAGAAAGGAAAGGGGAAAATTTACATTTGGCATTATCTTCTCAATCTATTATCTGAAACCACAGAAAACCCACTTGCATTGAAAAATCTATTATAATATTATAAATAGTTTTCTGTAATCAAGATCAGCAGTCCATAGAAATTTATGAATAGAAAGGAATAGAAATTAATGCTATGTCAATCATAAAATATGTTTTTATAAAGTATTCATATATATCCAAACACATCACTTAATCACAAAAGCAGGCAAAAAGATGAAATTTTAGGTGCTCATATAGTAAATATTATAAAACAAGTTTTACTTGCAATCTAGGGAAATATTGATAAAACACCAACTGAAAGCAGAATTGCCACAATCTTCTATTTATGCATTTATAACATTGACTGTAATGGTAAAATGTGGTATTCTTTCATGAATACACCCTTATTTCAAATTATTGCTGAACATGTACAAATATGTTCATGACCAAGTTTCATTTCCCTCACAAAATCATTCCCTACACACTACCACAACCACCCAAACATTATCTTATCCTCATTTTATTTAGGGCTAACAATATTTCTCTTTTACCTCTATTTCATCTCTCCCTTTATTCTCAACACCCAACAGCATGAAATACATGTGGGCCTGGAATCTGAAAGCAAAACAATGACATTCCAGGGCAATTTTAAGTCAAATAGTGAGACAGAAACTAGAGTCTTCCTTGTCTTCACTGCTTTCATTTAAATTAATATCAGGCAACACAGACAATGTTATCATGATAAGTGTTTATTTCTAGTGGAATTATGATAGTCCTTTAGTAAATATCATTACTAATTGTGAAACACAACATTTCAAGCCAGTGGGAACACAAAAGAAATAATCTTGATTTCTGAAAATTTATAGTCTAATTGTAAAGATAATTTCAAATGTAGACATCCAAAATGAATACCCATTTGAAAATAACATGCAAGTGGGTGGAAGTGACATTCAACAAGCTGAGGAGATCTAGAGGTAGAGTCCTAGAATTGGGTCAAAAATGTCCTTGAATAAAGATGTTTCTGGGGTTAAGCAGTCATCAGGGGTCATTATTAAAGAAGTCAATCATCTTTCTTTTCTGACCCCTTTTCTTATGGTGAGAAGACAAAACCCTTCTGGCTGGTCATTTTTAGACATGCCGTTGCAAGCAATGTGTTAACTCTAAAATATTGAGTTAAGGGAAATAAAGTGTTTCAATCTTTGACATATTCGTGTTCAGAATGCACTTAAGCTGTAATTAAAACACATTTTTCTTTGAAATCACATTTAGTATGCTTAGTAAGATTGATTAAATACCTCTAACAAGCTGATCTTTTACTTTTTGGTCTTCAAGATGGCACATGCATTGATTCATTATCTCGCTTGGGATTTTTAAGTCTGTATCTGTCACATGCTCCGAATGAGAACCCTCAAGCAAAAGAAGATTATCTAAACACCGGAGCTGAAAAATAAATCACTAAATCATAACTTGCAGTATATGATGCATAACATGTCATTCAATTATAAACTTAATCATTTTAATAAGCCTATTTGTATTTCAAAGAATTGGGAAGAAATGTCATGCAGATTTCAGGACTGGAGGTTGGAAATCAGAGATTCTGAGTCATAACGCCAAGACAAAAGTCCTTGTATTTAATTTCCACATTATATAATTTTCGCTTATATCTGTTTTTAAAGAAGGATAATGAAATTCAGGAGTCAGCTAAAATATGTCTGAATTTTGTCTAAATGTGCTGGGATATGCAGACAACAACAACAAAGTTTCTTTTGTGCCTTTATTCTTCTTGTGAAAATAGTACCATTTATATATATATATATACATATGTATATACATATATATGCCCTTCAAAGTATTAAATATATGAATCTTTAAATTATTGTATTTGGAAAACATGAAACATTATGCCATTTTCTAACAATTTAATCCAATTAATGTACTCCCTTTACTTTTAAATGAATCTCTAATCATTCTTTAGACATCTGTGAAAGATCATGAACTACTTGTAGCCTTTTTTAGCAAATCCTCATGAGGATTTGCTACTAGATCTGTCTACTAGATCTGGGTTACCAGAGTGTGTGATCATGTCAGAGGATTTGAAGAGAATCCTTCAGTGAACTCATTAAATCTAACTTTCTTTGATCATTAAAATATAATTTTTGTAGCAAATTTTTTTAGTGAATATAGTTCAATTTTTTCTAAATAAAAGTTTTTTAAGAGAAGGTGTAAGTACAAATGATAGTGAGTCGGTAGGTAGGCAGGAAAAGAGAGGAGGAGGAAGCAATTTTTCAAGTGTATTTAATTGTTCATTCTAGGTTGTTTCCCCAAGCTCCAAGTCATAAACCTAGGTCTGTGGAATGTACGTGAACAGCGTTCAGCCAGAGGTGGTACACTAAGTCACTACTTCACCAGGATGCACCAAACATAACTACTTTGTACAGTGTCCTACAATGAAATATTTTTGGTTTGAGTTTGTATTTGGGTTACTGACAAAATAAGTGTATCTTAGCAGTGCTTATTCTACCAAATACAAAACAACTATAAATTTACTAATATTATTTTATAAAATATAATCTATAATGGGTTGAGAGTAAATAAAACAAAATCTACTCTTTCATATCTAATGGAAATACTGAGTTTTAACTACTAATTAATTAAAAATTTTCCATACAAGAAATATATGATGTATTATTTATGATTTCAATTAATATTTATGAAAGCTTGTCTAAAATTAATACACTTTACTCAGTCTCATAAGTGTTTGTGAATATTTCATCAAAAATTGTGATCATAAAACACTTTGATAGTCTTTCAAGAGCCACAATAAAGAATATCCATGGATTAAAATTGTATATATGTGGGTAAACCGCTGAAGGTTTTAGTATATTTTTCTTTCAGAACACATGTTACAAATGCTTACTTAGGATCAAAAGTGCTTTAGATACTATCTATCATTTTAGAAAAACTGTTTTAACTGCTCCATAACTCAAACATGTCAAAATATATCAAAGAAGGTGGTGGAAAAAAACGCAAAGCTTAAACATTGAATTTACAGACAATAATTACCAAATTGTGAAACATTATAGGGTTCTCAATTTTATGATCTAGAAATCAGGGATCCATGCATCATCAAAAAGACTATGATGAGAACAAATTGTCCAATAGTAGTTCAGTGTGACAGCTATTTTTATTTATAGAACAGCTGATATGTGGCAGGCATTATGCTGCCACTTATGTTTCAAAGGATCTTGTGGACTTCTATAAAGAATGCTAAAATTTAGCTGAGTCTCATATCCCTATTTATAATAGAATGGGAAGGTAGAGATTGAAATCATAAATGAATTTTCAAATAGCTGATGTCTATCATTCACAGAAATTGTTTAATAGATGTTGTCTATGAAAGGGTAGTCTATATGGGGGGAGGGCAATAATTTGTCTTTAATTTTTTAGTATCCTTTGAATATTTAGTTTGGAGTTGGTTACTACACAGATATTAGTGGTCATCTACCCACTCACGCATTCAAACATTTTCTAGCATATACTATATACCAGGGCCTATTTTCATACTGAAAATATATAAATTTAACAAAGTACTTGATCTCATGGATTCTGTTGAGCAAAGAAATTAATAACATGATTTCCAGTAGGGAAAAACACTGCAAATAAAGGAAAGATAACTAAGCAGAAAGATGTCAAGGGGAAGTTGATTTAGGTTTTGTTGTAAGAAACAGTCTCTATGAAGAGAGACAGCATGGACACAGTCTGAATGAAGAAGCAAACTCAAGATGTTCTTTTTGTGTAAGGAAGATTTCAGGTTGCAAAAACAGCAATAATGAATGCTTGGAGGTAGGGCAAAGATTACAAACAGACCAGGTAAATGAACAGAAAAGAGGGAGGAGAGTTATAGAAAAGCAGTCTGAGAAGTGTGGAGAGAGCAGTTTTATGTGTGTGTGTAGGACTGGTAATGATATTTATTTTGATTTATTTTGAAGTGATAGGAGACTACAGATAGATTTTTTAGCAGAAGAATGATGTATTTGATATTTGTGTTTTAAAGATGTATCTAGCTGTTCTTTGAAATAAAAATTCATCAGTGTAGAAATGAGTAGAAAAATTGGAAGATACTGAAAATCTCTAGGAGAGAGGTAATAAGAGTTTGGACAAGAATGATAGTGGTAGAGAACAAATTTCATATTTTGAAAGTAGAACTGAGAAAATAAGCTCTGAAGTTGAGAGTATAATTATTTAAAAAAAATAAAACTTAAATGACCCTCAGGTTTTCACTGATTGAAATGAAGGAAAGTGATAACATATTGAGTTTGGTGTTACTATGCAGGTGTTCACGTTCCAGCAGAGACATGAGCTGCCTAGTAGATAGTCCAAGGAAATCACAAGAAGACACAGGCAGTAAGGACATGCACTTTATTGTGCTCACTACAAGAGGGTTCCAATGGCAGTAGGGCAGGTAAGTCTCCAGTTCCTAGACGGCGGCAGGTTGTGCTTCCAGAAAGTTACTGCACCACCAGCAGGGAGAGGAGCTCTTTTATAGGGGTATCACAGAGGGAGGGTGGTGAGCAAAAGAAACAGCCAAGTGGGCAAGAGCAGTCAAGTAGGCAAGGGCAGCAAAATTTCAGGGCAGGACAATTTGCGTACAGTGAGTGCAAGTAGAGGCAGTTATCATCTCAGAAGGTCCATCTGTTACATTCAATTCCATGCTCAGCATTGACCAGTCACCAAACCCACTTACAAAGATTGGCATGGGTCATGTTCTCATACCACCCTACAGCTCTCTTGTGTGTTAAGGGAGTGAGACCAAAGGCTCTAGTTTGAAAATCAAGTTTAAAATGGTTATTAGGTAATCAAGTGGAAATTAACACTGTTATCCAGAACTCAGGATAAAGTCAAGAGATGAAATACCAATTCCTTATATTACTTATGTAATATGGTGTTTAAAAACACAAGTCTGCCTGAGATTAACCAATGATTTGATAAGAATATCAAGGACTAAACCTAGATCACGCTAACCTAACACTTCAATTTTAACTCTGCTGTTATTAAGATTCTTGAAACACATGTAGAACTATGAAAAACTGTAAAGAGGCCTATATCAGGGTTTAAAAGATATACACAAAAATAGAGCTTTTAAGGAGCAACAACACTGATATTTAAAGAATGCATAGGTCAGAATGAACCTGCTCTAGAAAAACAAGAGGAAAACTTAGAAAACTGACTTTATATGATACATTCTTCTTAAATGTTGATATTGTTATTTTAAATGTCTAGTCTTTCTTTAATCTAGCTCCATATCTGTGCATAGAGAACAAGTAAATTAATAGATTAGGTTTTTTAAGAATTACTTAAAATATTGTAAGCAAAAGTTCCATATGAAATATTTCAGAAATACTCATTGTCTTCCTAATTCAGAGCAATGGTTGTTTGGGAAGGATGGAGAATGATCACAAATGGATATGAGAGTGATTTTTAGGTGATTAAAATTCTGTAGATCTTGATTGGAATGATGCTTCTGCAAGGTGTACATGTTTATCAAACCTCACTTAATTATACACTTGAGAAACCCTCTTGAAGATCTTGCACTCTAACTCCAGTTCAAGAATATAACAATTACATTTACAAACTTGTTTGTTTTTTAAAAATAATGTCATAGCTGTAATTAGGAAAAAGTTGAAATAACACATAATTATTTTGATATTTATAATTTCATTAATTTTTATTGAGGTAAATTTATATAGACAGTAATGTACAGTAGTTTATGTCTTTATTGCTGGGTAATATTCCATTGTGACTTTATCAGATTTTATCCATTTCTTGTTGATAGATACATGGAATGTTTCCAGTTGTTGGTTATTAGTGAAACAACTATTCATACTCAGGTACAAATATCTTTGTACATGTGTGTTTTCATTTCTTTTGGGTAAATATTTAGATGTAGGATTGTTAGGCCATGGAATTGATATGTGTTTAACTTTATGAGAAACTGTCAAACAACTTTCTAAAAGTCACAGCAAAATTTTACACTCCCGTCAACAGTGTGAAAAATCCAATAACTTCTGATCTCCCTGGCATTTTCTATAGTCAGGATTTTTATGTAACCTTTTCCATCAGGTAGATGTGAAATGGTATCTGATTATGATTGTTACTTATATTTCCCTTGTGATTAATGATGGTGCACACCCTTTTGTTGTAGAGTCTTAGGTTCCTGAACTCAGGGCACTTGATGCACTTGTGAAAGAGTCAGAATACACATCTGCTGGAAGGATCCCTAAGTAAGCTTATTAGCAAGAAGCAAAAGAACACCCTTAAAGAGAGCAATAAGGGAAGCAGTGGCAGAGGCAGAAAATGTTTGTATCTGCCCTGAGGGGTTTCAAGGGTGAAGATTTTAAAGGCATTTACTAAAAACGAGGGTCATATTCATGAAAAAAGGGAATGACTTTCTAAAATTTGCCCCCAAAAGGTGAAGATTCAGGTGGTGCCTGTTTTTAAAGAGATCTACACATTCGAATCTTTATTTGGTCTTACTCAGAACTGTCATGTCATTGGAAGAGGTAGTCCTAGAATGCTCATATATTTATATTTATATATATTTATAATGAGCCAAATTTCACTCAAAGTATAGAAATCATCACACAATACTACTAGTGGCTGTTTCTTGTTTGCCCACACAGAATAACTTCATGGATGACTGTGAGGAAATAAAGAGTTTCCTATTAGTTTAAGTTAACAGCAGTGAAACCATTTGGTGGGAGGAAGCTCCAGCTGCACCTAAGACTTTCATGTATTAATTGACCATTCTTACATTTTCTTTTGTGAAATGTCTATTCAACATTTTGCCCACTTCTTCCTGGATTGTTTGTCCTTGATTACTTTTTGTAAGAATATTCATTTAGAATACATGTCTTCTTTCTAAAGTGAATATTTTCTTCCATTCTCTGTATTTTTATTTCCTTAATAATGTCTTTCTGTGGGCTGAAGTTTTTCATATTGAGGAAATTATTCCTTAAGAAAATTTATGATATTGCTTTTTGTGGTTTTACTCAGAAATCTTTGCTTATCTAGAAGTTGCAATGAATTGTTCCTATGAGAAGTTTTATAATTTAGATTTTATTTTACATGTGTTTTATTCTTAAAGCCATCTAAAATTATTTTCCAATAAATGTTAACTTTAGAAATTATATATTCATTTGTCGGAGTTTTTCAGTGGTTACATTTTAAATGTATTATGATAAGATGATATTTATGATTGAGAGAGTAATTTGGGTACTTGAAATATGATCTCCCTTTGGAGCAAACCACATGTCTAATTCTACCAGAGTGACTAGTTGCTTTGTAAACTGAGATGGGATTGAAGTAGAAATTATTGCACTTTGTATCCTTAAACTTTAAAATAACAAATCAACATATGTCTAACATTAGTTCACCTAAAATTTTAAGTAACATCAGAAATTACAGCAAGAATAAATACCGATAGCCAACTGGCACATGAAAAGTTACTCAAAATCACTAATAATCAAGGAAATGAAAATCAAAACCACAAGAGATATCTCCTCATGACTGTTAGAATGACTATGATCCAAAAGACAAGATACCACAAGTGCTGACAAGGATGTAGATAAAAGGGAATATGTGGTGTTGTGTTGGTAGGAATATAAACTTATGCAACCTCTATGAAAACAGGAGATTCCTGAAAAAAATTGAAGTGGAACTAGCATATGATCCAGTGATTCCCATTCTGGATATTTATCCAAACAGCACTAACCAAAGTATATCTGCATCTGTATAATTTATATTTGCACCCCTATGTTCATTGGAGCATTATTTATAATAGTTAAGATACAGAAAAAAATCTAAGTGTTGATAATACTGATGGATGAATTGATAAAGAAAATATGATACATCATAGATAATAGATAGATAAAATATGTACTAAAATGTGACAAACATATACAGTGAAAGACTATTCGATCATAAAAAAGAAGAAAATCTTACCATTTACTACAAGTTAGTCCTTGAAGGCATTATGCTAAGTTAAGTAAATTGGACAAAGAAGGAGAAATACTATTTGATCTATATCAATTTAAAATTATAAGGACAATAATTTAGACAAAGTATTTTTAAAGTTTTTAGAAAAGCTACATAAATATATACAGTTGATGATTAGCACTACTAACTATCATTAAGGGCTCTTCCTTTGGAATTTGTTTATAATGTCTGAAGATATATAGATTGAATTCTGACCTTTAGAGAAAACTGTATTTTATAATCTGAAATATATATTTTGCATGCCACTCATTATTTTATCCAATGGTAAATACACATTCAGGACTTCAAATTATTTTTTTATTAATCATTCAGAAAATAATGATTTCTTAAAGTTGAAAAGTGATAGGAATTTAATTTTACCACTACATTATGAAAAATATTATTGTAAATTAAAATGAGAAAATGACCACTTTAAGTGGTCCTATTGTTGTCATATTGAATTTATTAAATGTGTCATTTCGTAATTCATTCCTATTTCTAAAAATTAATGTATATATGGGTAAATAACTGCCAATCTGACATGAGTCCATTTAGACATTACAGAAACAATGGCTCTTTCCTGATGTCTACCTGGTTTTGTATGTTTTTACCTTGGTGGTAATAATATACTAAATTTTATCTCTGTCTATAACTACATGTCAGTAGCAAGTGGACATGAGTCCCAAAGTTAACCTACTTACTGACTCTAATCCAGACTTGAATGCCTCCTCCACACAGGGAGCAAATTAGAGCTGTGCAATCAGGGACCCAGGTTATGTTTTTTTCCCTACTCCCAAGCCGGTCCCAGGACTTTATGATTAAGGGAGGATCCAATTCAGTAAATACTGCTTTTGCTCTTGCTTGTGTTGCTGGAAATATGCATCCTTTCGGTTTCTTCCCAAATGATGCTGGAAGTCCCTAGAGGTACCCTATTACTAGACAATGCCTATTAAATTTCTGTTTTTCCTGTTCTGGTGGAGTAAGCTGACTGTTCATGTTGTTACTGATACAAAAGAAAAGCCGTCCTATTCAGATTCCTCTATGTTCCTTCAGGATATGGGGACTCCCGATGCCTGCTCGTTGGTACCAAAGGTGCTGTCAAGATCCACTGCTGCAGAAATACTGGCATCTATCTTTTTCAGCATAACTTGGATGAGAGCAACCAAAGTGCACTTGCAGTTTTATGTACTTTTCCACTCTGACACCTGTCCTGGTTTTATAGGTGCTTAGCCTGGGGAACTCCAAGAGAAATTCATACTAATTCACACCCAGCTCATGCTCCATCTGACCACGATCCTGACTGAAACTTGTAGGTCTCTTCCTTTCTGTTAGGATCAATCAGTCCCAGAAATCTCTTAGCAACCAACAGTTAACATTGTAGAACAGAACATTGTAGATGCGGTAGGATACCAGATTTCAGAATGTGATCATGCTATCAAACTTCCTGGGACCTAGAAAAGGACAGTGACCCTCACACATCCCTCTAGGAGTAGGGTGCTTACCCTCCATCCTGCAAACCTACTGTCCTGATCTTAGTTTTCAGCCCCACCACACATTCTAATACCAGATGCTCACACCAGTCTCTGCTTTCAGAAATTCTGTTCATGCACTCTTTTGGCTCTGGTCATGGACACTTCTCCCAGACTCACTCCACATCCTCCATACCCCACAACTAAGAAAGTGTGCAAGTGCCCGGCACTAGCCAACATCACTTCTTATACAACTTCATTCTTCTAGGAGGTAGAGCATGCTTGTCCTGCCAGGACCCTGTTCAGATGCAGAGCAGACCTTCTAAGAATCATGACAGTCCCAGTCATGCCCTCAGCATGTCACTTCTCCATGAGTGATAGTCCTGGAAAAATTGGACACTATCCCCCTTCTCTCATAGAAACCGCATTTGTGACACAAAAAGAGGGGAGGAAAGGAATGAGAGGTGTGAAGGAAAAAATTTACAGAATGAACTTTTTCTCTTAAATGGATTTTTTAAGAAGATGAGAAACCCTACATCCAGAGAATGTATCATTGTCAAATCACTTCAATATTCAACTCAACTGATTTGTTGCTTTAATTGAAATGCAAGTCATAAGTGAAATTTGAAGCAATTATGTTTCACCTTTTCAACTAGATTAAATACACTATTTTTACCATAAAATATTAAGATAGGAGTATTTACTGGCACAGCCATGCAACATGTTATACCCAAATAAGTTTAAACCTAGTAACAGAGTTGTTGACTAGATAATACCAATCAGGGGAATCACCTAATTTAAGGCAAAATGATGACATCTGTAGGGGCCCCTGGTTTGGGACTTTATATATACAAGACCAAAGGTACTAAACTCACCTTATGAGGAGAGCATACATCCTACACCATAACCGTGAATACCACACAGTGATTTCTAATAAACTCTAGTGTGTTCTCACTAAATCAACACCAGAGTGTTTAGTAGAATTCCAGTGGAGTCAGAAGTCTTGCTGGAGTCACTTCCTTCCTCCAAACCCTCCCACCCCGGGACCTTACACAGTCTAATTTGGGATATCCCTCTCTTCTTTCTGGTTGATTGTTACCACACCTCCAGGTCTCTCATAAATGAATGGCATATTTCATTTCATTGCCATAGTTTTGACGAATTCAGAGGTTAAGCCTCCTTCAAATGATTCCTTACCAAGGGACTTTTGTCCACTTAGTTAAACCCAAGGAGGGGGGTATTATTCCAGAATTTATGTTCTCTGCCATGATCCATATTCTGGTCACTAAGGATATATGTAAGCATTGTAATGGATACCACTTTTCATGCAGTTAATCCTTACTTCCCACCCTTGACTGCATCCATTGCTCTGACAACTCCTTTTGCAAATGTGCTTCCAAGTTTTCTCAGTCTCAGTATTCCAGCCACTGGGGACTAGTTATTCTGGTCTGTGGAGAGCTGGTCACTCATGGCAGGGTTTTTAGCAGCATCCTTGGCTTCCACTCATATGAAGAAATGAGCACTCCCCTCCAGTCATGACAACCAAACATGTCTCCACACAGTGCAGATGATCCCTGGGGCCAGAACTTTCCTGGACCCAGAACCCTAGAGTGGGTTCACAGTGCCACATCTGAGCTCTGCATAACTCTCACTTTCTGTCTTTTCTATGAGAACAAACATGCAGCAAAAAGGGAGCTACCTGGAGATGCTTCCCTATTGATAGACAGGTGACCAGTCCCAGTCTCTTTTCCAGCATCAGTCATTTCGTGTCTGGGTTCTGACTTGAAAATTCTCTCCTGGTGTTTATCTTGTGTAACTGTCATTTCCCTAAAGACAGTAGCTCAGGACATCATCTTTGGAATTTCACAACCAATAATAAACTGTATTCTGCTAAAACAAGTCATTACTAAGATCCTAATTCATAAAATGATGTTTATTCAACTGATGAATAAGTTTTGACCTCATATCTACGGTTAGGGGAAATAAAACTGGCCATTTTTTAATATCGTAAGTTATGAAAAAAGATATATATTCTCAAGGAATATATATTTTTCTATTTCTTACATTATCTAGACTGTGCCCCGATGTTTGAATGAGGTTGCGTGATAGTTATGTAATTGAATACCTTAGCTGGGAAATTATATATATTATATATATATAATATATATATATAATGGAAAGATATTTTACTGTGATTCTTATTACCTAAAGATATGCATGTGTACACAAATGTACAAACAAACATATCACTGTGTATGGGTGATGAAAGAGAATCCCAGGGAACTCATTATATACAGCTGCACATCATTTCCAGGTGGTTTTGTCTCCGTCTCTTGGAAGATGATAGCTATGATAATTATGCTTTTCCTTTGACCATCATCCAAATTTATCAGCTTGAGAGACAGAAAAATGGTTCATCCTTCATGATCAAATTGAAAAACAGAATGAAAATTGACCAGTTTTATCCTCAAATGCTTAGTTCTCTTTCCAAGTGACTTCACTTATTCATACTTATACAAATGAGATGGGCATGGATATGTATTTGGAAGTTAACAATAGAACACTAGAGTACCACATTTAGAAATAATAACAAAACCAAGGAAGATACTACTTAGAGAAAAGCTTCTTAAGAGATCAGGAACTTTTGGCTTAAAAATGTTTACATTTCTCAGAGCAAAAAAATCTACCTAATAAATAGAAATATGTTTCAACACACAATGATATACTTTAAATAAAAGGGGAATTTACCTAAGAGAAGTTAGGAATGATTGTAATATGAATGTAAGCATTTACGTAAGAATGCGAGGCAGATGTGGAAGCGTAGAAAGGAAATGTTCCAGTTAATTCTATCCTAAATATTTTGTTGTTACAGATGGCAGTTGTATGCATATGTGAGAACAACCTAACAGAGCTATGACCAAATTCTGTTCATATCTCTCTCCTATACCTCCATTTTACCTTCCATTCCTTTTGAAGGAAGCTGCAAGAGAGTAGGGCATACCATCCATGTACATGGTGGCTTAGAATCCCCTTGGGATTTTCTTTGTCTGGGGAAGGAATGAAATGGATTTATTTCTCTTCAAAACTATAAATATAGTATTCAAGTAGAAATGGCTTTCAAACAGCTGTTTTTCATCAGAGTGTCTGCAATTTTCAACTGTAGTTTCTTCACTTAGTTTTCCGGCATGGGACTCTTGGCAAGGCCTGATAGACTCATTCTTCTCTGAGTATTACTAGGTCAGATGACATCTGTTCATCAGACTCAGAAGAAAGGCAAGTCTTACCTGACAAACTGACAAGCCTAGTTAGTGATACTAAATAGAACCCACTTGATGTATTCATTTTGAATGCCCCCAACATTTCTCCTTTCATCCTCATCATAGTTGTCTACTGGCAGTCATTGAGAAAGCATACTTCTTATCAATAAAGTCAGTGACCTTTATTTAATACACATGCACTAAGAGCCTTTATGTTTAGGGAGATAAGTCAGAGGTAGAAAGAAAAATATCACACCATTTAGCTCATATAGAAAAAAAAAGAAACAATTGAAACAATTAAAACAAAAATTGACATTTAGTCTATAAAGTTATTATGCAGGTGTTCATGTTCTGGCATAATAATGACCTGCTTACTCAAGTCTGAAGAAATCACAGAAAGACACAGGCAGCAATGACATGACCTTTGCTTTACTCAGAACACAGGGTTCTGATATTAGCGGTTCAGACATGATTGTGGAAAGCTACCACACCATCAGCAAGAAACAGTGCTCTTTTACAGGGGGTGACAGCAGAGGAAGGGTACCTAGTGGGCAGGAACAACCAGATGGACTTCCAGGAAAGGACATCTTCAGTATAATCAGTGTAACAGGAGGCAGTTATCATCCCAGAGAGTCCATGTTGTTACATTCAGGTCTATGCTCAGTGTTGGCCAGCTGCTAAGTCCAGATTCATGGGTAGGGCACAAATTATATGTTATCCCACAAAAGTTGAATTAGTGATTACCCAAGGAAAAGGGAGAGAGATGGGGAAATCAGTTATAAAGGATTAATTATATGGTGAAAATAGATTGAACTATTGGTAGTAAATTTAATATCTTATATGTAGATGTTGATTTACAATGATGCACTCATTAAATCTATATACTATTAGGATGCAATGTTCATTCTGTAAATTTTGAAGAGAAAAAAAAGAATAAGCTCAGCAAAGTTTAGACAATAGGACTCTCAGAACTTGAATTTTTATTTTCTTTCTTCTTGCATTAACAGGGTGTTCATTAACTCTAACCTCAGTACTGATGACTCCTGACTGACCAGGGCAGTGGTTGCTGAAGGATTGATGACTGTAGGAATTTCTTAAGAATGTCTATTGTGAGTTAACTATAAAGGGTGATGCATTTTGCTATATATTTACTCTCACGATTTGTGCATATGAAAAGATTCAAATATTGCCCCAAGTGCTACTGGGACCAATTGAAGGCAAAGTCAGAATCACATGACCAGCAAATTATCAGTGTACATCTTCCTCACAGAAGTCTTGTGCAGGATGCAGGGAGGCAGAGGGCACAGCAGCAGCTTCAGTGTCAAACAGAACCTGATTTGAATCTTGTTCTATAATTTGTGATGATAGTATATGCTTCACTTCTGTTAATCAGCTATCTGTGACTATTAAAATACAGGCATTTCATTATAATTTATTGTGCTGTGCATATGTTGTACTTTTTACAAATTAAAGATCTGTGGAAACTCTCACTGAGCAAGTTTATTGCAGCATTTTCTTACAATACATGCTTGCTTCATGTCTTTGTGTCATATGTGGACCATTCATTATTTCTAGTACTCTATTTATAGGTATATCTGTTATGGTGATCTGTGATAGCTTATTTCCTATGCTAATAATACAATTGCCTTGAAAGAAGTGCAGATTTGGTGAAATAGCAAGAGAAGTAAAGGTAGAATTGGAGCCTGCAGATGTGACCGAATTGCTGGAATAACAGGCTAAAGTTTTCAGGAAAGAGGAGTTTATTCTTATAGATAAGGAAAGAAAGTAATATCTCAAGATGAAATCTACTCTTGATGAAGACACTGCGAGCATTGTTGAAATGACAACATAATATTTTTAAATGTTATATAAACTTACTTGATAAAGCAATTGTGTGGTTTGAGAGGATTGGTTCTAACTTTGGAGTATGTTCTACTGTGAGTGAAATGCTATCACAGGGTAGCATATACTACAAAGAAATCTTGTGAGAGAAAGTGTCAATCATTGTCATCTTGTTTTAAGATATTTCCAGAGCCATCTCAAACTTCAGAAACCAACACCATCATCAGTCAGGAACCAACAGCATTGAAGTCAGCAGAATGATTGTAACTCACTGGAGTTTCAGATAATGGATCAAATTTCATTAGCAATAAAATATTTGGGGAAGCACAGGGTACTCACCTGGGAGAGTCCAGGCACTGGAGAACAGTGGGGAGGGAGACCTATCTCCCCTAGTCAGTAAAGGAGCACACAAAGGCTGAAGTCAAGCTTGATCCCTTATCAAGGAGAAAGAATAAGCCCAGTTCCACCACCTAAAGGAACTACAGTAACTGTTCATGCAAGTGCACAGAACTACTTGGGAGACCCATGGCCCATGTGCTAGAGAGGATGGCATGCTTGTTTATTTGTCCTTGGATTGGAGAGCTTCCTATCATCAGTACACAAGAGAAAGATTTCCCACCATTCCACAGAAGCCAGTGAACTCTACTGAATCAGCATTTGTGGCACGCCGTAAGAGAACGTTCCAGAGAGAACAGATCGCCCTGCCCAGCAAAGCCAAGTAACTGGTACTGGCCAACCAGGATCCAGCATCCCACTCAGAAAGAAATTTTGCATAAAAAATAAAGGAAACCACAGTATTACATCTAAGATGGCCATACCATAATCAAAATAGACACAGAAAAATCTTTTGACAAGATCCATCACCCATTCATTATTAAACACCTTCAGCCAAAAAGGGAATAGATGGAACTTACCTCAGCATAATAAAACATTATACAAAAACCCATAATCCACATAATATTCAACATTGAAAAATGGAAAACCTTTCCCTTAAGATCTGGAATAAGACACAGTTGTCCTTTTTCACCACTACAATCTCGTCCAGAGTAATAAGGCAAGAAAAATCCGTTAGAGGTATTCATATTAGAAAAGAATTAAAACAGTCATATTTTGTAGATGACAGAGCATTTTTACCTGAAAAACCCGAAAGACCACCAAAAACTGCTGGAATCAATAAATGAGCATAGCAAAGTGACCAGATATGAAAATCAATACTAAAAAAAATCAGTACCATTCATATGTGTATACACAATGAAGCAGAATAAAAAGAAATGAATAGAGAAATTCCATTCTTAATATTATTGTAATGATCAAACGCCTAGGAATAAACCTAACAAAGAAGCTGAATGACCCATATAATAAAAAAGAGAAAACTTTAACAAAAGAAATAGAAGATACAAAGAGATGGGAAAATATTCCATAACAATTAATCTTCATCAAAGGAGTCAAGAGCATTAAAAGAGAGAAGGAAATTCTATTCAATAAGTGGTGTTGGGAAAACCAGACAAATATCTGCAAAAAATATAAACTAGATTATCCATTAGCACCACACACAAAAGTTAACTCAAAATGAATCAAAGACCTGGGCATAAAACCCAAACCATGAAATGTTTGGAAGAATGTGTGAGGAGAACATTACAGGACCTCGACCACAAAAAAATATTTGGAGAAAGAACAGCTACATCAAAAGTAACGAGAATAAAATTAAATAATTGGGACTCCATTAAACTAAAAATCTTCAGCACAGCAAAAGAAACCACCACAAAACAAAAAAGGCAATCCACCAAATTCAAGAAAATATTAACACAACATACATCAGATAAGAACTTAGTCTCCAAGATATACAAATAACTTATACATTTCAACAAAAAAGTAAACAATCCATTCAAAAACTGAGCAAACTGAACAGACACCTATCTGAAAAAGACACACAGATAGCCTAATACATGAAAAACTATTCTACATCACTCGTCATCAGAAAAATGCAAAAAAGCCACAATGAGATACCCACCTCACACAAGTGAGAATAGCCTATATCCAAAAATCTAGACATAACAAGTATTGGAGGGGCTGTGGAGAAAAAGGAATGCTTCTTCAATAGTGGTGGGAATATAAATTAGTACAACTTCTCTGAAAAACAGTGTGGAGATTCCTCAAAAAAAACAAAACAAAACATGGAATTGCCATGACCAATTTCACTCCTAGTCACCCCAGAGAATATAAAATCTCTTACCAGGAAAAATATCTGCACCCTTTGTTCATAAGAACACAGTTCGCAATGGCCAAGACAGGGAAAAAACCTAAATACCTATCAAAAGATGATTGGTTAAAGAGGCGGTTGTATATATACTCAATGAAATTGTATGAAGCAATTTTAAAAGGCGAAAAAACAACCGCAGTGAAATTGTGCCCTTTGAATCACTCTGGATGCAAATGGAGAGGATCATGATAAGTGAAATAAATCAAAGAGAAATACAGGATGGTTTTACTTATATATGGAAAACCATGAAATGAACAAAAACTTACAGGACACAAGATAATGACTGCCAGGAGGGAAGGAATGGGAAGAAAAAGAGGAAGGGAACAAGATCGTGGTAAAGGATGCTAGAACTCTGGTGGTGGGTGCAGTATATAAAACCCATAGATGTGAAGCAAATTCAATATCTTAAAATGCCAGGATTTGCTCCTGAGAACAGGGTTGGAGGAAGTGCACACCGCAGGAGACTGAGAAACTCAGAGAGTGAGATGATAGAAAACTGGGGTCAACGGACCAATGGTCTCTCTCAGACTGAGGGCACAGACCATCCTGACCTCCACCTATTTATTGGGTTCATACACAGCATTGTTTCAAGCAGCTTATGCAAGAAAATTTATAGTTACACTGGATTTGCTTATATAGCCCTTTGCTTTCTAGCTTGATAACTATATCTGTCTTGCTTTGGGGAGTGAACAATCACAGACACAATGTTCCACCGATTTCCCATGGCACAATGTTCTGAGCCTGGTGTCCTTGATGCTCTGCCAGCTCCAACTCTGACCTTGCTCTATTTTCTGCACCCAACATTAAAATGAATATGGTTTTGGAAACAAAATAAATGATAATAAAATAATTATATTTAAAATAGATATGTTTAATTATGATACATGCATTGATTTCATAGACAGAATACTAATGCATACTTAATAGAGGAAAACAACTTATATGGGAATATAACATATGGTATAGGGAAAACATAACTTATATACACTGAGAAACCAAAAATTTTAGTGACTCATAGAAAACATCTAAACGAAGAAAGTCACTAACATTTTTGGTTTTTCAGAGCATGTAAGTTATGTGGTCTAGAACTAAATCTGCAGTATCTCCAAGTGTGCCTGTATTGACTTCCAAAGACCTTTATATGGATTTAAAGATGAAGGTATATAGGCTGTCTTTTTTCTACTGACACTAACATTTACCATTTCCCCTTCTACTTCTTAGTTTCTGGGGATGCAAGAAAATATAATAGTCCCTAAAATTAAGGGACATTCTAATTTCTAGCAAGAGAGCATAAAAATTAAGTTCACAAAATGTAATGCAACAATGGACCCAGTTACATAAGATCTAGGAATTAGAATGAGTCAGATATCCGTTTGCAAACTAAGATTTATAACAACAACATTGACAAGAACATTGATTTATGTATTATAATCCTCCTGGGAAAAAATCTATATGTATATATTAATCTTGTTCCTGGGTGTAGGCATGGGTTTATTTGATGTCTCATACATAATTCACTAGTACTTATTTATATGAAATACTTTTGAAATTCATCTTTTGAGGAAGTCTTTATTTAGAAAATACGTCTTCAAATATATCTTCTAACTAGAGAGTTGTCATCCTCTATACCATATGAGAAACCCTGAGACTTCCTTTTTCCTATCTTCCTCCATAGCCCATTTCCCTTGGCCCAGACCTGTATTCGTGGAAGAGGGTTCATTATGTGTGCAACTCAACAAGGATTCATGTATTCCCAGTGTGAAGAGAACAGGTTAGCTCCTTTTTTAGTCAAGTATAGTGAGACAAATGAAACAAAACTGCTTTTGCTGGAGAAGTGAGAGCTGCATTCCCATGGGCATGGCAGACCTGACTCAGATAGTAAGAACATAAACAGTGGAAACATCTATATATCATGTTTCTTCTTTAAGTCTTATGAATTTGAGAGTGTCCTCTACCTGGATAATATTATTGTTATTAGGTTGGACTACAAAGCTTACTTCCTTGTATTACAATGATTGTTGCTTCTGACTTTCTAATTTTCAGATCCTCATTCTTATAACACATTCTTAGAACACATTGAAGTGTGTTGACTTCATAAAAACAGGCCTCCTAAAAAGGGTTACTGCTTGTCTCAAAATCAGAAATTTGAAAACTACTTAAGATGGCTTTAGTTTTCACCAAGATTAAGACAAAATGACAAAAATAATCTTTGCACTTAGATTAATATATATAAAATATTTTAAGTACTTTTCAGTGTAAATATGTAATTATCATGTACTTTAAGTAAATATCAATTCTATTCAGCAGGTTTGTTACTTGGGGAGAGAGGAAGGTGACATCTAAACATGACCTTGTACCGAATCACAATTTTCCAGCAAACTTAGGGCAACACATGATTGAAGTCTAATAACCTTAGGAAATAAGTTTCTTTCACAATTTTGTTAAACTCATGCTCTGCCCTTGGTCAGACATAAACAAGCTTACCTCCCTGAGGTTCATGGCTTAATAGAGGATTTGGGCTTCTAAAAAGAACCTTCCTTTAACCAGTTAGATCATGATTCAAGATAATGGGCATCATTCCCACTTTCCACAGTAACCTATTTCTAGGATTTAGTAGAAGTAAACAAGGGCCACGAGTCCAGCCAATGACCATGTCTATTTTGGGAGTGACTGCATCAGCTTTTCTCCACTGCTAGTTTTAGAATAGAAACTGGTCAGCTGTGAGCTCCAGTATAGAAGTTCAAAAGGACTTGAGTATATGCTACCAGCCAACAGCAGTTTGGGGCCTTGGATCATCTGGGGCCCTGAACTCTGAGGCCCTAGTTTCAAGAGTAAGGGTTGCTTTAAATAGGGAGTCAATATTGAGTCTTTGAGTCCTATTTCCTCGACTTGGATCCTGGACCCATCATTTCATAGTTTTGTGGGTCTGTGAAATTTATTAAACCTTCCATGTCTTAGTTCTCTATAAATTGGAGAGATTACTAACCAGGCTGTGAGGGATAATGACATAATTCCTGCAAAGTTTCTGACACTGGTATATTGTCAGAGCATATTTCCTAAGAGCTGTATTAAATTTTTTAATTTTTAATATCATTTTCTAAAGTGGAGTGCAACTGAGATGCTGGTCCACTAAGTTTCTGGTACATGATTATAGTAGTAAACAGAGATTAGCAGCAGTAAATGCAGTTGTTGCCATAGAAATGTAAACCACTGTTAAAAAAAAATCCATGCTAGAAAGAAATTCAAAAGTTTCCTAAAGAAAAAAACTTTCTTCATATAATCACAAAAATAAAAAATCCCTTGACTTATGATAGGATTATGTCATGTAACTTATTATTCAATATGAGCAACATATATTCAATAAGTTGAAAATATTTTAAATAGAAAACTCTGCCTGGAAGCTAGGATTTGCTGTCACTGACCAAAATCACTCAAGTGAAAAGTGATTTCCTAGAAATAATAAGACAAGCACTAATATTTATGTGTTTCATGTAAGGTCCATGCACATTGACTTCACATGTATAAGTGAAGTCAGCTGTAATCTACCTTTCTTCTTATGACTTGTTTCACTTAGCATAGTCCCCTCTAGTTGTATCCATGTTGATTGAAATGACAGGCTTTCATCTCTTCTAAGGGCTATGTAGTATTCCATTGTATATATGTACCATATCTTCTTTATCCAGTCATCTGATGTTGGGCACTTAGGTAATTTCCAGTTCTTAGCTATTATGAATAGGGCTGCAATAAACATGGGAATGCATAAATCTCTGTGGATGGGTGCTTTTGTGTCTTTTGTGTAGATGCCCAGAGATGGAAAGATGGAATCATATGGGATTTCCATCTTCAGTTTTTGCAGTAATCACCACAGTGCTTTCCAAAAGGGCTTCACCAATTTGTACTAACACCAATTATGCAAAAGTGCTCCCTTATCTCCACATCCTCACCAGCATTTGTTGTTTCCAGACTTTTGGATAATATCCAGTCTTTCAGTTGTAAGGTGATATCTTATTGTTTCAATTTGCATTTCCTTGATAGCCAGAAAGTAGAACATAATGTCATGGGCCTGTTGGCCATCTGTATATCCTATTCAGAAAAGTGTCTAATTCCTCCTTTCATTTTTTGATTGGATTGCCTGTTCTTCTCTTGTTGAGTTTTATGAGTTCTTTGTATATTTTAGATATTAAGCCTTTTTCTGAAATAGCTAGTGCAAATATCCTCTCCCAGTTAGTAGGTTTCCATTTAGTTTCAGTGTTTTCTTTTATTGTGAAGTCGTTCTTTAGTTTGATATAGTCCCAGTTATTTATTTTTCTTTTTGTTTCCCTTAAGAGATAGTTGGGTCTCCAAAAACTTCTCTATGAATGATGTCATGGAAAGTCTTTCCTATATTGTCTTCTAAGAGTTTTAAGGTTTCTGGTCTTATGTTCAAGTCTCTAATGCATTTTGAGTTGTTTTTGTGACTAGTGGTATAGAGTGGTCTAACTATTGTTTTTCATGTGGCTGTCCAGTTTTCCCGACACCATTTGTTGAAGAGACTTTCCTTTTTACATCGAATGTTTTTGGCTCTTTTGTTGTAGATTAACTGACAGTACATGAGTGAGTCAGCTTCTGGTGATTTAGTTCTATTCCACTGATCCGTACCTCTGCTATTATTTCAGTACCATACTGTTTTGATCAATATTGCTCTGTAATATGGTTCAAAGTCTAGAAGTGTAATCCTTCCAGATTTATTTGTTTTTTGTTTTGTTTTGTTTTTAATGATTTCTTCGGCTATTCAGGATCTTTTGTTTTTCCACGCACATTTTAAGATTTTTGGTCTATTTCCTAGAAATAAACACAGAGGATTTTAATGACAATTGCATTAAATCTATATATTGCTTTGGGTAAAATGGTCATTTTAATGATATTGATTCTTCCCTGTCATGAGGAGGGATGTCTTTCCATTTCTTTGTATCTTCCTTTATTTCTTTTAAGGACTTGTAGTTTTCATTATATAGATCTTTTACTTCCTTTGCTAGGTGTACACCCAGGTATTTCATTTGTTTAACTTTTATTTTAAAATGATGTGATTATTGTGATTTCATTCTCTTCTAGCATGTTGTTTGCATGTAAAAATGCAACAGAGTTTTGTGAATTGATACTGTAACCTGCCATTTTTCTGTATTCATTGATGAGTTTTAAAAATTTTTGATAGAGTTTTTGGGCTTTTCATTATACATAATCATGTCATCTGCAAATAATGAGAGTTTTACCGCCTCCTTTCCAATTGGATTCCTTTTATTACCTTTCCTTGACTAATTGCTCTGGCTTAGAACTCCAGTACAATATTAACTAGCAGTGATGAGAGTGGACAACCTTCCTTGGCCCTGACCTAAGAGGAAATACTTTCAATTTTCCATCATTGACCAAGAAGTTTGCTTTGGGTTTTTCAAAGATGGCCTTCATTGTGCTGAGGTATGAACATTTTATTCCCATTTTATGGAGGGTTTTTATCATAAACGGGTGTTGAATCTTGTCAAATGTGATCTGCATCTATTGATATGAGTATGAGATTTTCTCTTTGATTGTGTTGATATGGCGCATGACATTAATATATTTACATATTTTGAACCATTCTTGTGATGATCCCCACTTGGTTTTGATGCATAGTTTGAAATCAGTGTGCAAGTATTTTGAGATTTTCCATGTATGTTCATTAGAGACATTGGTCTGTAATTAATTTTCTTGATGACATCTCTGTCAGTTTTTGGTATCAGTGTAATCTTAATCTCCTAGAAATTATTTCAGAGAGTTCCCTGTTCTTCAATATTTTGGAAGAGCTTGACAAAAATAGGTATTAGTTCTTTTCTGAAGATTTGGTAGAACTCATTGGAGAAGCCATCTGGTCCTGGGCTTTTATTTTTGGGGAGGCCCTTAATTACTTTTCCAATTTCTTTGCTTGTGATTGTTCTGTTCAGGTTTTCCAGTTCATATGGGTTAAATCTTGGTAAACTATGCTTTTCTAGAAAATACCCATGTCCTCAAGGTTGTCCATTTTGGTGGTGTAAAGCTGTTCATAGTAGTTCCTTGTGATGTTTTGAATTTCTATGGCATCTGTTGTAACTTTTCCCCTTTCATTTATGTTTGTAGCTATGAGAGTTTTTTTCCTTTTTTTCTTTATGAGCTTTGCCAATGGCTTGTCAATTTTATCTTTTCAAAGAACCAATTTTTGGTTTCAATGATATTCTGGAATGTCTTTTTGTTTTCTATTTTGTTTATTTCTGCTTGAATTTTTATTATTTCCTTTCTTCTGTTGATTTTCAGCTTAATTTTTCTTTTTCCACTTGTTTTAAATGTAGAGTTAAGTTGCTTACTGTGATTTTTCTTATTTCTTGAGATAGGCCTGGATTGCAATGAACTTTCCCCTTGCACTGCTTTTGCTGCATCCCATTGATTCTGTTAGCTTGTGTCCTCTATCTCATTTGTCTCTAAGTATTTTTTAAGTTCCACTTTGATTTCTGTTTTTACCAAATAGTTCTTTTGGAGCATATTGTTGAGTTTCCAATTGGTTTGATGTCTTTCAGCTTTCTTTTTGTTGTTGATTTCCAGTTTTAGGCCATTGTGATCAGAGAAGATGCTCAGTATGGCTTTAATCTTTGTAAAGTTGTTGACTATCTATCCTTGAGAGCGTTCCATGAGCGCTTGAGAAGAAAGTGAAATCTGTAGTCATTGGGTAAAGTGATTGGTATATATCTATTACACTTATCTGTTCCAAATGGTCATTCAAAGTTACTGCTGCCTTATTAATTTTCTGCCTGGATGACCTATCCATTGTTGTTAATTGTGATGTCGAAATCCCCCACTATTATTGTGCTTCCATAATAATACTTGCTTGATATATTTTGATGCTTCTTCATTTGGTGCATACATGCTAATAAGTGCTATGTCTTCATGCTGGATTCATCCTTTAATCATTATGTAGTGTCTATCACAGTCTTTTGTTATGTTTCTTAGTTCGGAGTCTCTTTTATCTGATATGAGTATACCCGTTCCTGCTCTTTTGTGGTTTCCATTTGACTGTAAAATTGTCTTCCAGCCATTGACTTTGAGTCTGTGTTTACCTTTTGAAAGAAGGTGAGTTTCCTGAGAGCAGTAGAAGTTTAGGTTATGCTTTTTAATCCATTCAGACACTGTTTCATTTGACTCGTGAGTTCAGTCAATTCATGTTCAGGGTGATTATTGATCTATAGCTGCTTAGTGTCATTTTATAATTTTTCTTTTGCATGTTGCTCCAAATTATGCCTTTTTTCTCTTTTTCTTCTTAGGTTGATGAGTGCAATTATGTTTAGAATAATATCACCTTCTGTTTTCTTCTTTGCCTTTTCCCTGGTGATATAGGCTTAGGTTTCCCAAAGTTAACATACACTGTTCTATGTTTACTTCCTAATTTTATTTTACAGTATATTAGATTTCCACTCATTCTAACACATTTTGGCTCTGTTCTCTTCCTCCCCACTTTAAATATTTGCTGTCACTCTGTTTTTCTGCATGATTTATTTACACTTTATAAAGCATCCTTTAATATTTTTTGTAAAGCTGGTTTTGTGGTGATGAACTCCTTTAATTTTTGCTTGTCAGGAAAGTTTTTTTTTTTTTTTTAATCATTCCTTCAGTTCTGAATCGTCATGTTGCCAGATATGGTATTCTAGGCTATAAATCCTTTTCTTTTAGCACTTTGAATATATTTTGCCATTCCCTTCCATCCTGTAGATTTTCATTTGAGAATTCTTCTGACAATCTAGTGGAGGCTTTTCTGCACGTGACACATTTTTCTCTGGCTGCTTTTAATATTCTTCCTATAGCTTATATTTTTAACATATTTATTATGATGTGTCTTGGTGTATTTCTGTTTAGGTTTCTTTTATTAAGAACTTTTTTAGCTCCTGGATTTGGAAACTAGTTTCATTCTTCACATTGTGGAAGTTCTCATTTATTGTTTCTTCAAAGATGGTTTCTGCCTCATTTTATCTCACTTCCTCTGGACCCCTTGTGATGTAAATGCTTTTCCTTTTGATGTTATCCCAGAGGTTCAAATGCTGTCTTCTATTTTTTTAATTTTTTAATCTCTTTGTTGTTTTTTTAATTGAGTTCCTCTGTCCTATCTCCTAGATCATTTATTCTATGGGAAGCTTCATACCATATTATTTAGACCATCTATTGAGTTCTTTAATTCTTTAATTCAGTTCTTTAATTTTCCTACCTGTTTTATATCTTGTTTTAATTCCTCTCTTGCTTCCTGATGTTCTCATTTACTGCCTCTACTGAACATGTGAAAAATTATGAATTTCTCATTTGTCAGAGTGTTGCTAGATGTCATAGAAGTTTATAGCTTTCTACTGAATAATTTGAAATCCATTCCAATTATAAAAACAGGCTCTGGAAACTCTAAGAGATGCAGCACATGTACACATTGCACAGGTGAAGAATCACAGGCAAACATTGCAGAGGTGAGTGTCCCATGCACGCAGCTGATTCAAATCTAACAGAGACCAGAAAGCCCATCAAGATCAGCCAAGCACAAATTGTAATGCCACAAATTCATGAACTAAGTAACTGGGCTTTGTTTTAAACATGTTTTTAAATGGTGTATTAAGCAAAACCTAACTAACAGTCTTCATTTTACTTGGTTTCTGCTATTTATAATAAAGAAACTTGACTATCCTGGTTTATGTGAGCCTTTAGTGAACAATAATTTGAAGTAACTGTAAGCAAAGAAAGTATCCTCAAGAAATTTTCCTGAAATTTTCACGGGTTTATCAGTAAGATCTTTGAAGGCAATATTCTTCATTTCTGTCAAAGAAAATAGTACTTGATGGGTATCTCACAGGAATGCACATGTGTTAACATCCTAAAAGGATCAAATGCCTCATTTATAAATACTAATAAATAAACTATGGTTAAGATTAAGTTAGTGCATGTAGTTTATTCTATTTTCAATATTATGAAAATACAATGGTAGTTATTATCTGCATCATTAGATAAGGGTCATTGTTTTACTTGCTTTTTTTTTGCTTTTTCAGAAAGTTGATGTTTCCACAGATATTCAGTCAATTATCATTATTCATGAATTTCATATCTATAAATAAGCTTATTCCTAAAATTTATTTGCAATCCTATTCAGTAGCCATAGAACTTTCATGCTCATTCATGAAGTTTTGCTGTGTAGGACAGCAAACGTCTGAAGTACCTGATGTTAATCTTGCTAACTGAGGCCAAAGTGTATCTTTACTGTCATTTTCAGCTTCTATTCGATAAAAAATCCCTCATCATGATATAGTGCCACTTTATGCATTTTTGTGGCATTTATTAGTAATTTTCCTGTTTAAAATTTTCTTACAGCACAATACTGATCTATACTCTTCTTTTTCTCAATATAAAAGCTATGATGCGCTTGTGGAGAAAATAAATATGAAATAATCTTTGTTCAGGCATGAGCTACAGTGCTGCAGATTGAGGTCAATGTCAATAAATCAACAATGTACATTAAATAAATTGTATTTAAAGAGAATAATATGGAAAACAAAGTTATGCGTTGATCAGTTTATGAAAATATTATGACAAGAGTCTTGTAAGAATCTGTCCTGTATTTCCCCTAAATCTGTGTCTGCAGTGACTTTTAGAATGACTGCAAAGTGACTACATAGGTGACTATAAAGAATGATAAAGACTGCATTCTAAATTGTCACTTTACCAATTACAACTGATATCTAAACAACTAACCACTAACTAGTTTCAGTTTCATTGTAAAGAAGGTTGAAGATGTTTGATAAATCAAATTTCACAACCCAGAAATATAATTATAAAAAGACTGGAATACATCTTAATCATGTTTGTCTTATTTTCTTATTTATAGATGATGATATGAATGTTCAGAAAGTGATATGCTCATGGCCACACAGTATTAAAGGGAGGGTTTATTATTCTTTCTGTTCTACACTCTTCTTGCACTACATCATATCTAAGATAATTAAAATGTTCCTGAAGACATTTTCACTTACAGATATTAGAAATGGACTAACTTAAGAAAATAACTTATAGATCCATACTGAGCCAGGTTACTCAGAATTTGGAATTACATATTATCATCATGCTGCCTTCTGACTCAGGTCAGTTCTTATTTGACTAAGACACTTCCATTATTTCAAAATAAGCAGCCAAAACTCCTGTTTATTCACAAAAACATTGAAAAATAAGCAGAAATTTGTTTCTGAAAAAGTGACATGTTTGTAGCAATCAAGCAAATGTGAAATTAGGAAAAGATCACTTAAAAATGGAAATTTTTTTCTAAACACTAACTAAATACAAGCCAAAAAAGGGCTCAGTGATCATATATGACAAAAATTAAGTCTTTGTGAAACTATTTGGAAAAGTAACTAAACAAATGGACAACAGACATAGTCAACAATAAAAAGCAATCAAGCCTCAACGAAGAGGAAAAATCCAGTTACTATAATTACCATATTATAATAATCATATGTCCAAATCCTCACAAAAATAATCACAAAACCTACACAGAAATAAGAAAATATGGCCCATTCAAAGAAAATAAATGAATGAATTGACAGAAATCATTCTTAAGGAAGTGCAAATATTGGACTAACTAAAAAAAGATTTTAAATCAACCTTCAATATGTTCAAAGAATAAAATAAAGCCATGAAAATAATGTCTGAACAGCATAAGAATATGAATGAAAAGATATAAATTATTGAAGAAACCAAATAGAAATTCTGAAGCTGAAGATTACAATAAGTAACATTTAAAAATTCACTAGAAATCATCAATCACTGCTTCTCTGATCAACTGAGTATTCTGCCCCTCCAATTTACTGCTTCCCTTTCTTAATATAATTTTACAACTTTTAAGCAAATCACAAAAATATAAACTAACATTTCTCATCAAAAGTCCAAGAACCACTTTCTGGATTGAATTAGAAGGGGATAAGTTCTTTTGTATTTACAGGGGACTCAGGAGAGTTTTTACTTCTGTGTATTTTAAGTTCTTTCCCCAGCTCTCAGACCATCAACTTTTCTTGCTTAAAGCATTCATAAAAAACAGCTTAGTAAGGGATTGGAACTTACTAAGTGAAAGAAAGATCTTGTAAACTGGTCTTTCCTTTAGTGAGTCTTTTCTAATGGAATATCAATATTACATTAACTCCTGGAATGAGTCTCAGATCATGAAATAATACCATCTCTTGGCTTCATCAGATACCTAAATGGCAGTCATATATTGTGAGACAACACCTGATTTTGGAACCTGAGAAGTCTAATTGAAGCCTGAGTGGCCTCACTCTGGGAAATATTTTCACATGATATAATGATGGATGAGACAGTTATTCTGACTGAATCAGATTCTTATAGTGCTTGAATCTTTAAACTTTTGTAGTCGTTTTGTTATTAAATCCATGTTCTAAGACCAGGCAATGGACTGCAACATTTTAATTTACAAGAAAAAATGTGTTTGATGACTCAGATGAGCAAATTATATTTATCATATATATATTTTATCTTTTTCATGTATCCTGGTTCACAGCACGCAAAACCCTTAGAGTTTTCTAAGTGTTAAGGTTGAAAAATACAACTTCTATTACGTTAATAAAGTTGATTATGTACCCCATATAAAATTAGGCCTGGTTCTCAAGAGAACCAACCATGTGACTAGAGGTTTGTAATTTTTATTCCTAACCCAGACCTCTTTCAAGGATGAAGAGGGGTTGCAAGCTGTAGCAATCAGCTATGGTCAATGAATTAATCAATAATACCTATGTAATGAAGTTTCCATAAAATCTCCAAAAGACAGGATTCAGAGAGCTTCTGTGTTGGGAAGTACATAGAAATTTTGAGAGGATGGTGCATCTGAAGAGTGCATAGAAGCTCCCCACCCTTTCCCATACTTCCCATGCCTGGTCCTTCCTAAATTATATCCTGTTTCTGAATTATATCTTTTTATAATAAAGCAGTAATCTAGTAAGTAAATGTTTCTCTGAGTTCTCTGAGACAATCTGGATGATGAAACCCTAAAAGGCGATGATGAAATATAATTTATAGCCAGAGTCAGAAACACAGGTAACAACCTGACTTATGAAATAGGAGTATGGGACAGACTTAGAACTGAGCCCTTAACCTGTAGAACATGCTATCTTTCAGTAGGTAGTATCAAAATTTAGTTAAATTGCAAGATGCATCATTGATGTCCTAAGGGTTACTTTTTGATGTGTTTGGAGAATCCCCCTGCCACATACACAAACACACACACACACACACACACACACACACACACACACACACACACACACCAGAACTGGGCGATCAGAATAAATAAAAGAAAGTGGGTTTGGGGGATTTTTGCTTTTGTCATTACAAATAAACTTATGGGAGGGGGAAAAAGAAAGAAAATAACTGGTCTGGTAGTGGTTACATCAATAAAGTTAATTTAAAAAATACATGCTAAAAATAAAATAAAATAAGGACTTTTACCTCATGATGCCCTTAGCATTGATAGTAACAAGTTGACCTATGTGAAGTAACTAATATAGGCTAAAGCAATGTGTCTGGAAACAGCCTTGATATTTTATCTTGAAAACTACTCCACAAATTGCCCAAAGATCAAAAGAACTCTTCAGGATGTCAGTCTCCCAATTTCCACCTTTCTCCTATATTGGGTAGAATCTTATACCCTGATTTCACTAGCCAACTCTGCTTTCCAGGAACAGAGCACACTCTACTCCTCCTGCGAAGCCCCAGGAAGCCCATTATGGCCAGTCATAGAGAAAGGAAGTTTCACTCTTCCTTGAGGCAATGAGAGCAGGACTCAGTGCTGTCTTATAAACCAGGTGGGACTGATCCAACACTCACCACTTAGAAGCTGTGTGACTTTGGCAATGACTTAGACTGTTGGACCTCAGTGGCCTAATTTGTAAACACAAATTACCATAAGGTTGCCTGAAAAATTAATCAGGTAAGTCATATAAAACATTTAGGGCATTATCTACTTAGACTAAGTACTCAACAAATGCTTGTGATAAATATAATTATTACTAACATTACTATTATCTACTGCTATACTCTGTATCCTGCCAATTGTATTTATAATTCGAACACATAATTTACAGTTTCTTCTCTCAGTCTTTAATAAAAGGACGGAGATACCACATAATATATCTAGCTCTCACAGAGACTATCAGTTGCAAACAAAATGAACATGCTCTGGAGAGAAATGTTTAGTCATAGAATAATAATTATTCTGAAAAAAAAAGAATTATTTATAATCTCAGTAAGATAAGACTTTCAAATTTGCCTCATTATCTGCAGGTCATTAAAAAATTAATAAACTCTACTAAATCAAATTAAAAAAATTACCTGGCATAGAATAGCAAAGAAAAATCAGAAGACACAAGAAAGATTAAGAAAATATATCTCAATTCAATCACAAATAGTAATGTTCTTGATATACACTTTAGTATATGAAAAATACCCACAAATCAGTAGAGGACAAAAAGGAAGAAGAGTCGTGGCTTGGTGAAGTAATAATTGGGCAGAGTAAACTTAAATCCCGAGGTCCTGAGTTTGCAACCTGGAGCCAAAGAGGAACAACCAAATGATCAACTGAAAAATAAATAAAATGTTTCTTTCCTCTTTCTCAAAAAAATAAATAAATAAAAAGAGGAAGGGGAGAAAACGATTGAATTCAGAAAATAATAAATACAAACGTGTCTTATTCCAAAAGATTTCTCAATCTCAGTCACAGTAGGAAAATTCCAGTTCCTCCTGATGAAGGATAGGAAAGAAACAACTTTCTGGAAAACCTGTAATCATTCTCTAGCAACCTGAACTAGGGACACACCCCCTTGTTACCTTCTACCCTTGAACTCTGACTCTCAAGAGAGCTGTGACCCCTGAGTACTCCCAAAGGGAGGTCCCTTCCTCCCACATATGAGACTCCATTTTAACAACTTTCTCTCTTGTTCCTGTACCACGAGCTGCATATGTCACTTCCGTTTAATTGTTCTATAATTAACTCACCACGTGGTGTTGGGACAAGGTGTCTCCCCTCAAATTCTTTCCAGGATTAACTGCACTTGACAGTGCCAGGTACCTGCATCACTTCCTATCTTCCAGATTTTCAGTGTTTCACATTTATGATACACTTTATATTAAGAGATACTTTGAGCATTGTTGACGTGCTGATTATTCACAAAACCTTGTGGGAGGAAATCTGGCATTATGGATTTTAACTGCAAAAATACTTTAGCCATAATAAACATATTAATGAGTATTTAGCCCACATATATTCGACAAAATGTAAACTAACAATCACTGTTTAAATTGTGATCAAACCATATGATCGTAAAAATACCACGTGACTTTTAATAATCTTTTTTTAATAAAGGAACATTTTCATGCAGTAATATGGAAAGACATTCAAGATATTTAAGTGGGAAGGCAAGCAGTGTTTTATAACGTATTGCATCATTTGCTTAAAATAATTGGAGGAAGACTTTTTCTTTTTCTAAAGTAAAGATGCAGGTAGGAATGAAGGTGCATAAGCAGGCAAGCAGGAAGAGAGAGGAAAAAGAACTTTGCATATTTTATTTAGTTATTAGCATTGATTGTTCCCCTTTGTGCTAGGTCTTGAAACCAGGAACTTGGGATATATGTGGAACTGCTCCCAGGGTGTACTAGACCTCTAGAACCCCAGGGTGTGCCCTGCATATTTTTATATTTTTATGTGCTTAGAACTGTTTCAGAGGGATACAAAAAACACTGAGTATGGTGACTGGTGGAGCATCCTGAGTAGCTGAGGGCTAGTAAAGTCCTTTGTGAGTCCAGTTATTATGGTCAACAACTATTCTGAGTGATCGGTATCTGTGCAGAGGAGTTGCCAAGTATTTTTAATATTTCTAGTTTGAGGTAAAAGCTGTTGGGATTAAAAAAAAATTGAAGATCACAGACCCAAACCCAACCCCACCTCATCCTGAGGAAGGTCCCACTTTCTAAGTACTAGAGAACTTGTGAGTCCCCTGCTCCAGTTCCTCCCAGCTCAACCATCAGTGATATCCTGGTCACAGTCTAAAATGGCCTTGGCAGAAGTGTTTATACCACAAAACCAGCAAGCACCACTCTCTGGGCCTTTTGCTTTTTGTTTTTGTTTTCTAAAGTGTTCCAGTGCATTCAAATTGGGGAACTCCGGAGTAAATAGGACCCCACAAATTGAAGGAAGGAATTTACGTCAATATGGCTTTAAAATTACTGTTCTGGTGTGCCCTGTTAGAGTAGTAGTTTGTTCAGCCAACATACAGTCATCCCTCGCTATATCGTGGTTCACTTATTGCAGCTTCACTCTATCGTGGGTTTTTTAGAAATATATTCTAATTCTGTATCCTGGAATTTCCTCTATATCACAGGATTTTGCAGTATACGTATACTTCACTAGCGAGTACCCACATAGAAGTTTATATGTTGTTAAAATTACATAGTTTAAGAGTGTAGAAAATATTTTATATAAGAGTGTGGGAAAGGTTAATAAGAGTGTGGAAAGGGTTTACAGGAGATAGGAAGGGTTTATAAAGCCTTAAAGTATATATATGTATATATATATATATATATACACATACATACATATATATATACATATTATATGTATATATACATATTATATGTATATATACATATTATATGTATATACATATTATATGTATATATACATATTATATATATGCATATATATAATAAAATAAATTATAACACCACTACTTCACAGATTTTCACCTATCGTGGGGGTCTCTAGAGCACAACTCCCATGATAGGTGAGGGGTTACTGTATATCCCAAGAATTTAGGTTCACATTCCAGAGCTGGACAAGGAGGGACAGGGAGTGCAGGGAACAACCAAGAAGAATAACTAAATAAAATAACAAATAAAATATTTCTTCCTCCTCTGCCTTCCTGCCTACCTGCCTCTGCTTGCTTACATGTCTGCCTGGAACTTTCCTTAAATAAATAAGTAAATAAATTACTGCTCAATGAAGAACTAATTGTTGTGGTCTGATCAAAGCAACACAACAGTATTATAAAACATGATTATTTAACCCTAAATGTTACAGCATTATGAGAATTTTCTTGTTGCACATGTTTTTTAGTATATTGGTATTACTGTGATTGTTTTAAGTTATTCCATTTCTTCAGGAAAGGGTGACCACCTGAATCCCTTTTGCAAGGTCATTGCAAACAATTTCTAAGTCATGGACTCAAGCCATTACCAATAACTCTTGGAGATAGATGCTATTCAAGTTATAAATCTACCATACAGATATTCAGGCTCAATTGAAAGGAGGTACATTATCTTTAGAAAATTTCCTCTTTGAATTCTGTAGTTATAATGTTACATTGAAATTTCAAAAAAAATTATGTTAGCCAGAAGGTAATGTTTGGTGACTAATTTTATTCCTTTCAACATCAGGATGTATCAGAATTCAACTGCTACTTGCTAAAATTTAGGTAATGAATAAATTGACGTATCACATTAAAGTAATTATACAGATAATTCCACCTCAAAGCCCTAGTAATTATATCTTGGGTTACAGTAAAAGTTATCTTTCAAAGAAGTGATCTCTAAACTGAACACTGAAGTATGTTGAACATATACTTCTAATATAGGTAGTTACTCATAAGTTATACATATTCAATATTGTGCTGACTACATTGTAAAGGATATATAAAATATCTTGAGGTAATATAAAAATAGATACCAATGCAAGAACCATATTTCCTTCCCAAATTATAGTGAACCATCTTACTCATGCCTGGGATATGAACATGATGGGATTTTTTTTAATGGAAGGGTGGAGTCAGGAAGAGAGAAAAAGAAGCAGCAATTTGTCATTATTTAATTGTTCATATTAGTTGTAACCCTGGCCCTAGGTCTTAAACTCTGGGCCTTAGTATGCATGTGGACTGCTCCCAGGTGTACTAAACCACTAAGTCACCAGGGCACACCGATTGGAATTTTTCTTTTTTCTTGTTCTTTTAAGTTTTATTTTATTTTATTTTCTTGAAGTAACATTGCATTATAACATTACATAGGTATAAGGCAAATCTACATCTGTATACAGTACATTAAGTTTACTACTAACGATCCATTTCTAGCTTTCACCATATAATTGACCCTTTTTGCAATTCGAACATGAAGTTTTTCACAGTGTTGTTCCTCAGACACAACTATGCTTCACAGTAAGTAGGTGCTTGTGTAAAATGCACACTTAACATAACAGAAAATATTCTGAGTACGTACTGAAAAGGAGCTGAGAACAATGCATTTAATGTTATGTGATTCTGGCTCATACCTGGAGAGCAAATCAGAGTTGGGTGTTTAGTGTATGCTACACTGAATTGGCTTTATAATAACTTTTGGTTTTGCAGTTTTACTAACTTGTCTGAAAAACTGAATCATCAAATTTGGTGTGACAGGAAAGAACTTTTAAGAAATTCTTCTCCCAATTACCTACAATGTTAGAAGCTTGAAATTTTTTCATTAGCAGGAAAAGTAGCCATTAAAATAGTTAATGAAGGAGTATTCTAGTATAGCCTTCCTACCAAAAAATGTACTTACTTTAGTTTGGTTTTTTTGAATTTTTAAGTTAAAAAACATTTTACTTTTAAAATTTTTTATTAAATAAGAGATCTCTTTAAAAGTGGAAACTTTTTTTAAATAAAAGTCATTTATCTGAGACAGAAGAATGAAAATCTGCACAAATGCTAAATTAACCGATAAAATACTCATTGTGAGATATTTCTTAAATCATCCAAAATAGACTCTCTATATGTTTAACTTATATATAATGTTGCTCAACTTCAGATGCCTTGTGAAAGGATTGATTAGTTTTGTCAATTTGTAACACACTGCAATGTGTGAAGTTTCAATAAAAGCCATTTGATTTTAGTATACACATTTCTAAAACATGTTTTAAATCTCTATATTCCAACATTCATATTTAAATTTTCCATATATATTTTAAAATGCTCCTCATTTCAAAACAAAGCAATATTGAAAGCTCTTAAGTTGAAGCAGACTGAGTCTGAGAAAGTAGAGAAGAAAAATTGAATAGATTTTCATTGAAAATATGCTTCACATTTACAGAAAAATTTAAAATTTTTTAAATTAGAAAAAATATATTAAAAGTGCTTTTTTGATAGCTCTGTTTAGGCATGATAAATAAAGAGAAAAAGGAATTTTTAAATAGACTAAGACTTCAAAATAACCCTTTAAAATATTTCTCTTAATTTTTAGAAAAAGGGTAGTCTTTTACTTAATTAAGTAGTTTTATATGCTGGCCTACTATTTTTAGTTCCAATTGTATTTTTAAAAGATTAAACATTTTATCAAGACTCCATGACAACTTTTTCTATCTTGGCTACTTTAAAAATTAGTGTGAGAGCTTTGATAACCTAGCAGTCTGATACACCCCAGGTGCAGATCCAGGGCCAGATGAACAACAAAATAAAATAAATAAAGTGCTTCTTCCTCCTCTCTCTTCTTGCCTACTTGCCTATTTGCCTTCATTCCTGTCTGTACCTTTCCTTTAAAAAAATGTATGTACTCTATAGCATAAGTGATTATAATATTAAATATCTTGAACATAAACCCTGACTGCTTTGGAAATTTTTTTTTAAGAAAAATAAAAGCTCAAGGGTCACAAAATAAAATGTTAAAAAGTTTGACAACAATTATAAAACTAAATCTTTCTTCATAAAGAATACCAGCTAAAAATAATTTTAGTCAGCAAGCTATGTGTTTATATTTTTGTGAATTGCCTCATTTTAATAGTTATTATATACTTTGTGCTAAGCAAAACATAATTCATTTAAATCTCACTAACATGTGTCTAAAAATGAAATGAATTAAAAATCATTCCTCATTAAACCAATTTTATAGATTTTTAAAAATAAAAACTTTATGTAAATCAGATTAACAAAGCTGTAGCAAATTTAATATTATATGGCTTTGAAATATTTTCTTTCATGTAGACATGCTAGCAGTTTAGGAGAAATGAAAACCACAAAATATTAAATGAATATTCTTTTGATTCAGAAATTCCAGGCACAGGAATTTATGATGGACGTAATCATATAGTCATAGTAAAATAAATAAGAAAAACATGAAAAGATTAAAAAAAACTTTCATCTTCATCCGAGGACTAGATAAATAAGTTGTGTTATACCCATAGAATTAAATTCTACATAAACATTTTAAAAGTAAAATGTTCTATAGCTATTGTTATGATAATATTTCCAGGATGTACTGTAGAGAGAGATGAACCAAAATGCGAACACTGTTCTATGTGCCAACTGAGCCTGAGCTTGTGTGCCTACAGTGGGCTGAGCCCTTTAAGTGGAAACAAGGATCAGGCATGGAAAGGAGAGTCATTGTTCATCATATCAATTTCTGCATTGTTTGAAGCATCACTGTTCAGATATGTAATTTAAATAAAACCAAACTAATATGTATTGCTAAGTTACTCTAGGGCATCTTCTCTGGGAGAGTCCGTAGATGGGTGACACAGTATCATGGTTGTGCCACTTGGCATTACTCCACAATTGAAAGCAACTCAGCAAGGATGGACTGGATGCTCTGATCTAACCAGATTCTCTCTTGCAGGGAATTTGTAATTGACACTAAAGTAGAGCAACTGGTAGGTATGAACTTGTTATTTAAACCATCTCTTTTGGCTTAACTCAGTCACAAGGATCCCACAGAGAATGAAAGAGCTCAAGATGCTTTAAAAAATCTCAAGGTATTACAAAAAGATTACACCTCGCCAGAAACAAATTTTAAAGACCTGAAAGATTATATATATTTTCACCAATAAAGAATTCAAAGTAGCAATCATAAAGAAATTTAAAAACAAATAAAAAATGTACAAGAAGAAGCAACAAAACAAATCAGAGGAACAGGAGCTCATGAAATAAATGAGATAAAGATTTCCTTACAATATTATTATGCTACATAGCACTAGAAATCAAGTCAGCAATGGTGTTCTAACAAAAAATATATATGTATGATATGGATATATATGCATATATCTATATATTATGTCTATCTGCATGTACATATGTGTGTTTGTGTTATATCTTATATACATCCTTAGAATATTATTATGCTACATAGCACTAGAAATCAAGTCAGCATGGTATTCTAACAAAAATATATATGTATGATATGGATATATATGCATGTATCTATATATTATGTCTGTCTGCATGTATATGTGTGTTTGTGTTATATCTTATATATACATATATTATACACACACATACACATATATGGACAATTAGTTTACATCAAAGGAGCAAAGGCATACAATGGGGCAAGGACAGTCTCGTCAACAAATAATTCTTGAAAACCCAGAGAGTCACATGCAAAATAATCACCACTCAACGCCATACACAAACATCAATTTAAAATGGGTTAAATATTTACATCTAACTCTGAAGTCAATAGAAGATGCCTAGGCAAAATACTTCTTGACACTGACCTAAATAATGTGATAATTCAATGTCCCTTCAATAAAGTTAATTGAAATAAAAAATAAACTGATATATAGAACTTGATAAAGACATCATATTGCTTCTTATGAACAAAAAGAATAAACTAAGATAAAGGAAGAGGAAAAAGTTGAGAAATGGTGAGAGAGAGAGAGAGAGATGAGCAGTTCAGACAGTTTACAATGGCCTCAACTGGAGTGATATAGTCTCATTTCTAAATCTCCACTTTCTTTTTCTACTCCATGGATCCAGATCCTGGAGCATGATTGATTCCTTTCTACTGGGTTCTCTTTTATTCTTTTAACAAATTCTGTTTTTGTTTTTCTTTTTTTTTTTTTTGTCTGTTTAGATTCACTTAGGTGCTTTCTCTTCTTTGCAATCATATAACCTTGATTACATTAATTTTTGATATTTTACTGTCAATTACTAAGTGATTTTTCTGCAATTTGTGCTTCTATTACATAGCTTAAACTTTTTTCTTTGAGTACCTACTATCTGAAATGCAATATTTAATTAGGAACTTTAAATAAATTGAACTAAAATGGACATTTCATCTATCTCCTCAAAATATGTTCCCTCTCTTAAATCCCCATCAACTGAAGGAATGTCATGATCCCAAATGAAATCTTTAAGTCATCTTAGGGACTTTGCAAACATCAGGTTTTCATTACACAGAATATCAAGATACTTGATTCCATTTTACAAACATGTCTCACTTTCTTACCATGACCTCTTACTCAGTTGGTCTCAGTTAGACCATTGAAAAGTCTTCCATTTATCACCATGATTCAGTTGTCTATTCCAAGATAACGCTTTTTTAAAAGAATACACTAAAAAATGTATTATATTATTATGATTGTTTGACTGTCTATACTGGATAAAATTTAACGTTTGTTGTTGGGGATAAATCTAAGCAAAAATCCTTTCAAGGAGAAAAATTGCTGCTGAGATCAATTAGAATCAATTAGCTACAATGCTATATCTATAAGAGAAACTTGGTTTCAGAGTTGTTAAAATGTGAATAAATATATATATATATATCTTAAAATTATGTGATATATGTTATTCAAATATAGTATGTGAGATAGAATATGTGAACAAGAGTGAAGGGTAAATTAAAAAAGCAGAAGGTAGCTATAGGCCAGATAGAGTCAATGACAAATCAAGAGAGTCCTTAAAGAATGATAAGAAATTGGTTAATCTATGTTGACCACTTTTGTAGACATCATAGTGAAAGAAAGTTCTTGGCATTCTCCAAAGGAATAGCATGTACAAGAACCCTGAAGCTGAAGACTGTAGGATCTTTAAGGAACAGCATGTTGGTAGGCAGAGCAGAGAGTGCACATGTCTGGAAAAACAGGCTAAATGGTTGCAGATTGAATAGTGCAGTAACCTGACATGGGATCTTATACATTAAATAAAGACTTGTATATTTCCTTTGAGAGAGAGAGAAACCACTAGGAGATTTTGATATGACTTTTCACTTTACCAGGATCATTCTGACTGAGAGGAAGCAAAGGAAGTTAGAGGATGGTTAAAATAATCCCAGTAGGAAGTATGAATTGTACCAGAATGGTAGGATGAAATTTCCACTAAGTGAAGTGAAGAAGAATGTGACTTGAAGAGGCTTGGGGAGAAATATCAGGCTCTCAGCTGTGAATTGGCATGTCAAGTTTGAAATTCATGTAAGATCCAGCTGGAGATATAAATAAGATATTTAGATAAGGCAAACAGAGTCAAGGAAGAGCCTGGTGGGGATATAAATCTGAAAATCATCAGCATGTAGGAGATAATTTCAAACCAAAAGTCTGGTGAATCCCTTTGAAGGGAGCATAGATGCATCAGAGAAAGGAGTCAAGGACTAATATCGGTTGTGCTGGAGGGTATTGGGATAGGTATGAGCAGAGAGCTGGAGGAAGGGACAGAAAGGAAAAGTAAGGGGATGGAAAGGAATGGAAGAGTGGGGAAGGAAAGGGTAAAAAGAGAAGGGAAGAGGATGAAAAGGAAAGGGAGAGGAGGGGCAGAGGACAGGAGGAGAAGGACAGGGTAGAAGAGAAGGAAAACGTAAGGAAAAGGAGAAAAAAAAAAAAACAATTCCAAAGCAAATAAAAAATGAGGGAAAATGTGGTATCCTGGGAGTCACATGGAAAATGTTTTCCAAGGACAGAGTGATTACCATACCAATTGTTGCTTATTGGCCATTGGAATAGGGACTGAGAATTAAAGGTTGAATATAACGATTTAGAGGTCATTAATGAATTACATAAGAACAATTGCCAGATGTCTAAGTCAATTGAGTTTTACAGAAAAATAGAGACCATGAGTATGTACATCTCAGAAGCTTTTTCATAAAGAACGAAATACATGTGATCTCAAGGGAAAAAATGGTTCTTTTAAGATGAGAGAAATTACAGCATGTTTTTTGTGAAAGAGGGAAAATTTTATAATATACAAGTGGAATTACTAAAGTTACATTATCAAGCATGAAGGAAAGCTGGGGTGCAGTGCACAAGTGGAGAGTTTGTTCCAACCTTAAAGTAGAAGCAAGGCATTTGTGGTTACAAAACATCAAGTATGACTCTGGGGCAAAAGCAGAATTGATGTGTCTGTGCCCACTGACATGCTCTTCCACAAACCTTCACCAAAAGTCTAAAAATACTTCACAACATGCTTCCAAGTAACTCCCAGCTCAGCATCTACCATTCTACCAAAAATGTGATAAACCACAGGACTGCTCATTCATTCATTCATCAATATAACATAGAGTGTCTCTAGTCAAACACTATTCTAGACACTTAGGATATGACAGTACAGAAGCAGTGCTCCTTGTGTTCATGATGGAAGCCAAAGCCAAAAAACATTCAAAGAATGCAATCTACTAAAATCGAGCAGAATGACCAAAAACAGATAAGGTAGAGCAGTTTGGAGTGTCAGACCTTTGACTAGATTCTTTTATTTCTGATCCCTTCTCCTTATTCTGAAGTCCTTGTAACCTCTAAATTTCAAAGTAAAATGAAGCTCTTCCTAAACTTACCTTACCCAAAGTATTTATGTATGTGTTTCTCTCTTTCAAGTCTCATAGCACACTCCAGTTATTACAACAATCCCCTATAAGACATGATGTGCATTTTAATTTAATTTATATTTATACATATTTTGTTCCTTATTAGTCAGTTAAATAACTTAAAAATTATTTCACATTTTTGTCCCTCTATATTGATCTATATTGCCAAGTCATATTTTATTATACTTTTAAGAAGTGAAATCTGTATAAATAAAGACTGCTTTCAGTACTCCAAATACTTAAAAAAGCAAACAAAATGCAATTTTGTCTGCATTTGCTATACTATGTGTTAGATATCTAGAACTTGTTTCCTATTCTTTGAAAGTTTTCATTCTTATTACACATCTGTCTTATCCCTCACCCTCCATTCCCTTATCACCATTTTACACTCTGTTTTATAAGTTTAGTTTTCTTTGTTTCTGTATATAAGTAATATATATTAGTTGTCTTTCTATGTCTGAGTTTTCTCACTTAATATGTGTTCAAGGCCCATCCATTTTGCAAAGAGCAGGATAATATCCCATTATATTACATCTTCATCTATTCATCCATTGATGGGCACTTATATTATTCCCATATCTTGGTCACTGAAAATAATGCTACAATGAATATGGAAGTACATATATCTGTCTTAGGTACTGTTTTTATTTCCTTTGGGAATATACCCAATGGTGGAAGTCTTACATCATATGCTTGATCTTCAACTATTTGAGGAACTTCAAATATTGGCATTTATTATAATCATTAAATTTGCTAAGGGACTAGAAATTAGTTATATCTGTCATTAAAAAGAAATAAGAATAATATAATGTGATAGAAGTACTTACTATAGCTACCATAGTAATCACATTACAATGTATAAATATTTCAAATTTAATCTATGGTACGCCTTAAACTTATTGTTTCATATTAAACATATTTCAGTTAAGATATATTTAATAAAAAATAGAAAATAAATTTGATATAGAGACAGACAACATTTTCTTGCAATCTAGTTTTCTTATGTTCAAGATATAGTGACTTCTCATAAAACAGTATGGTTTTATGATCTAGAATGTTATAAATTATGTTTCCAGAAGCCACAGAATCTCAAAATTGTTCACAGTCCACTTTGATATTAATGAAACCTGGTTTCTAATCTCTCTCAGCATCTTTTTAAATCAAAGCATCTTCATCTCCATTTTTACCTTTCTATGTAAGAACTCCACGCAAGATAAGATGCAAAGCTACCAAAAAATTTGCAAACAAATGAACTGGATAATGTCTATACTTCCTTACAGAGAGGAATTTCTAATGAATGCTCTACACATATGAATAGGGTCTAAAGAATCTCCTCATCCAACAAATTTTTGCATAAATTAATTATTAAAGAATCAATTTGTTACGTATCAACATGTTATCTTAAAGTTTATATATTAAACCATAATTATTTATTTATAGACTTTCAGTATTTGGTTTGTTCATTTAACAATTCAGTCATTTAGCTGGAGTCTTACATAACAGAATCAGGACACATGAAAGGGGGATATGCAGGAGTCAGAGAAAGGTGGAGGCCCCCACCTGAGGTGGGAGCAGTTGTTCCAAAAATTGAAGGAAAGAATCCTGCTTTGTAGTTGTTTCAAAAATTGAAGGACAGAATCCTTCTTCACTTACTCCATTCTTTTTATTAAGATAGAACCGACATAGAAAACATGTTCAGAAAGTTAACAAAAATAGTGGTGTCACATCAAAAAAAAGGTCACCAATTCTGTTAGCAAATGTCAAGAAGTACAGGAGAGAATCATCTACACCCCTATCCTGATCCTCAGCCTGAAACTCCTAGATTGCTTTTTCACACAGGGAAGCTTCCTCTGAAATAAACCCACCTTTCTTTATAATCATTCTCCTTTTCTCACCTTCCATTGGAAGTTACAAACTCCAAGAGCAAAGCATTTCTAAATCACCAGTCTCTTCAGCAAGTGTAATTTTACATGTAATGCTACAAATGATGCTTGAGCTAGTATAATATCTTCAATATTTCCTAAAGATATGGAAGAGTCAACTCTTATCCTGTAGTCACTGCTTGCTTCCAAGCTGATACTAATGAGGGTCATGACTGATATGTCAAAGTTCACTAGGGGATTCTTGCTATTTTTATTCATAAAGTCTCAAGGTCATATATCAAATTTTGCAGTGCCTATAAATTCCCTCTGCAATGTCACTGTCATACTGGAACATAAATATATCATATAGATTAATTTCATATTAAATTAAATATGTATATGACAATGTAGCCAATTAAATAGGGCACAGGAATATGGCTAAGAAATAAATGTCAAAAATAAAAATAGACATCATTTAGATAAACAGATTACCTAGAAATATATACTGAAGCATCTATTAAATTACTGATGCATTTATATGTAGCAAATATGAGGCAATATCTAAGTTAGATAAGAGATTTTCTGTGAAGATCAAAGTGAAAAATGTAAATACATACTTGATATATTAGATCCTGAGGTGGTTGAAGAATCTCTCTCTTACAGACACACACACACACACACACACACACACACACACACACACACAGAGACCTGCGTTCATTTGATGTGGGACACTAGCTAAGTGAGGCAACACAGTAGTCTGAATGTCATCATAAGCTTTCCAATCCAATGCTATTTTATAATGGAAAATAGAGGAAGAATGTATTCCAAAATCAGGTTTTGCCAAGCTTAAACCCACTTCAGTTGTTATATCTCTAGTCATTGTAGTTTACTGGCCCTTGACTCCTACATTGTTGAATTGGCTAATGAAAGTGAAACTACCTGCCTTGGAGAACAGCTATAAGAATCAAATATGGCAACTTATTTTAGGCACATCAGTGATAGATAATGTGAAATCTAATCATTAATATGACAGAGTATCAATAGGTATAATGTTTGTATACACATGCAAATGAATGAATAAATTTGTTTTATCACATATGTAATTTAATTTATTATTTAATAAATAGTAATTAGAACATCATTTATTGTTGTTAACTACTTGTAAAAGAGGAAGAATGGAGGACCTGTTTGAATATGAATAGAGTTTCATCCAATGTAGAAATTACATGTGTGAAAACCATTTCAGACACTAGAATTTTTTTATTTTTCCCAAAGATATCCCAAATAAAATTATTTTCATTGCAAATCAAGCATAGAAGTTGACTTGTTCTTTAATTTGGCTGCAAAAGTCAAAGACGCATTTAATATGGACCACGTGTTTCATTCCTATCTTATTTTAATTTTTAAACTAAGGTATAATTGACATGCAGTATGATATTAGTTTCAAATGTACTACATACTGATTCATTATTTACCTACTTTGCAAAATAAACACCTCAGTAAACTTAACATCCATCAATATACGTAGTGACAAAAAAGCTCTTTCTTATGCTTAAAGCTTTTAAAGTCTACTCTCTATGCAGCTTTCAAATAAGCAATATACTATTGAAATCTGTAGTCACCATTAAGTACTTTATATCCCATGATTTATTTATTTTATGACTGAATGTAGTGACTCAATTTTAAGATTAACAAGTAACTAAATATAAAATTGCATTTTTTTTTATTTTAGAGGTATGCAGAATGCTACAAAATGTACTGAAATACTGAAAAAGAATCCCTGAAGATACATAGAATGTGCTTTCATATTGATATATGACTTGAAAGTAAAAATGAAGCTGTGAATATTCTATACTATATAAATACACGTAACTCATTTCCTTTACCTATTACTGATTATCAGAGATAAATACAGCTTAGGTGCTTAATAAAAATATGAGCCTTTTAATTATTATATTTCATGATCTTAAAATGATTAATACCTTGTTATATTTACAAGCACTTGAAAACAATTATATATGAAATTAGTATCAAGTCTAAGGATGATATTTTCTTCTAGTATTTAAAAACATTTTGATGCAAATTTTTGTTAATTAGAAATCCTAGAAGTGTTATAACTCAGTAAAATCTTTTGTGACACTTTAGATGACACTTAGTTTCAATTTGATCTCTGATACTATTTTATCTCATTTCAATAAATTATTATTGAAGTGCTAAAATTACTCAGCACTGTGTCTTAAAAACAGTGATTAAGTATGACAGGTCTGATATTTCCTGGGTCAAATCCCTTAACCAGATATGAATCATCATGAATTGATGTCAAAGAACTTAAATATTAAGAGAAATGAAATGTCTGATAAATAAGCAGGAAAAAACTTAAAATTTCCATCTATTCCTCACTCACTTTTAAGAATTTTATACTTAAAGCAGAATGATATTTACCAGAGGATTTTTTGTTCATTTTAGTATAGTAGTTCTTAAATTTTATTATGCATAAGAATTTCCATAAACAAAGTCATATAATGCTCACTTTATGTACTATGTAATTTGTTTTCATATGCAATTTTGAAAATCTTGATTTTTTTCAGTAATGATTTTGGAAACCACCATAAGCTGTGTCTCCATTATTATGAGAAATAAACCTGCAAGATTGCCTTGAACAAATCATGAGAGACTGCACTGCCATGTTTTCACTGGTATTGAAGGGACTTGAAAAGTTTTTGAGGAAACATGAATTTTTTTCAGACAAAAGAAGTTATAATCATAATCAGTTAGAAAAAGAGAAACCAATTAGGATGCTATTTGTATGAGTATGATGGTAGGAACAATGTAGTGGAAAGAGGGAAATTTCAGACAATGCATGATTTCTATTTGGACTGAAAGACCACCACTGTTACCCCTAATTCAGGCACTCATCTTTACATATCTGGATTAATGCAGTCAGTCACACAAGAGGCCTTCTGCTTGTCATCCTAATTTTTCATCTGACCAGCTCCTTCTGACCTCTCGTCCTCCTAGTCACATTTCAGCCATTCCTGATCATTTGAAGTTACTCAATCATACAATCTGTTTTATGCCTCTAGATTTTGCAGAAACACATCTGAGCTGTGGAGAGGGTGGATTGAGATGATAGATCAACCATATATTTGGAGAAAAAGAACAACTTCCCTTGGCATCTCAGGTTTTGCTCGTTCTTTAAGTTTCTGTGTCTTTCTAGGCTTAAAAGCTGTTGTCTTCTGTGGGGTCATTGCTCTTTCTTTATGGTATGTTTATTTACAGTGTTATCTCCCTGGTCATTTATGAGCTCCTTGAGATAAAGAATGATATTTTAAATTGTTTTATTATTTTCTTTACATTATGCTATGCGTTTCAGGATATAGAATTCACATCTCAGTCTGTGTGCATTTCATACTACTTTCTGTACCAGAGTTCTAGTGCCCTTTACCAATACCTACTTAACTACTTCCTTCTCATGTTCCCTCCACCTTCCAATCACCCAGGAAACCATAGTCTTGCATCCTGTGAATTCTACTGACATTTGTTTATTTTGTTTCTTTATATTTTGCATATGCGTAAATCATCCTGTACTTCTCTTTTTCTTTCAGACTTATTTTGCTTAGCACAATCACTCCATTTACATCCAGGTTATTGCAAAACGCTTGATTTCATCTTTTTAACAGCTGCATAAAGTTCCATCAACTATTTATACCATGGCTTCTTTATCCATTTAGCTAGTGATGGACATGTAGGTTGTTTCCTGTTCTTGTCTATTACGAATTACTATGAACATAGGGATCCAGGTATTTTTCATTAGTATTACTTGGTTTTGTATTGTTTGGTTTATAAGCCCAGAAGTAGCATTACTGGATCAAATGAAAATTCTAATTTTATTTTTTGAGGAATCTCAAAACTGTTTTTCAAAGAAGTTTCACTAATTTACATTCCCATAAACAGTGTACAAGGACTTACATTTCTGCACAACTTCACCATTTGTTGTTTGTAGTTTGTTTTCATATAGGCCATTCTCACTGGTATAAGGCGATGTATAATTGTGGTTTTTATTTGCATTTCTCTGATGGTGAACGAAGCAGAACATTTTTTTCATGTACATGTAAGCCCTCTGTGTATCTTCTCTGAAAGTTGTCTACTAAACAATACTGCCCATTTCTTGAGTGAGTTGTTGGTTTCTGTTGTTGTCAAGGTGCATGAGCTCTGTATATATTTTGGAGATTGAGTTCTTATCATATATATGCAGTACAAATATCTTCTCCCATTCAGTGGCTTGCTTACGTTAGTGGTGATTTCTTTTGCTATAAACATTTTAGTTTGATGTATCACAATTGTTTAGTTTTACTTTAGTTTATTTTGTCATAGGTGTCACTTTCTTAAAAAGGTTGATAGGCCAGAGCACTTTTCCTACATTTTCCTCTACAGATATTTTGATTTCAGGTCTCATATCCAGGTCTTTGATCTATTTAGACTTCATTTTTGTAGGTGACACTAATGAGTTTTATTTTTTTCAGTGACTGTCCAATTTTTCCTGCATCATTTATTGAACAGACTGCCTCTATTGTATGCTCTTGGCTCCTTTGTCAGAGATTAAGTGTCCATAAGAGTATGATTTAATTTACGGTCTCTCAATTTTATTCCATTGAGTGTGTATCTGTTTTGATTCCAATACCATGTTGTTTTGATGACAATCCTCTATATGATGATTTGAAGTCAGAGAATCTTATTATTCCAGTCATTTTTTCTGTGGATAGCTTTGGCTATTCACTAAATCTGTTTATTGTTTTGGATAAGATGGCCATTTAATTATGTTGATTTTTCTTCCATCTCTTTGTATTTTCTATTTCTTTTATCAATTTTTGTAGTTTTCAATGTAGAGATCTTTCACTTTCTTTATTAAATTTATTCCCACGTATTGTTTTGTCTTTTTGGTGCTAGTGTGAATGATAATTAAAATTATTATTTTTAAATTCACTTTAAGATTCAGAGAACTCAACAAAATTTTATTTTACATTTTCAACATGTGATTAATCAAATTTAATTGAACAAAGTTAAATAGAATAGCATGAGAAGAAAAAATAGTGTTTTGTCTTCAGATTCTTGCTCTACATTTAAATAATTTAAAGAAAATTATTTAACTGAAGATTTTTTAAAGTTTTTCCATAAAATATATGTCCCCACATTTGAGTATTGTAGTGATTTTAGAAGCAATAATTCAAATGAGTTAAATCAGTATTTAAGGTACAAAATTGAATTAGCTAGTTATCTGTTTTCATTGATACGGAATCACTGTTCTCAACCATTGAGGTCACAGGACCAAATATTCTCTTGAAACTTTTGTACTACCCAAAGATATTATGCTTAATACAGTATACTTCCAATGGGTAAATTTCTAATATGATGAATATTGTCAATATGGTAAATATTTCATTAGCATTTTCCACATTCAATATTCAAAACAAATTTAAAATATAGTTATTCATTTATTTAAAATAACAATTACAAAAATTTACTGTATGTTTATTCAACATTCTTGTATGAAAAATGACATGATTTTCTAAAATAAATAGAATTTAGTGAGATGACTTGCAGTTTTTCATATACATAACCCCTAGCTATGAATGAAAGACACTTGCAGTCTCATACCTGCTTCAGCATTCAGTCTGTGGTGGCATTATTTTAACTGAAGAATATGAGGAAAATGTGGCTTCACTCATACCTGTAGTCAGAAAAAGAAAGTAATAGTAAACCTCCTAAAAGAGCCTCAGGGACCCTGGTAGGTTCCTAATCAACTTTGAGAATCTGTGACACAGATATAATCCTTAAACAAAGGATTATATTATGCTTTGTTTAAAATGTATCCAGGATTTATTACCCTGAAACAGATGTCACAGACATATTTTTGCCCACTTCTCCCTTCTATGTACAACTCTGAACTCTAAATGTGGGTCTGAGACATCACCCCCATTCTCCAGGATCACTGGGGCAGCTGAATGGGATTAATAAGACATATTCAGAGATTAGTACTCAGCATTTTAGACCCATTCTCTACTTAGAGCAAACAGGAAAGAAAGACCTTAGCAACGACAAACATTCCATTTCAACATGTACACAGTCAGAAAAGAGCCTGAGGCAAATAGTCTGAGACATGTTCCCTCCTTCACAGATTAACTTCTGGGGGCCAGCCTAGGGAAACTTCTTGTGTCCTTGCTCATGTAAACCAGGGGCACAATAAAAGCCCCAGCACCATACAGATGACACAGACTAAAAGTAAAACAGATGACTAGATAAGGAAGCAGTGATATATATATATATATATATATATATATATAGACAGATAAATAGATGTAAAGATAGTCATTCGGTGGAATTCCATGAGGCTGTTAGAAAAAATTGATATCATGCTTTTCTGCAATAATTTGGATGAAAATGGAAGTGATTATGCTGAACATAATAACTTAGAAATAGAAGTACAGTAAAGTATAAAAAATATCATTCATATGTGGAATGTATGTATATGTGATATGTGTGCATATATATACATATATGCAAACATATTTCAGACACATTTCAAAAAAAAATCACATGATGCAAGATATGGCTATGGGGATTGGACGTGGACAGTGTAGAATAAATATGGGAAGGAAAGAATTAAAAGTAATAAGGTAGTTGTAAGTGGCCCTAGAAAGTGATGATGACTGTAGTGTGAAATGCAAAAAGACTGAGGTACAAGTTCAACACCCTAAAAATGTTTATAGTAATGTGAAAAAAGAAAAAAATAAAACAATAAAATAAATTCCAACCTGTCAATAATATTGGCATATAATAATACTTATCACTTCAAATGCCTGAGTTAGACATATGGTTCATGCAGAAATATTCCATGCATATGGCAGAGATTTATTTAGTTTTGCTTTTTTCTCACAACTGGTGCACTATAATGCACATGTATAGCTGTACTTTATATTTTTCACTTAAAAATATGTTGTTGGAGATGTATAACATGGCACTACATTAAAACTGACTGCATTTTCTGTGTCTCTGAAATCTTTATCATCCATATGTCATCTTGTGAAAAACAAATATCAGCATTTTCATAACTACTTAAAAATTTCCCTGCAAATATATATCAAATAAAATAATAAACGCTTAAAAAATGAGCATTGCAAAGGCTCTGAAATTTGAACTACTAGTGTAACCATAGCCCACTAAAATTGACAAAGACCCCTGTGATAAAAGTAAAAAGGGTGACTGTATGCTAAAATAAAATATTTAAATAGGATGAAGAAAATCCTAACATAATAATCAAAACATAAAACGTACAATTTCTAATCACCCATTATACCAAATATCAAGAAAATCATAACTAAAGTGAAAAATAAAAGGGTGGGTACAATGAACCAGATGTTGGATTGCCTGACAGATTTTAAAGTAGCCATAGTGATAAGCTTCAATAATCAATCACAAATATTCTTGAAGCAATGACAAGATGTAAAATCTCACCAAATAGCAATTTTGAAAAGAGAATTATAGAACAGCAATAATAACAGTAAAAACATAAAAAGAAAGAAAAAAATCAACATATGGACTCAAGAAAATTATGGGAGTAAAAGATAAAAGAAAGCAAACTTGAAGATAGAAAAATGGAAACAACCCAGTAAGTATAACAGATGGGAAAAGTAAAATGTACAGAATCTCAGAGATCTGTGAAATAATAACAAAAGGTGTGGATTCATAACATTTATCTAAACATGTAACTACCAAAAGACCTGGGTCTTTATCAGAGGGGAAAAAAAACTTTTATACAAAATACTGGTACTAGAATGCCCATAGCTATTTTATTTGTAATAATAAAAAACTGCAATTAGTTTAGTCTTCCTTTGACAAGTTTGACAAACTGTGATGCGTATGCATAATAAAATGCTGTTCAGCATAAAAATGAATATGTTGCACAACAATTTGGATGAATCTCAAGAATTCTGTAAAAAAGAATAAAACCAACTTCAACAGGTTACTTACTGAATTGTTCTACTTATATAATATTTTGAATCACAAAATTATAAAAATGGTTGACAAATTAGTAGTTGCCAATAGTTAATGATGAGGTGGAGGGTAGAGTTAAGTATGATGATAAAAGGACTATGTAAAAATCATTGTGGTATTGAAACTGTTCAGTACTTTACCCGAGTGTTGAAATTGTTTATAACTTAATGCACACACATACAAAAATAAAAACAAATAAAATGGAAAAAATCTTAATAAGCTTGGTGGAGTGTATGAAAATCCTAATTGAGATATTATACTACAGATCTGCAATGTGAAACCTTTGGAGAAACTTGAAAAATGTAAATATCTGTAATAATTTATAAAACTGTGTGAATCTACAATTATTAAGTAGTATTTTGACTTAAAATATAATTTAAGGACCTTAACATAGAAAAGAGTAAACTGTATTAAGAATAAATAAGAGAAAGTGAAATTATTTCAGTTTGATTTGTTGACTACGGAAAAGCATGATAAATTAAATAAAATGCAGTGGAATAACTTGGAAAACAACACTAAAATCACAGTTAGTAGGAAGCCTAGTTTAGAAAACCCTTACACATTTTTCATTGCTATCTCTTTTATCAGAAGCTTGTCTGGGTACATATTGCCGCAAAGGAGCAAATATGCTGACTATTTAATTAATATTTCAATAGGCTTCCTACAAAAATACATTAAGTTCACTATCAATACCTCTTGGACCACAAAAGAATTTCTTTCACAAAGAATACACATTTAAATACTTATGAAAAACCTTCACATTGTGATTTCCTTGTTTTCTAGTCCAGCCTTTAAATGAGGACACACAAAATATAGATGATATAGATTTGCAAAAGATTGGTGGGACCAAGTATTTCAATGTTTGCATATCCCATTGAAGAATTTAACACTGGAACCATTAATTGACTAGAACAAATTCTTAGAAGGAAGATAATGGAAAACATGTTGGATGAGAAATTTTCATCAAATTATACTAAACAAATTTGTCTGTAAATAAGCAACAGGTCCATTAGTGAATAGTGCTGCTGGACACATAATTGGAAAGTGGTTAACTTTAGAGAATGAAAACAGACATAGACCTTTACTTATTCATGTGCATATTACTTTTTCAAAAGAAAGCTTTATTTTATTTTTAATGTATATTTACACAAGACTTAGAAGAATATTATATATAACTAAGATAGTTTTGGAAAATCAATGCTTTTTTTTTCATTACCTGAAAGACAAGTGAAATTCAGTTGAGAGTTAGCAAATCCACAGAGATCACTATTAGATAATGATGTTAATTATTAGACTCAAGATCTTTTTCAAAATTGAAAAATGAAAAGAAAGTTGAGAAGAGAAAACAAAGAAGGAGAAGAAATGTTCTTCATGTGAATAGTTTAAAATTATAAATTCTGCATGAGCAGTGTTAAATATAGGTAAAGACATTGCATTAACCCTTATTTCCATTTCAATATCCTTACTTGGGGGCACTCCCTAAACCTATTAATATATTATACCCACTCTTCTTATTTGAGGAGATATCAGGTGCTTTTTAAATGAGTATTTTTAAATCAAATGCAAAACTATTAGTAAATTCATACATATATGTGCATATACATGTATATAAAACTATTAACTAGGTTCTATATTAGACCTTCTCATGAATGATGGATGTTAGGTTAGGGACTGTTCTAAAGGATACAGGCACCTGTTAATAACTACAACCATACATCTTTATACATACATATGCTTTCTGAAATTTAACACTAATTTTGAGTTACTGATAACTTTTATACATATAAATACATTGAGTTTTAGTGTAGTTACTAGAAAATCTAATTCTTAATATTTTACTATTGTGCAAAATAGACTAAGATCATGATTGTAACACACACACACAGAAATATAGCAGAATTCAAATGAGACCTGAATTTTATCTGTTTAGTGAAAAACAAAGGAGGAATATTTTAGATGAGCTATGAAGTATGTTTACAGTTATACTGACTGAACAGAGAATTTTTTTCTTACTAGGCACAGGATTAAAGGTTTTATATGGAGTATTTCCTGGAATGTTAATAGCAACCTCATTCAATAAGTGCAATCATTACCCAAATTTTATAAATGAGAAAATGTTATAAGGGAATAAAATAACTAAGCCTACGTGACACAAATGATATGTGATAATATCAGGATTTAAACCCAAGTTAAATTAGAGTCCCTCTAAACCAGTATAATATATATGACTAAGCATTCCACAGAGTTTTAATAAAGGGAAAGTCATTCCATGTGTCAACAATAACCTTGGAAAATATAAATTAATTTTAAAATCACTTGTCTATTCAGTGAAAGTGAATAGTTCAGATTTGATTAACTATATGATGCTATTAAATAGCAAATATGTATTTGTAGATTATGTCAGGACCATAAATAATAATTAAAAATTAAAGAAATTTGTATTTAAGCTGGAAGGTTATGCAGCACAGAGATAGGATTCCAATGTTATGGGGGCATAACATCAATAAAAAGCAAGCATAGAACACATTCAAATCTGATTTTTGTTCATCACTTTTGTTGAGTATTGGCAACAAAACACAGTCCTTTTTATATATGTTTATTTTCATATTAAATATGAAAGATAAATTCACAAATGATGCAGTAATAATTACTGATAACATAGCTGCAGTTCCCGGTATTAGACGACCAAAGGAAGACTTTAAATCATTAATGTGGAAAGGTTCCTAAATGGGAATAGAAACTGTGCTCCAAAGAGAAATAGAAATGAAGGTTGGAAACTTCCGCATTCAAAGAATAGAACAAGTAGAGAGTGAATATGCTCTATGAAACTGGGACTGAAACTTGGACCCTATGGAGAGTAAAGGGTGCATATCTATTTATTTGCAACACCTCTTCGAAATGACAGTACAGATCAAAATATCCCTAAAATAGTGAAGAGAATTAGGAGGGAGTCTTTAATCAGTGGATTTCAGGCCTTAATGTTAGGGACAATGGAAAATTTGAGTATAGGGCACCATGATCCAGAGAGGAAGATCTAGAGCAGAGCTTTCAGTTTCATGTCTGAGGAAACAATAGAGTGATCAGAACACATAGATGGAAAATCAAATTAAAACCTTGAGGATTTATGTATTGTTATGGAACATCCACCAGTAACCCCCATGGCCACCAAAACAGTGCAAAGAACTACTAGAAATTGTGTTGCCTCAAAATAAATTAGGAAGATGTTTCTTAAAACATTAACCTATGTTATCTAGTCTGAGTCTAGCAAGTAAGAATAAAATCCTCTATATTTGGTAGCTGGGAGATCCTATCCAAATAAACAGCTGCCTAACTATCTGCCCCAAATAGGATTCTGCTCTGGCACCATGCCATGAAGTCCAATCATGGAAAAGTTATTTGGGACATTAGCCCTGGTTACCATTGTCTTTAGAAAGTCTCTGAGGTAGGTGTAGTAACTTTGCAAGTGAGTTGTGTATGCACAATGAGAGTTCATAACAGTTGAGATGAGTATATCCAGAGTTTAGTTAAATTGCTCCAAGGGAATCTACCTTGACATCCTTTTTTTTTTATTCCCCAGGTGTCCTTCACCTTCAGTTGACATTAGCCCCTCATGCAACTTCATACCCTACACAGCAGGTCCTAGGGTCACCACAAGCAAATGCAAATTCCTGTTTTGACTTCTCCAATAAACCTTGTGATCAAGTTTTCTCTGCCTCCTAATACCTGAATGGTTGTGTGCTCTTAGATAAGACCCTCATGAGACTGAACAGAACCTCACTCTTCTGTTTGAATTGACTAATCCAGTCTTAGGTTGGGAACCTTAAGGGACTCCATGCATGGACACTAATAAAGGGGTGAGGAGGCAATTTCCAGATGGCAATTCAATAGGAAATACTTTCAGGTCACTCTCCAAAGACACCAAAAACTCACCTATTTTCCTGAGAGAAGCACCAAGTAACTGGCACTTCAGCTGGAGACGGACTGCTATTGACTAACAGTAAGTGAGGGAACCTGGCAAATTTCTCAGCTAAGCTACGAATTTGGATTTGGACTGAAGCTTGAGAGTCTCAGGACGTGCAGTGAGATGGAGACTAGGGATTTGGGAGCCAGCTGTGGAGGCAGAGAGAGGCAAGCACTGCGGGGCTGAAATGTGGAATCACAGAGGGCTGACTTGGACGGGGGTAAAATGAGACCAACTCACCAGGAGCTGAACTGGAGCCTGTACCATAAAATTGCACAGGGTACAGCCTAACCAGAAATCGCCAAAGAAATTCATAGTTAGAACCCCTCCCACAAAAAAATTGATGTCACAACCTAGCGGATATCCCTCCCACTGCATACCCGCTCACTGGATATCCCAACCATCGGATACCCCAATACATAGATTGCAGTGAGAAAGCAGTACCATACGAGAACAAACATCAACGCTACCAGCTAACACCACCTTGGGTATTGAGGTGGAACTGCAACCTGATTACCAATCCTGGGCAAGTCAAACCTATGCAATGCCAGGGAAACCAAACCCTCAGAAATATAAACAGAATGCTGATAGAACAAAGACACAGAGAAATATATGTGAAATGATGGATCCAATAAAAAAAACAGGGGGAAATCTGAATACAGCAGATGTAGGTAAATTACCTGAAGAGGAATTGAAGGTAACAGTAACTAATGTACTCATAGGAATCCAAAAATCAGAGGAGGCTGTAAACTAGAATGTCAGGGAGCAAAGAGAAGGATTAAAACAGTTATCAAAAAGGTAAGACTTACTATGGGTAAATTAAAGAACTCAACAGAGGGTCTCAACAATAGGATGGATGAAGTTTCCCATAGAATCAGTAATCTGGAAGACAGGAGAGAAGAACTCAATCAAGCAAACCAGCAGACTGATAAAAAAAAATTAAAAGAATCGAAGACACTATTTGAGACCTCTGGGATAGCATCAAAAGGAACAACATTTGCATCATAGGAGTCCCAGAAGAAGAGAGAGAAAAGGTGACAGAAACCATATTTGAAGAAATAGTAGATGAGAACTTCCACAATATGAAGAATGAAGCAAACCTCCAGACCAGGAAGCACAAAGAGTTCCTAATAAAAGAAAAACAAACAGAAATACTCATAGACACATCATCATAAAAATGTCAAAAATATAAGATAAAGAAAGAATATTAAAAGCAGTCAGAGAATGACGTGTCATATACAGAGGAACCCCCAAAGACTATCAGATAAAAGAGATTTCCATCTAAAAAAGCATAACAAAAGACAGAGATAGACACTACATAAAGATTAAAGGATCAATCTAGCAGGAAGACCAAACACTTATTAACATATATGCACCAAATGAAGGAGCATCAAAATAGATCAAGCAAGTATAATTAGACCTAAAGAGAGACATTGGCAGCACCACAATAATAGTGGGGGATTTCAACACCACACTTACAACAATGGACAGATGAACCAGGCAGAAAATTAATAGGGAAAAAGTCACTTTAAATGACCTTCTGGAACAGAGATGTCTAATGATATATACTTATCATGTCACAAAATGAGTACTGACATCACTTTCTTCTCAAGCAATCATGGAACATTCTCAAGAATAGATCATATGCTGTGACACAAAACATCTCTCTACAAATCTACAAAGATACAAGTCATAACAAACATCTTCTCTGACCACAATGACCTAAAACTGGAAATCAACTGCAAAAAGAAAGCTGAAAGACCCCAAACCATTTGGAAACTCAACAATATGCTCTTGAAGGAATATTGGGTAAAAAGGAAATCAAAAAATATTTAGAGACAAATGATAATGAGGACATGAGCTACCAAAACATATGGGCTGCAGCAAAAGCAATACTAAGGGGAAACTTCATCACAATCCAGGCCTATCTCAAGAAATAAGAAAAATTGCAAATACACAACTTAACTTTACATTTAAAACTATTAGAGAAAGAAGAACAATTAAAGCAAATCAGCAGAAGAAAAGAAATAATCAAAATTTGAGCAGAAATAAACAGAAACCAAAACACAATCCAGATGATCAATAAAAACAAAAGTTGGTTCTTTGAAGAAATAAACAAAATGAACAAGCCATTGGTGAGCCTCACAAAGAAAAAAGGGAGAAAACTCTCATAACTACAATCATAAATTAAAGGGGTGAAGTTACAACAGATACCACATAAATCAAAACATCATAAGGGACTATGATGAACAGCTCTACGACACCAACCATGGACATGGACAGACTTCTAGAAAACTACAGTCTACCAGGACTGAGCCCTGAAGAACTGGAAAGCCTGAACTGAACAATCACAAAGAAATTGAAGAAGTAATCAAGGACGTCCCCAAAAATAAAATCCCAGGACCAGATGGTTTCTCCAGTGAGTTGTACCAAACTTTCAGAGAAGAACTAGCCCTTTTCTTCTCAAGCTCTTCCAAAACGTTGAAGAACAGGGAACACTCCCAAATAATTTTTAGGAAGCTGATAACGAATGCTGAGATGTCACCAAGAAAGAAAATTACAGACCAGTATCTCCAATGAACGTAGATGCAAAACTTCTCAACAAGGTATTCACAAACCGAATTCCAAAATGCATCAAAAGATCATTCAACATGACAAAGTGGGATTCTTTCCAGGGATGCAAGGGTGGTTCAGTATATATAAATCTATTAATGTCATATGCCATATAAACAAGATCAAAGAGAAAACAACATGATTATATCAATAGTTGCAGATCAAGTTTTGACAAGATCCAACAACCATTTATGATAAAAATCCTCCATAAAGTGGGAATAAAATGTTCATACCACAACATAATAAAGACCACATATGAAAAAACCACAACCAACATCATAGTAAATGGCAAAAAAATTAAAAGCATTTCCTCTTAGGTCAGGGCCCAGGAAAGTGTGCCCACTCTCAACACTGCTATTTAATATCATATTGGATGTCTTCGCCAGAGAAATTAGGCAAGAAAAGAAAGAAAAGGAATCCAGATTAGAAAGAGGCAGTAAAACTCTCATTATTTGCAGATGACATGATTATATTTGTTTAAAATCAAAAGAACCCTATCAAAAAACTTCTAGAACTCATCAATGAACACAGTAAAGTGGTAGGCTACAAAATCAATGCACGAAAAACTATTGCATATTGATATGCAAATAACACACTAGAAGAAGACAAAATCATGAAAATCACACCATTTGAAATAGAAGTTAAATAAATGAAATATCTGGACATATACCTAACAAAGGAAGTAAAAGAATTCTACAACAAAAACCACAAATCCTTCTTAAAAGAAATAGAGGAGTACATAAAGAATTGAAAAGACATCATCTTCTCATAGCTAGGAAGAATCAACATCATTAAAATAACCATCTTACCCAAAGCAACATATAGATTTAATGGAATTGTTGTTAAAATCCCATGGTTTTATTTCCAGAAAACAGAACAAAAAATCTTAAAATTTGTATGGAACAACAAAAGATCCTGAATAGCCAAAGTAATTATTAGAAAAAAGAATAAATCTGGAGGGGATTACATCAAACTAAGAAGTTTCTCCACAACAAAATATAACATCACCAAAACCGAAAGGAAACCTGCTAACTGGGAGAAGATATTTGCATTCAATATTTCTGACAAAGGCTTAATACCTAAAATAAACAAGGAACACATAAATCTCAATAACAGAAGAACAGGAAACCCAATGAAAAAATAGGAGGAGGAATTGGAGAGACACTTTCCTGAAGAGGCTTTGCACATGGCCAACAGGCACATGACATTATGTTGCTACTCACTGACTAGCAGGAAAATGCAAATTAAAACAACAACATGATATCATGTTACACCTGAAAGACTGGGTGTTATCCAAAAGTCTGGAAACAATAATTCTGGCAAGGATGTGGAGACAAGGGAACACTTTTGCACTGTTGGTAGGAGTGCAAATTGGTGCAACTCCTATGGAAAACAGTTTGGAGATTTCTCAAAAAATGCAGATGGAAATCCTGTATGATCCCGTCATTCCACTTCTGGGCATCTATCCAAAAGATACAAAAGCACACATCCTCAGAAATGTATGTATCCCCATGTTTATGCCACTCTTTAAAAAAGATGCAAATGTGCCTTTTGCAGCTATCTGGATGGAACTGGAGGGGATCATGTTAAATAAAATAAGTCAGAAAGTAAAAAGAGAAATATAGGATGGTTTCACTCATAGGTGGAATATAATGAAACAAATGAACATACAAGTGCCTAAAATAATAAAAAGACCCAGGACTGTGTTGGGAATTAAAGCCACTATCATTATTTCTGGTGATCTTATTTTAGGAATAAATTCTGCCTCAGATATTGACAGTTGATAGAATTGGGATTCTTTTCCAAAGCACAAATAACATTATTATGTTATTATGTCTTGGTTCACCAGGATAAAAGATTAGCTAGGAAGTCTGAACCTGAAAACTTAAGCTTATAATAAAACTTCCTGTGCTTAGATTTCTTTTGTCCTAAGTACAACCACTGTAGTTAATGTTTAAATGGATTCAGAGATTTAGGGTTTAGTTCTAAACAAGAACCATTCCCTTGGGAACTGCATCATGTACAAGTCATTGCCTCAAGCTTATTACTTAATCTAAGCTTGTTTATTCATCTATGAAATGTACTGTGTGAGGACTTGATGAGAAAATGTTTGTAAAAGTATAAACTACAATATGCTCTTGTTGTGAGTCACTTTCATGGAGTTTGCCGTTTATTTTAATTTGACCTGTTCCAAAATTATATAATAGGAGTTTCATCAACAACTAAGGACCTGGGAGCTGCTTGGATATAATTTATTTGTCTAGAATTTAAAATACATAAAATAATACAAAATGCACTCTCCCCCACTCTTCAACAAATTTCAATTTTCTGGCAATCAAGAGTTTTGAAAACCAATTCATTTGATTCACTTGTTTCAGCAAAGGTCATGTGGTATTGGAATAATATCTAACAAATACCTATTGTTTTTCTCATTCTTTAAAATAAAATAACTTCCTTACAGTTTTTCCTTTTTAAAATTCCCTGCATACTTGCTAAACTTAGAATCACAAAACATAGAAATTATCACTTCTTTGTTTATAAAAGTATACTTTATTAGAAATACAGTAATGGATTGATTATAGAAACGCTTAAAGCTTTGAAATCTAGATTAAAATAATTTTTTTGTTTGCAAAGAATTAAAATTTAATATTCCCTCATTTCCTAATTATTCCTTAAATCATAGATTATTTAAAACATAGATTATCCACGTTAATATTAAAGACTTCACTGCCACAGATTGTCACAATAGTTGAGTAATTAGATACAATGTGTCCTAATAGATATAATGCGATTTTTTTAAAGATTTATCTACCAAAACCTACGTCTTTGGGTTAAGGTAATAGCAATATTTTCTTGTTCTAGACCTGAATTGATTATAATTTCATACTTCCCTCTGGCGGTCATTAAACGACTTTCCTACAACTGGATGGAAGTACAGGATATTTCAGCATTTTTTCAAGTTAGTGATATCTTTTAGAACATCTACATTTCAATAAAAACAACTTTCCAATGTAAAAAATTAAGCATTTTAAACAGAGCTGTAAGTATATTTCTTGGAATATTTTTGATCACAATATCACTGGTATAAAGTTAAAATAAGTGCAATGAGAGACCATTCTTAAGTCACATATATTTCAGAAAACTGTTTCACTTTATGCATTTTTATTTTCCATTTAATATATTGCATTACAAATTATTAAGTAAGGTAAGGCATATCACCAAAATACACGATAGATTTCATCAATCCTAATAGCTAACATCCACTAAAGCAGATGGAGTTTCAGTAAATAAATTTTGAATTTCATAGAAGCATTTCAGAATAAGTAAAAGAGACAAAGTTTGAAAGACTGGGTTGCCTGTATATGAAATCTTAGGGTAACTTGATTCTCAAAGAATTTGCTATGACTTAACTTTAGCTTCCTCATCTGCAAATTATGTATAACATTTACAGAGTGATTACAAAATGTGCAATAATTCTTAACAGAGAGACAATCACAAACTGGCACATAGTGGGCATTCAATATACAGTTGTTCATTAATGCATGATTTCAGAAAATATTGGCTGCAATTGGAAAAATTTTGGCATATTTATGGATTTGTATATGGCCCATATGCTTTTCACATTCAAGATATTAAAGGAATTCTAATTGAAACAAAATACAAAACTATAGATTACCATCGTTTTCCCTAAAATCAGTTTAATATATGTGCATTTTTCTTATTCTTTATTTGGTTTCCATGGAAACTGGTTTGCGAGGTGAGATTATCATGTGTTTATCACAGTGAGTTACTTACATTAGTCCTATTTCTTTCACTTAGTAAAATGGAAACTTCTCAAAGAATAAGAAACATGAAGAATGAATATCCCTGATTTTTTATCTACAACTATATATATCCACACATATGAACAAAATGATATTAGCAAACTACCTTCACCTATGTCTTATAAAGTTCCTCCCATTTGCATATTTCCACCAGATAGTGACCATGACGGTGTAGTCATAAGTTCTCATGAACAATTGAGATTGGAAATGTTCATTGGGAATGAGGTGGTCTGGTTGGACACCACAGATAATCATTTCCCTTGGTCCCATAGAAAAATCTTCTATTTATCACTTGAAACTGCTGCTATTAACATTTATCATTTAATATTTAAGTTAACATCTTCTTATAATGAAATATTTAAGTGCAAGAAGAAGCAACTCACAAAAATTCAGGAATACACTTATCGTTAGGCCTCAGATCACTATCCATCTGCATGATTTATTGCATTTCATTTCCATTTATTCTTCATGCAAGGGACATTTATTCAGATTTACTATGTGCTGAATATGGATTAGACACTGGACATGCAAAGATTCACACAGCATTGTTTCTGACACCAAAGGGTCTCTGGTTTAGTTATGGAGAAAATAAGTACAGAAAAGTACAATGAAGGCCTAAGCAAGGGCCTCACAGGAGGGATATCCGAGCTAAAATTTGATAAGGCATATATATTGGCCAGGTGATGAAGGAGTGTAAAAAGTGAACAAAAGGAAAATGTTCTAGGTAGAAAAATAGCAATAGAAATCACCCAGCTGCAAAGGAGAGCAGGATTTACAGAACTGCTCCATGTGTGTATCATGGATGCAGACTGGGAATACTGGATGAAACTTCTGAGAAGGAAGCAGAGTTGTATATGGGAGAAGCACAATGTCCTTTACAAGCATACTAAGATGTGTAGGCTTCCACATGAAAGCAAATGGAAAGCTTTGAACCATTTTCAGCATGAGTGACAAACTTGAATATTTTAAATATATATGATTTTTGCTTTATTTTTTAGAAATGGACTAGAAGACAGAAACTGGACAAAGAAGAGAAACTGAAATATTTTAGACATGTCAGGAAGAGTTGACCAGAGCAGGATTTATAGTTTTAGAAAAAACGTGGTGCATATTTGGAATTCGATGACTGAACAAGGAAGAAGGGACAGCACAGTAAGGTTGGTGCTCTCAAGAACATGGAAGAGCAGCAGACTTGTAGAAGATAAGATAGCAATTTCAGTTTAGGATATGGTGAGTTTGCGGAGCTTTGACTTAGTTAGATGTGTGAATATGTAACTCTGCAGAGAAAAATAGAGTAGACAAATTGGTTTTATGTCAATACCATGCAGGCAGTCCATGAAGGTCTGAAAATAAGGCTACTGCTTGGAGGCCTTTTCAGGAGAGAAAAACAGATGGGCATTAACAATGGAGAAGAAGGGGCATCCACAGAGCAGTTGGTGAGGGGTCTCCAAGGAAGCATCTTAGAATAGATATCCAATAAATATTTGCTTGATTACATAGCTAATTCAATTTTTAAAAATATGACAAGACTTTTGAATCTTGTTGAAACTAATAGGTCAAATTAAATGTAGATGATAGAAAAGATAGATGTTAATAAGAGTAGACTACACACAATAATAATATTAAATGCCATTGTTTGAGAATTTACCATGTGCTAAAAAATTCCTAGAAATCCCATACATATTACCTTGTGCATCTTATTATTATCTGGTGGTTTGTTGCTTCAGAAGCAATATGATATGGTGATTAACAAGATAAGTTATGATATTATAAAAAATTGGTTTCTATTCCTGCTTATACCACTATCTAACAGTCATTAACTACTTAAATTATTCAAGTTTATCATGTCATAATTAATAAACATCATATTGTATTTTTATTATATTATTTTTATCATTAGGAAATTCACCTAAATTCCAAAGTTTGCCCCAGGTTGAACTAGAATTTAAATTCAAACATAAAAAGGATCAAAATATGTATCTTTAATTATTAAACTCACAGAACTATTACTGATCTCCTAATTTCAATTTTGTTTCATTCTCCTGAAATTCATATATTATATACTAATAAAACAATAATAAAAATATTCTATGAAAAAGTCCAAATTCTGCCTTGTCGCCTTTTGGAGGTTACCTTCTGCATCTCAAAAAGATTACAAAATGGTGTATTTATATAGCAACCTATGAAAACTTTTTAAGAAGATGAATGAAAAATAATAATGTTTTCTTTACAAGGATTTCATATAAGTTAATAAGAATCGATTATCCCAATTAACAGATGGACAAAATCTATAACAAGTATTTTATTAGGGAGAACTAGTCCCAAGTAATTTAGCATGTGAGAAAAAAATGCCTTCAATCTCTCTAGGAGTTTAGTAAGTAAAAAAACAAACTGTGGTATACAATATTTCATATATTAAAGAAACATCAATTGTTAAAACAGTTCTGCTATACATTAACTATGTGTGGCAACAAGGCCTGTCCACATACTGTATATTCAAACACAAACTATTTCAATTGTGATACCTGGAATGTTGGCAATTCAGTCCATGAGCCATGAGTTTTACCTCTTGGCACAACAGTTTTATTTCTGGGAATATTACCAAATACATTTATTGTATCATCAAATACATTTATTACAGCATCATTTGAAACAGGGAACATTTGGAAACATTTTGAAAATGTCCACAAATAGAAGACTATTAAAACACATTGTTATCTTTCCATATGATGGAATATATGTAGCAAAATTTTGAATGCATACAATGTGACAGCATAGGAAAATTCATAAGATGTGATGCTAAACACAAGAGGTTAAACAGTATTTCCTAGACTTTATTATTACAGTTATGCTTAAGATGTGCTCAGAAAGAAATCTGAAAATTAATACAATGTAATTTCAACAAAGGTTCTGCTACAGGATTAACAGTGTTATAGTAATGTGTTTCTATTGCTATCAATTTTGTAAATAAAAAAAATTCTAAAAACATTTAAAACAGTTTATTATTTACTAATATATTTACTTTATTAGTAACATTTTTTTCTTTTTTTAAGTTTCCAGTAAAGCTGTTCACTTTAATGGAAAGCCTAGTTGGTGCATTTAAAAGTGGTACTTTTAGACTTTAACAGAGCATCCAGTACATAAACAGAAAACAATGAGCCTAGAAAGCATATCACTAGGCTTCTTAATTGGGAATTAGTTATTTTATGATTTCTTAATAAATCAAACGATTAAAACAAAAATAAAAGAATAAATAAGTCAAAATGTAAAAGTAAGATTTTAAAAATTACATTGTTCTCCAATTCTTTTTGAAAGATTTCATAGTAAACACTTGTGGCAGACTGTAGTCATAGCAGAAAAAAATTGTTATTTTATTTATTTTGTTTAAAAGACAAAGAAAGAGATTCAAGTGCTAGCAATTTTGTTAAACCCTACCTTGCATTCAGCTGATAAGCTGAAATGAATTGAAAAAGAGTTTGGGCCTCTCCTTATCTCTATTCAAAACACATTCCTTTCAGTGGGACATGGGTAAAAAGAATTAATTATTATTTCAGTCCTCCTTGAACTGTAAATGTCAAAGATTTATTAGGACTTGGTCTAACAATAGAAAGATCTAAATTCACTAAGTTGAAATCAAATTTTTTTAATTTTTGTCGTAAATTCTAAATACCCTTCTGGGTATATATTTCACTTGTAATATTTTTTCCTACAGAAATATGGTTTTAAGTTCAAAATAATTTTAAAAATCTTAACTATAAAAAAATCTATGATTGAAATTGATTCTCTGTGGTAAACTTTAGTAGTTGAAGTACATGCCAGCCAGTCATTCTGTGGAAGGAAGTTGCATTTATGAATAAAGACATTCAAGTTTAAGTCACAAGGGAGTCATTTAGTGAACTTTGAAACAAATGTATAAAAGTATTCATCTGGCTATATTTATCTTTCTCATATGAAACAATTTAAATCTTGACAGAATTTATTAATTAGGAATACGCTGCAGTCAGAATCAATATGTAAATCCTTACTGATAGTTCCCACTGACTTGCAGCTGCTGTGTATTAGGAGAGTGAAATGTTGAAAAGGACCAGAGTAAAGCTAGAGTAGAATTGATAGTGGGGATGTCAACAGAACTCTGGGAGTGAGTCTGGTGTGATATACACAATGAGTTAATATCTCCTGATTCCAATTTTAATTTATTCTCCTGAAAATCATATAATGAAATAATAATAGAAATATTTTTAAAGGCCCAAATTCTGCTTTGCGACCTTGGGGAAAATCACAAAAGCAGAGTACTAATTGTTGATATGCTAAATTCTCTCATCTATAAATTATTAATAAAAATGCTTTTAAGAATTTCCTAAAAATTAAATAATATGAGGAAAGTGATTTACTTCCAGTGATTTACTTCTACCAAATTTAATTATGCCTCACACTAATTAGTGAATTAAGATACTTTTTTCCAGAGACCCATTTCTACCAAGTGACAACACATCAAGAAAGAATAAGTTTGACATTGTCTTATGGCAGATGATTTTTCGTTAATTTAGAAAAATATCAAGGTTGACATGAAATTTCTCCTATTAGAGGACTTCCAGATATAAAAATTGTGAATAAATATTCTTAGGTAAAGCAAACATTATCTGCCATGAATAGAGTCAGAACATTATCTCATATTCTCTTTCTCCACCCTGCCGACCCTCCCTCTCTTGCTCACTCTCAATTCTATTAAAATATACTTTTTATATTGACTTTGAAGTCTAAGTAAGCCACAGTCTTCCAACTTACAAATTTATAATAAGTTCAACTTTGTCCATTTGACAGTATTTTTTTGAAAAATTGTCATTTGTTTAGCATTGACTATGCTAAGTATAGCACTAATGACAGCAAAATACTTTTTCATGAAATTTCATTTACATAGTTTTGGCGATTTATGGGTAACATGGCATCTGTTCTTTGCCTGTTTTCACACATATATCTTTTTTATTGCAGTAATTATTCTAAATATTAAAATCATTTCCTATGTATAGATTTCCCATTAATCAGATATATTTCAACACAACACGCCCTCCACCAAATCACCAAGCGTTCTTCCCCATTGTCCAATGGACTCTGCCACTATTTGCCCCCACGCTCTCCATTCCCTTTTGGTAACCTCAGTTCTCTTGCAAATGCTTCGGGGTTGGCTATATTTCATCTGTTCCTTTGTTTTGTCTATTCATATTCCCCCTATAAGTGAGGTCATCTGGTATCTACCTTTCTTCTTTTGATTTGTTTCACATAACATAATACCCACTAATTCCACCCATGTTGATTTAAATGACAGGGTTTCATCTCTTCTAAGGACTGTGTAGTAATCCATTGTATATATGTACCACATCTTCCTTATCCATTCATCTGATGCTGGGCACTTTAGGTAATTTCCAGTTCTTAGCTGTTGTGAATAGGGCTACAAAAAACGTGGGGGGATATGTACATCTTTGTGTATGGGTGCCTTTGTATCATTTGGGTAGATGCCCAGAAGTGGAATGACAGGATCATACAGGATTTCCATCTGCATTTATTGAGGAATCTCCAAACTGTTTTCCATGGGACTTGCACCAACTGCACTCCCACAAACAGTGCAAAAGTGTTCCCTTATCTCCACATACTTGCCAGCAATTGTTGTTTCCAGACTTTTGGGTAATACACAGTCTTTCAGGTGTAACATGGTATCGCATTGCAGTTTTAATTTGCATTTACCTGATAGCCAGCCAGTAGGAACATAATGTCATGTGCCTGTTGGCCATCTGCAGAACCTCTTCAGAAAAGATTCCTCCTTCTATTTTCATTGGATTGTCTGTTCTTCTATTATTGAGATTTATGGGTTCTTTGTTTATTTTAGATATTAAGCCTTTGTCAGAAATATAAAATGCAAATATCTTCTCCCAGTTAGCAGATTTCCTTTTGGTTTTGGTGATGTTTTACTTTGTTGTGACGTGCTCCTTAGTTTGATGTAATCCCAGTTGTTTTTCTTTTTGTTTTTATTGATGGTGGAGTTGTGTCCCCAAAGTCTTCTCTAGGACTGATGTCATAGAAAGTCTCTCCTATGTTGTCTTCTAAGAGCTTTATGGTTATGTCCAAGTCTCTATTCCATTTTGTATTAATTTTTGTGAATGTCGTTAGAGAGTGGTCTAGCTTCATTCTTTTGCATGTAGTTGTCCAGTTTTCCCAACACCATTTTTTGAAGAGACTTTCTTTTTTTCATCAAATGCTTTTGGTTCCTTTTTAATAAATTAACTGACTATGTTAGTAGGTCAGCTTCTTGTGATTCAGTTCAATTCCACGGATCTGTTCCTCTGTTATTATTCCAGTACCATAATGTTTTAATCACTATTGCTCTGTAAAATAGTTCAAAGTCTGGAAGTGTAATCCCCCCAGATTCATTCATTTTTTATTGATTGATTCAACTATTCAGGATCTTTTGTCGTTCCATACAAATTTAAAGATTTTTTGTTCCGTTTCCTGGAAATAAGCCCATGGAATTTTAATGACGATTGCATTAAAATTATGTATTGCTATGGACAGGATGGTCAGTTTACTGATATTGATTCTTCCCAGTCATGAGCAAGAGATGTTTTTTCCAATGCTTTGTGTCCTCCTTAATTTTTTTTTTAAGAAGGACTTGTGGTTTTTGTTGTATAGATCTTTTACTTCCTTTGTTAGTTATATGCCCAGGTATTTCACTCATTTAACTTCTATTTCAAATGGTGTGATTTTCATGATTTTGTCTTTTAGCGTGGTTTGCATATAAAAATGCAACAGATTTTTGTGCATTGATTTGGTAAACACCACTTTACTGTATTCATCGATGAGCTCCAGAAGTTTTTTGATACAGTTTTGGGGATTTTCAATATATGTAATGATGTCATCTGAAAATAATGAGAGTTTTACTTTGTCCTTTCAAATTTTGATTACTTTTATGTCTTCTTCTTGCCTAATTTCTCTGGCTAAAACCTCCAATGCAATATTAAATAGCAGTGGTGAGAATGGACAACCTTGCCTTTCTCCTGACCTAAGAGGAAATTCTTTCAATTTTTCAGCATTAACTATGATTTTGGCTTGGATTGTTCATCTATGGCCTTTATTATGTTGAGGTATGAACCTTCCATTCCCATTTTACAGAGAATTTTCATCATAAATAGGTGCTAGATCTTGTCAAAAGCTTTATCGGCCTCCATTTACATAATGATGTGGTTTTTCTTTTTGATCTTGTTGAAATTGTGCATAACATTAATAGATTTACCTATGTTGAACCATCCTTGCATTCCTGGGGTGAATCCAACATGGTCATGTTGGATGATCTTTTTGATGTATTATTGAATTCCGTTTGCTGACATTTTGTTGAGAAGTTTTGCATCTATGTTCATTGGAGATATTGGTCTGTAATTTTCTTTTTTGTGACATGTCTGTTAGTTTTTGGTATCAGTGTAATGTTAATCTACTAAAAATAATTTGGGAGATTTCCCTGTTCTTCAATATTTTGGAAAATCTTGAGAAGAATCAATGCTAATTCTTCTCTGAAGATTTGGTAGAACTCATTGGAGAAGCCATCTGGTCCTGGGCTTTTATTTTGGGGGAGGTCCTTGAGTTCTTCTTCACTTTCTTTGCTTGTGATTATTGTGCTCAGGTTTTCTAATTCCTCTGGGTTTAGTCTTGGTAGACTACATTTTTTTTAAAAATCTGTCCATGTCTTCAAGGTAGTCCATTTTGGTGACATAGAGATGCTCATAGCAGTCCCTTAATTTGTTTTGAATTTCTGTTGCATCTGTTGCAACGTCACCCCTTTAATTTATGATTGTAGTTATGAGAGTTTTCTCCTTTTTTTTCTTTGTGATTCTCACGAATGGCTTATTTTTTCAAAGAACCAACTTTTGGTTTCATTGACCTTTTAGATTGTCTTTTTTTAATTTTTTAATTTCATTTATTTCTGCTCAAATTTTGATTATTTTCTTTCTTCTGCTGATTTTTGCCTTTTGTTCTTCTTTTTCTAGTTGCTTTAAATGTAGTGTTAAGTAGTTTATTTGTGATTTTCTTGTTCCTTGAGATAGGCGATGAACTTTTCCCTTGTATTGTTTTTGCTGCATTCCATAGATTCGTGTCCTCATTCTCATTTGTCTCTAAAGATTTTTAAAGTTTCTCTTTGATTTCCTTTTTTACCTAGCAGTCCTTCAGGAGCATATTAATGAGTTTCCAATTGGTTTGAGGTCTTCCATCTTTCTTTTTGTGGCTGATTTCCAGTTTTAGGCCATTGCGGTCAGAGAAGATGATTGTTATTACTTCGATTTTTGCAAATTGATAGAGAGATGCTTTGTGTATCAGCATATGATCTAAACTTCAGAATGATCCATGGGCTCTTGAGAAGAAAGTGAAATCTGTAGTCTTTGGGTAAAGTGATAGGTATATGTCTATTACACCTATCTGTTCAGGATAGTCATTTTTATTGGCTATTTCCCAATTAATTTCCTGCCTAATTTATCTGCCCTTAGGTTAAGTGCGGTGCTGAAATCCCCCACTATTATTGTGTTGCCTTCAATGCCTCTCTTCAGATTCAATATTTGCTTGATATATTTTGATGCTCCTTAATTTGGTGCGTACACATTAATAAGCGTTGTGTTTTCTTTCTAGATTGACCTTTAATAATTATGTGTCTATCCATGTATTTTATTATGCTTTTTAGATGGGAGTCTCATATCTGAATATAACTGCTCCTGCTCTTTTGTGGTTGCCATTTGACTGTAGGATTGTCTTCCATCCATTGACTTTGAGCTTGTGTTTACCTTTTGGAAGAAGGTAGGTTTCCTGAAAGCAGCACTCTTGTTTGACTGGTGAGTTCAGTTCATTAATGCTTAGGGTGATTATTGACATATAGCTGCATAGTGTCATTTTATAATGTGTCTTTTGTATGTTACTCTTTTTTCTTTTTCTCTTCTTAGGTTGGATAGGTGCAGTTATGTTTCAATTGATTTCACCTTTTGTTTTCTTCTTTGCTTTTTTTTTCCTGTTATATATACATCCTGATATATGCTGAGGCACCCTGAAGTTAGCATTCACAGTTCTATGTTTACTTCCTGATTTTTGTTTTAAAGATATTAGATTTCCACCCAGCCTAAAAATCCACATTTTTGGTCTCTTCTCTTCCTCCCTACTTTTAATATTTGTTGTCATACTGTTTTTCTGTGTGATTTCTTTATGCTCTATATAGTATCCTTCAACATTTTTTGCACAGCTGGTTTTGTGATATAAACTCCTTTAACTTTTGCTTGTCATAAAAGGTTTTTATCTTTCCTTAGGTTCTGAATGATAATCTTTCCAGATACAGTACCCTAGGTTGAAAACCTATTTTTTTTTTAGTACTTTGAATGTATTTCGTCATTACCTTCTGGTATGTAGTTTCATTTGAGAATTCTGCTGACAATCTTATGGAGGCTTCTCTGCATGTGACACTTTTCTCTGGCTGCTTTTAATATTCTTGTCATTTTAACATTTTTATGATGATGTGTCTAGGTGTATTTCTGTTTGCATTTCTTTTATTAGGAACTCTTTGAGCTTCCTGGATCTGAAGACTAGCTTCATTCTTCAAATTGGGCAATTTCTCATTTATTATTTCTTCAAAGATGATTTCTGTCCCCTTTTCTCTCTCTTCCTCTAGGATCTCTATGATGTGAATGTTTTGATGTTATCCCAGAGGTCTCAAATGCTGTCTTCAATTTTTTTAATTTTATTTAATCCCTTCTCTGGTTTGCTTGATTTAGTTCTTTTTTTCTAACTTCTACATCATTGATTCTATGGGAAGCTTCATCCATTCTATTGTTGAATCCCTCCATTTAGTTTTTTAATTCAGCCATTGTATCTCTTACCCATGTGTTGTCTTGTTTTAATTCTTCTCTTCACTTCCTGACATTCTTGTTTGCTGCCTCTATTTAGTTCTGGATTCCCTGAGTATTTTAATAGCTGTTACTCTCAATTACTTTTCAGATATTTTACATATGTCTGTTATACTCAGATTTTCCCCTGGGTTTTTGATTGGATCATCATTTTACTTATATTTTTTCTGTGCCTTTGCTCTATTCAGCATTGTGTTTATATCTGAGGGTTCGGTTTCCCTGGTGTTGTGTAGGTTTGACTTGCATAGGATTGGCAATCAAGTTGCAGTTTCACCTCTACTTACAAGGTATTGCTAGCAAGTAGCATTAATATTTGGTCCCATATGGGACTGCCTTCTCACTGTAATTCCAGAGGGTGGTGTATCCAATGGACGGAATATGCGGTGGGTGGTATTTTCCCTTGTTGGACCCTATGTTCTGGTGTGTAATGGTTGTGGTAGGGGTTCTAGTGAAAATTTCTTTGGCCGATCTCTGGTTACGACTCCGCCCTGTGCAATTACATCATACCTGCTCCAGTTCAGCTCCAGCTGTGCTGCTTCTCCTTTCACCCTCTCCCAAGTCATTTCTCTGTGGTACTGTCTCATCCCCATTGGGCCTGCCTTTCGGTGCCTACACAGGTGGTCCCCAAATCCTTAGCCTCCAACTCACCATGTGTCTGGAGACTCCCAAGTTCCATTCCAAATCCAAATCAGTGACTTAGCTGAGAGCCCCGCCAGGGCACATGCACCCGCCCTGATTCATCAGCCAATCAATCACCAGTTGAAGTGACAGTCGTTTCTTGGAATTTGTCTCAAGAAAATAGGTGATTTTTTTGTTTTATTTTCAGTTTCTTTGGGGAGACATCTGAAATTGTGTCCTATCAAGTCACCACCTGGAAGTCTTTTCCCTTGATTATTCTTAAAATATTTAAAAACATATACCAAAAAATATTAATGCCCTCCTTTTTCCATGTGAATTTCAAAGTTCTTCAACAAGACTCCTGGACTATATTTCATCCTGATTTTCCATTTCTAGAGTTATTCTAATTTAGGCTTCTTTCCAAAATTTTTCTTTCTGATTAGACGAAATACAGAAAATAATGTTTTAAAGCAAAAAGAATTATTGATAATTTCCAATATGCTTGACATACCACTTGTTAATACATACATGAAGCATCTTAAGTGTAGTTTTACCTTCTGTGGCAAGGAAATCACATATACCTATTGACATATATGACGATCTCCAACTTCTATATATGCAGTTAATTTTTCTTAAGCATATTTAACTTGCGTATTTTTTCTAGAAAATTCTATCCTATAATTTTCAGCCCACTATTCTACCTTTTCAAATTTTGTTTTAAAATCATCTGATTTTATATCCATATTAGCTCCTACATCTGTCTTTCTGCATCTACAGATCCATGTAGGGAACATATATTGTCATGTGCATTACAAAGATGCATAGCTATTATCCACGAGAAATATGTGCACAAAAAAATTTGTTCACAAATGTTTATAGCAGCTTGATTTATAATAACCCTAACCTGGAAACAATGTAAACAATAACAAGTGCCCATTTTGTGGGATATCCATACAATAAATTGCTACTCAGCAGTAAATAGGAACTCCCATTGCAACACAGATTTCAAAAAATGTATGAAGAGAAGCCATTTAAAAAAGCGGATACTGAGGATTCCAAAAAGATAAAATGCAAGAAAAAGCAGAACATCTCTGTAATAAAAGAGCTCCGAAACCATGAATGCCCATTGAGGAACTAGAATAGACTGCGAGCAAGATGAAAGAATATTTGGAGGTTTCGGGAAAGATATTATAGCTAGATTATTATAGACACACACAAACTTAGATATACACACTCAAACAGTCAAAATTTGCAGGATTATGCACTCACAACAATAAGAAGAATGAGACTCTGACACTTTTAAAATATAATATTCATTTGAGAAATAAAATATGGTGATTTAAAGAATTTAGTGGGTATAGGCAACATGTAGCTGTCGTAAATATTAAAATGAAAGTTTTAAAATAGTTTCAGAAAAACTGAACCACCACAAGCAAAAGAATGAAACTAGGTCACCATATAACATCATATAAAAATCCAATTCAAAATTGATTAAAGTCGACTTTAAGATGTGAAACATAAAATACATAGAAGAAAATATACATTACACTTTTTTGTCACTACCCAAAATGATGTCCTTGAAAACTAAATTCCAGTAACAAGGGAAACAAATTCAAAATAAACAAATGGTACTACAATTAACTAAAAAGCTTCTGCACAGCTAAAGAAATTCGTATCAAAATACAAAGACATCCTATTGAGTGAAAAAATATTTACACATCAGACAGCAGGCAAGTGTTTAATATTCAAAATATATAAAGATCTCATAAAACTCCACTACAAAATATAAAAAAATCAGATTGAAAGATGTGAAGATCTGACTAGAACTCCTCCAAAGAAGATGTACAAATGACCAACAGACACATGGCAGTCTTGTGTGTCCCTGTCTTTAAGTGACATTTTCCTCTTATCAGTACAAAAGTCATTGTATTAAAGTTCATCCTAATAACATCTTCTCAACTGTATTACATCCATCAGTATCCCAGTTTCAAAACAAGATCACATTCAAACATACCAGGGGGTTGAAACTTCAGTATATCTTTTTTGAGAGACACAATTCAATCTATTATATCTTCTAATTATGTTTACTACTGTAATGTCAGTAGTAATTTCCGTTTTTCCATTTTTAATTTTAGAAATGTGATTCAGCTCTATCATTATAACTACATGCCAATTTTGTTTCATTGCAAAAAACAACCTTTGACTTCACTGATAATCTCTTTAGTTTTTCTTTTTAGTTTACCAGTTTCCACTCAAATCAATGTTAATTCACTTCTTCTTACTTTATGTTTACTTAATCTTAATTTTCCACTTCCTGAAGCTCAAAGACTAGGCTATTGAAATGAAATATTTATTTTTAAATACAGACATTTACATTAAATAAATGTCCCTCTAAACTGTGTTAAGTGTACCCCACAATCTATGTATATCAAGTCTTCATTTTCACTTACTTCAAAGTATTTTTTTAACTTTCTTGTGAATTCTTTTGACACATCTGTTATTTAGAAGTGTGCTAGATTTACACATAACTGTGAATTTCTAATCAGAATTTCCATTCTATTATTAATTTCTAATTTCATTCCTTTCTGTTCAATAGCATACATAGTATGATTTCAATCCTCATAAGTTTATTGAAACTTCTTTTATGACTTAGCATATGGTCTATTCTGGAGAATATTCCATACTCAAACTCATTTTTCTGTAAATGTTTGCTACATCTAGCTGGTTTAGAGTATCGATCAAGCTTTATACTTCCTTATTAATTTTATGCCTATTTTCTTGATCCATTATTGAAACTGTGGTATTGATGTCTCCAAATATTGTTGTAGAAATACCTATTTCTCCTTTATTTCAATCATAAAAAAATTTTATGTCAGTTTTGTTTTGTGTACTTTAGGGATCTCTTGGTATGTGCATGTTTGTTTACATCATTATTACTTCCTAATAAATATCACTTCTTCATACTGTATATAAATAACATATGCATATATTATATATGTCATATATATGATTACATAGTGAAAAAATCTACACTGTTTTTCATCCATTTAAAAAACAAAGATATTAGAATGCTATGTATTTTATATACACATATATGTAAATTATTTATATCCATCTTTTTAATTTCAACCCTTGTGCATGTTTGAGTCTTTAGTGTGCTTTCTCATAGAAAACATTTAGTCAAATATTTTCTTATCCATTCTGGTGATTACTTTCTTTTAATCAGCTTACTTAATGTATCCCTATTTAATGTAAAAATTGATATAATTGGACATAACTAACATTTCATGTTTGTGTTTTATCAGACCTATGCAGAACCTAGGCAAAGAATCTATGCATTTAAATCTCCTTTAATTAATCTCTGCCCTGTCATGGCTCAATTGCTAGAAGGGCATGAAAGATATGAGCAGAGTTGCCCCTGTAGACAAAAGTATTGTACTCCAATCAGCTGATGGCTGTCACACATGTGATCCTACTCAAGGACTGCTTCGAAGAGAATCAGAACATGACACCCCAAAACCTGCCTCTTTGACAGATGGGTTATTTTGAGCTGATTATTTGAGAAATAGCAGATGCCAGAGAAAATCTGTAAATATGTTTCCTTTTGTAAGAAAAATTAACATTTATAAAATAAATTTTCATTTATGAAAATGCTTCCCTCTTCTGCACCAAGGTATAGGATGACATCTAACAATTCTTATGAATATGAAAAGATGAACAAAAGCTACATGACAAGCCTTACGAAACAATTATTTTTCATCACACACTTCCCAATCACCTTCTTGTAATTTACCTCCACCCCAACTTCATCAAAAGTCTAAAACTCCTTTTCCTTTGTCTAGCTGAGATATTATGAGGCCCCAAATTCTTATTTTATCATTGAACCAAACCTTTCTTTATGAACTCCTGTTTATAATGCATGCATAATTAAAATTATAGTTTTTCTTTTTCTAATCTTTCATCAGTTTAATTTATAGGATCCAGCTATTAAATACACGAAGGCAGAGGAAAACTACTTCTTTCCTACATCATGTACAAAATAATCCCTACACATTATTTACAATATGTATATGGTGTTTTTAAAATGATGGTCATGTGTTCACATCAGTGTCATTAATGAGACAGTGGTACGTTGTGTCTCCTAATTTGACAAACTGGAAACTTCAAATTATCTCTACAGCATTCCTACTAAAAATATTTCTCTAAGTCATCAAATGAGTACAAATTATGGGACATTCTACAAACACTAAAACTTGCCAGTGCATAAATGCCACATGTGCTATTGGGACAGATTGAAGTGTTCTAGAGATAACTAGAATTTTGGCACTAAATAAATATTTGAAAGTGGACAAAATGTCTTAGGGAAATAAGATTAATTGTACTTCAGCTTCTAAAACTAGAATAAAAGTGAAAGAGAAATATATAGTGTCAAAAAGGCAAAAAATATAGCAAACTTAAAGCATATCTAGCAAACAACTGTGAGTGTGATTATAGATATGTAGAATTGATTAGAAATCAAATATTATAAAGTATCCATGTTTTGGAGAATTTTACTCATAAAGAAATCATCAGCCAGGTCTGAAAGAGAAGATGACTATGCAAGAATTAAAAATTGTTGGTCCCTAACCTTTAATTTTTTCAATTAATTTTGAAGGAACATTGCATCATAACATTACATAGGTTTAAGTTGTGCATTATAAATTAACATCTTTTTAAAATATGCTAAGTTTACGAGTAAGATTAGAAGTTGCATAGTCCCCAAGGAAGAAATATGTCCCAATGTCAATTTCAGATGTAGCCAAGAGTTTCCCATGGTGAGGTTGGAGACCATGTAGAACACGGTACTAAAAGAAGAAAAATTAAACCCTGACCAAGAATAACCCTAGATCCTGCACGAGGGGCCCTTAAAATAACAGTCCAACAAGCCACATTTAACCAGTGACTGCTCTATGTCCCATACTTTTTTTTCAAATGGGATGAGTTTACAGTTATCTTTTTCTGTCACTGCCCTATTATTATGTCGATTATTGAAGGTGCAGTTCATTTGTCTGCAGACCAAGAGAGATGCAAAGGTAGACCTTACCTAAAGATTTTCAGTCACTATCCAGACAGCCTTGACTTGATGTACATCAGGACACAGTTCTAGTTCTTCCCTTAGAAGAGATGAGAGTATCTTTCCTTGGGAGGGATAATGAGTTGAATATGTGGTGACAGGAAGACCTCTGAAGTAATTTGAGCTATTTGCCAAATACTTTTGGCTTTCAGACCTTCAGAGAAAACGATAGAATTTGATTTCCTGCCCCCATTTTAGGTAGAGTGGGGTCATGTGATTACTTTCATGGACAATATTTGTGAGAGACAGAGATGTGTGTCACTTCCATACCAGAACATTTTATTATTCACACAAGACCCTGAGCTCTCCTTATCTGCTGAGTCCCTTGTGTGTATAAGGAATAGTCCCCAACCCACCCTTTTGGTCTCCAGATTTTTTTTCAAATTTGATATTTAATATAAAAAGAAATGAACACCTGTATTTTGAGCTACTAATATTTAGTGAATGTTTTAAAATTTATTATTTTTTCTTACCAAAGTATGATCTAATCTATCCTGAACTCTGCTTCCAAGAACATTTTAGTGGGTAGCAAGATAGATATGCCAATGAATAAAGTACAAATCAGGATCCCAGCAGAAAATAGATGTCACCTAAATGTTCAAATATGTATGCCTAAATATAGTGACAACTCACAGAGATGTATACAGAGTAAAGGATCAATAAAGAGATGATGTGACAGCAACTAGCAAGAGCAAGACGCTGTCACCACCATTGGAGTGGAGTGACAGAGGAGAAAATAAAGGTACTGAAAGCAGGTAGGAGATAGAGCTTTTGAGTGGGAGTCCCAAAGTACTTTCTCTTATGGCAGGAGGCATGACTGCAGAGCAAGAAAGGAAAGAAAAACCTGGATTTATTTCTTCTGCTGTTCTTCTATAGTCTTCCTCTGATCTGGTGAGTCAGGAGTCTGAAAATGTGTTCCTCATGGGCTACCCTTCCAAGGTGCAGAGAAAAAGAATTGTTGATAAAGGTCTTGAGTGGAGATTAGAGAGGTATTAGTCAAAGGACATTGTTGTTGCTCTGATCAAAAGTTTTTAAAAGTATCAGATGAGTTCTCAGGAAAAAAATTCTGTTGAAATGAATTTTAAAATAATTTTATAAATTTTTATGCTTAAGTAGCACATGTAGAGAAGTAACATTATAGAACATGCATAGAGTAGTAGCATTATCTTTATAAAATAACACCTAAAATAATTAAACTGAAATACACAGTTGCTGAATTATTGATTGCTGTGCTGCATGTCGAAAATAATTGAAAAAAGTAAGCATATTTCCAAAAGAATCTACTTTTTTAGATAAAGAAGCTGTAAAATTTGTATAAAAAAGTTAAAAAATCTGAATATTGATAAAGACAAAACCCTTTCTTTAACTTGTTCTATAAGCTTATTTGACAACTAAGTTCACCTCAACCCAGGAAAGACCCATGGAAAGACTGCAAAACTGGTGCTCATACCACAGAACCTTTTATCTTTAGTAGCTAGCAGGTAACTTCCATGCTTTTACATTGGGAAGTTTCCTTTCACATTTTGATCACATTTGAAAATGGCCTGCAGGAATCAAAATATGGAAATGAGTTGTATTGTCACACACATGAATATAGACAAGTCGCTGCACAAAAGAACAAATTTGAACTTTCATATTTATCATAAAATAGCATGTATTTCTTAAGAATCAATAGAAAACACCTATAAAAATTAATTATGATTATTATTTTTGAACTACTCTTGATGTTTATAAAATATATCAGGCATGGTATGACAGAGGATTTGGATTCCCCTGAATGCTGTGCCCCTGTAGAAATTACATAGTTGTAAATACATTGCTGCTCCCTTTCTCAAGAGGAGAGAATAAATCAGTATGAGTAATTTCCTAAGTGCTCTTTGTCCTTCCTTTTGCCTCTTTCATCTTCTTGCTGATAAGGTATAAAAAGCGCATTTTTCTCATAGTGTTACAGTAAACTGGAGTCTTGTGTTGAGGGTCATGGATCTGCTTCACTGAGCTAAGGTGCACGGATCTTGTAGAGGGGAGTGGCAGTACCGTGTTGTTAGTGACCTTTGCTTTGCTGGCTTCCTTGAATTCAGTTAGAGCTGCTTTCCTGTCCTTCTGGAATATCATTTCAGTCTGTTAAAACATAGAGGACATGCATAAATCTTTCCTTACTCTGGTTCCCAAAATATTTCAGTGCTTCCCTGTAAAACTCTTACTGCTCTCAAGCTTAAAGCTCTCAAGCTTATTACAACGGAGGAGGCCAGCCACTGCTGCACCCTACAGGAAGGTGGAGGCTTTATCCACTGAACCACAGGCCTCTGGAAGTTCTCTTGAGCTTAATCCCCACCCCACACTTCATTCCAACTTTGAAAGATAAACTCGGTAACTGAGAATTCAGAGATCTAAGCCAAGTATCAATTTCCAACAGTGTTTGCAAGTATTCAAAATGTATCTCACAGTCAACCACGACAGTTACATTGCTTTGGAATTCAAATCCTTTTTGAAATTCTTTAGGGATTTCAAATGTTTGGTGGCTATTTGATCATCCTCCTAGTGCCAGATGCAAAATCATGATGAGGAAGAGGAATGCTTAGGCGTAGGAAAATAATTCAAATTGAAAAAGATAAGTTAGTCTGTTCCCCAAATTAAGTTTTAGGTCCATGAAGAAAATTTTCTTCTTGCAGTTACTCTTCTATTTAAATTCTACATTTTACTTCTCCAAAAATGTCCCTAAAATCTTTTCTATTTTTATATTGTATCTCATGATGGTTATTATTTTCTATTTAAAATTATTCTGTTCAATTTCCCATTTTATTTTCTATGTCTGTTTTCCATCCATTATCTTATTTAATGTATTTTGAGAATGATCATATATTATTTTAAAACTTTTTAAAATCCCCAAAGCTAAATCTTACTGATTTATGTTCTTGACATTCAATTAATTTTCACCTGTGTTGTTTGTTATAATTACACCATTATTTACTTCCTATTCACCTTATCTTTAGTCATCTTAGTCATCTCAAAATGTTTCAAACTGCACCCATTTTTCTAATATTAAAAGAAGATATTCCCTGTAAGTTCACTCAGATTTCCAGTGTTCGTGATTTTAAACATATGTGAATTTTAAGTGTAATAAAAATTCTTGGCAGAAGCATCCTAATAATACACTGGTAAGAAAATGGTTCACATATTTAAAAGTTACTCATAGTTAGGAATTCCAGAATGGTAGAATGAGAACCTATGTAAATATGCTTTCATTTTAAATCAATAAAAATATGAGCTAGTTTAAGAAAATCAACTTTTATAGAACTCTGAAAATGGCCCAGAACAGTCATCTGAGAACATTTTATCAAAAATAAAGCTACTGAAACCTAAGTGAAAGCAGTGAGGTTTATGGCATTTTAAGTTGCTCTATTTTCAACCCCCTGTCCTCTGCAGCCTTAAAATTCAGCAGCCTGGCAGCGTAGGGGAGGACAGACAGTTTTGGAGGAATTCAAAAATCCTCACCCTCACAGCACTGCCACTATTTGATAAGTCTTGGAGCTGCCCAAGAAAGCCACTTGAGAGGATGTTTTCATTATTTGATTTGACTCACAGTTCTGCCATTATTAAAGCTTTCTCCCCAGCGCAAATTCTGAAAATAATAAGCTGCAATTATTTAACATTGCAGCTGCCTAAAACTGTGATACTAGTTTGGGCAAACAAGAATGTAATTTAAGAATGTAAAAATATGTAAAAGGATGACCTGGGAAAACAGATGTTCAAAGAAGGCTTTTAAAATCTCTGACATATTTCTGGGGAATGGAAGGCCATGTGCATACAAAGAGGAACCTGAGGGATCCCTGTAACCTCTGAATGACATTGATACTTCGTGAAGCAAAAGGTGAAGGCAAAGTAGTAATTGCCAACCACCTGAGTCACACACACATACATACACACGCACACACCACCTTATAAAACATAAGACAATGTACTGGTCCAAGGCATCTAAGAAGATCACTGGAGAATGATTAAATAAAAACTAGGCCAACTAAGTAACCTTCAACAGTCACAAATAACATGCAATGAAAGCTACATAGTCTTGGGAAGTCAATTTAAAAAACGAGAGCAATACTATAACCACAAATCCTGCAGAAGAGTATGTGAGCAGGTGGAAGAAGTATGAAAATCTTATTTCTGGACTTACAATATTGTGTGATCTAAGTGCACAGTTTTCACAAAAATATTTTAAGAACCACAAAGAAGTAGGAAACTATGATCCACACACAGCAAAAATAGCAGTTAGCAAAGAAATCAAAGGGTTTGATGATCAGTTTCAACTGACACCTGAAAACATATCAGTCAATAGCAGAATACAGTGTTTTCAAGTATACATAGAATGTACCCAGTATAGACCAAAGACTAGTCCATAGACCAAGTCTTAATAAAGATAAAATTGTTGAAATCATACAAAGTACATCCTCTGACCACAATTAATTTAAATCAGAAATCAATAACAAAAGACAATTTGGTGAAACACAAGATCTGGAAATTGAACAAAAGACTTCTAAACAAATGGGTGAAAGAAGAAGTTGCAAGGAAAATAAGAAGGTTTTAGCTGAATAAAAATAAAATGACACATCAGTACCTATGGCATACAGTGGATCAGTACTTAGCTTCTCTAACATAGCTTTAAATTCTTAAATTCTTAAAATGGTACGAAGCGCTGATAAATGCTAGAAGATTGACAAATCTCAAAAGCATTTATATGAAGTGGCAAAAGTCATATGTAAACAAGGGACAACATATATGATTCCGTTTATGTGAAATGTGCATGAAGAAAAAATGTACAGAGAGAAAGGAAATTAGTAGCTTCTTGGGGATAGCGGAGCATACAGAGATTACCTATACATGAATAGGAAAGATCTCGGTAGGGAAAAACACTATAGAACCAATTTATAATTATAGTTGCAGCACTAAGCAAAATTACAAAAATACTTGAGCTTCACAGTTTGAATAAAATTCATGAAATTGAAAATATACTTCGATAAATCTTTTTTTAAAGGAAAAGTGCAGGTAGAAATAAGGACAAGCAGACAAGAAGGCTGAAAGAGAAAGGAGGAAAAAGTATTTATTTATTTGTTACTTAATTGCTTATATTGGTTGTTTCTGTAAGCCCCGTCTCAAGCCTGGGTCCTTGGAATATATGTGGACTTAATCCTTATCTACTAGCGCCTCAATCAATCTTTTTTAAAAACAAAGATACTGGCATGGTCTGGTGGTCTAGTGGATAAGGTCACTCAACTTAGTCCATGTGCATCCCAAGGACCCAGGTTTTAGAAAACAGAGCTGTGGGGACCAACCAGGATGAACAACTAAATAAATAAAATGTTTCTTCCTACAATAAAATGCATGCATCTAAGTAAAGAGAGATAATAGCTACAGTAGCACTGGTAGGTATACTCTGGCAAAATTGTTTTTTTTTTTTAATTGAAAGTATAGTTTTATGTTAGCAATGATTAGTTTTCAGTCATTGCTATATCATGGCAAATTAATTAGTAATGAAACTGACTTAACAAAAGAAAGAAAAATATGAATGGTATAAAAATCAAATCCAAAAACCATTTGCCTAATATATTTGACTATAAGTCTTTGAACAAAATAATAAAAAGCAAGATAATCAAAATCTTCAATTTGTATTTCAGTCTTACATTCATTTTCTATTGCTGCCTAAGAAATCTGTTCACGTTCCAGTCTTTTGGTTTCTAAGTGGTAGTTCATGCACCACTCCACTTTTGTCAGAATCGCCCCCCACTTCAAAATCACTGATTCAAGTGTCCCAGTCTCCAATTATAATTCTCATTCTTTCAGCTTGTTCACTCATCTGATTCCCTAGTCATTTTTTCAAATATCAAAATAATTATATTTATTGAGTCTTCTGAGTTAGACCTTCTGTCAACTTTCTCGTTTATCTACTCTTCTTTTCATCTATTGAATCATCATGGTTTGTTTTCTCAAAATCTATCCAAAGCATTAGGTACAATACAGTTTAAATAGATATATAAAAAATAGTAATCAAATAAATGTCTAGTTCTCTCTGACTATCAAAAAACTAAAATTAGGACTTTTCAAGAAACAAAATCTAAAAGGGGTTCTTTGCCATCACACCTGCACTATAAGAAACATTAAATTTCATCAAGAAGAACAAAAATGATATCAGATTAATGTATAAAAAGGCAATTTTACCTTATTTTTACTCTCAAAATGCAATTAACAGGTAAAATAAAAAAATAAAAACACTGTGAAGCTTGGCATAAATTTATGACAATTTACCAGGACAAGTGTAGAAAACAAACAGTAATGTAGCAGACTAAAACTCAAATTATAAACTTAAAATTATATTAAATGTGCAAGGTCCAATAACTTAAATATTTTCAGATTGTATAAACAATAAAGACTCTAATAGGTATTTATATGATAAGGCATATAAGTTCAAAGAAAATGCAAAAGAATAGTTAGGCAAAAACCAATCTAAAGAAAGTGATAAAAGGGAATTTTAATTTGATAAAATCATTAGTTCAAAAGCATATGACAACCTGAATGACACGCTTTATAATAGATTTTCAAAGTATATGAAGAAAATGGAGTAGAACTGCAATGAAACAGAGACGAATTCAAGATTAGCAGTGAAGATTTTGATGATTTTCTCTCAGTAAGTAATCAGAAAAACAGCAAAAATTCTGTAAGTATATATTGGCCTGAACAAGTCAATCAACTCTCCTGATTTAGTTGAGTTATTAGAACACTGCAACCTATAATAGAAGAATATAAATTATTTCCCTGTGCAAGGGGGCAATCACAAAGAAACCATTTCAGATGATGGAAAGCTGACCATCAAGGTTAAATTAGAAGTGAATAAGGAAATTTTAAAGAGATTCCAAATATTTGGAAAATACACAAGACTAAATAATTAACGAGTTATAAAAGAAATCACAATGAAAATTAGAAGACAGAGTTGAATATAATAAATGTGCATCATATCAAAATGTGTAAGATGAAGCCACAACAGTGCTGAGAGATACATTTAAAGCATTGCATGCTTAAAATTGGATGAGAAGATTCAAAATCAGCAATATGTTTTCAATTTAAGAAACTAGAATAAGAGAAGTAAATTCAACAGAGAAGCAAAAGGAAATACATGTCCCTCATATCTGAGATTTCGCTTTCTGCAGTTTGTTACCCACAATTAGCTGTCCACTTTGATCCAAAAATGTTCATGATTCATATGAGAATATATATATATGTCTTCATATATATACACATATGTATATATATATGAAGACATATATATGGAGAAAGAAAAACTTAACAATGTATTTTTAGAATTGTTCTATTTTATTATTGTTGTTACTAATATTTAACTACATAACTTATAATCTATCACAAGTATGTAATCTAAGAATATATAAAATATATTTATATATAAATATATATAATATATAATATAAATATATATTAATGTATATGCTTCAGTACTCCCTGTGGTTTCAGGCATCTATAGGAGGTCTTGGAATATAACACCCACAGATAATGGGACTATGTAATATGTACTTTTTTACAAATTAAGGTGAAATAATAACTTTTTCAAGAAAAAAATATTGTTCTTTATTATTAAAAGAGTGCTAAAATCAATTGTTTAGCTATTATTAACTAATAAAGATGTATTTATTTAAGAATAAGAAAAATTTGATTCTAGAAGAAAGTTCTAAGATGATGGGGAAAAAAGAAACAAAATTACAGAATGAAAGCCCAAATAGAAAAATGGCAACCCATGAATGCTTTTAGAGCTCTGACCTACAATGTCTGTAGCATGTGTCCTTAGAAATCAGATAACAATCTCTGGCAGAGATTGCCCTAGACCCAGTCTTTTCATCCCCACTTTAGTCAGGACCAAATAAAGAGAGCCAGAAAAGTTCCAAACAAATTACGAGATATTCTGCTTCTAGTTAGCTTACCTCTGACTTTCTGGTATCACAAACTTCTGTGAGAAAACTTCTGAAGTCTTTTCTTTCTGCAATATAAACGGTTCACCTCCCCTGCCTGTCTTTGACTATCAGTCAAATCTAAATTATAGTGGCAGACTTCCTTACTACAGAAAGCTCTTAAAAGAGTCTTAATTTTGTTGTTTTTTTTCTATTTTAGGTGAACTTTATTATTACCACAAAGACAATACAAAAAATTAATAAGAATTAATTTCATAAAATAACGATCGTGTCTAATTCCAGGATTAAACAAATAATTGATTAAAATAGTAACACATGCCATATTCACAAATTGAAAGTCTCAACACAACAAAGATTCAATTGGCTCCAAATTAAGTAATAGTTTTAATGCAATTCCTATTAAGATCCCATGCAAAATTGTTAATAGACATAGAAGAGAGTTTTCTAAGTTTTATGGAAAGGCCTTAGAATAGCTTGATATGGAGTAAGAAAAAATAGTATCAAGTCACTTTGCTTTCTACTAACTCTTCCTAAATAATGCAAAAATCAAGGTTGTGTTTAATTTTCTAAAAGTTATAGAGTCAAAAGAACTAACACTTGAAATACAACATCAAAAATTGATGGGGAGAGATGACTTCCAGACGGCAACCTGATAAAAAGCACTTTTGGGTCGCTCCCACAGACACCAAAAATAAATCACCTATTTTCCTGAGACAAACACCAAGAAAAGGTTAGCACTTCAGCTAGAGATGGACCAACTGACAACTAACAGTGGGTGAGGTCATGCAGTGTGGTGGTCAGCTAAGCCATGGATTTGGCACTGAGCATAGGAGTCTCTGAGGTACAGTGGGGTAGATAGAGGGAAGGAGGCTAGGGATCCCCGGACCTGTTACAGAGGCAGCAAGGTGCATGCCCAGCAGGGATGGGACACAGAGCCAGGGAAAATTGACTTGGGACCAGGTGAAAGGAGAGCCTACATACCGGGAGCTGAACTGGAGCCTGCACAGTGAAATTACACTGGGAACTGCCATAGCTGGAAATCAAAGAAATTTGCATGCCCAATCCCTCCCACAACCATTTCATGCCAGAACCTCGGGGTCTACCCAGCAAATATCCCACGCACCACATATCCTACCCACTGGATAAACCACCCTTTAGATACCCCACCCCCAGGATTACAGTGAGAAGGTAGTCCTGTACAGGATCAAACCTCAATGCTACCCACTAGTGTTGCCCTGTGGTTAGAGACAAAACTGTAGTCTGATTGCCAATCCTGGGCAAGTATAAGGTGATCACACCTACACAACACTGCTACTGCAGGAAAACCGAACCCTCAGAAATTTAAACAGAATGCCAAGTAGAGCAAAGGCTCAGAGAAATAAAGGAGAAATGATGGATCCAATCAAAAACCCAGGGGAAAACCGGAATACAGCACTCCTATGTAAATTACCTGAAGATAAATTTAGCATAACAGTGATTAGCATACTCTTGAGAATCCAGAAGTCAGTAGAGGAAGTAAAAGAGAACATCAGGAAACAAAAAGAAATGAAACAAGATATTAAACAGGTAAGGAGTATATGGTTTAATTAAAGAATTCAATAGAAGGACTCAACAATAGATTGGATGAAGCTTCCAATAGAATCAGCGATCATGAAAATAGGACAGAGGAACTCAATCAAGCAAACCAGCAAAGAGATTTAAAAAATGCAAAGAAATGAAGACAGCATTCAAGACCTATGGGATAATATCAAAAGGAACAACATTTGCAAGAAACCGTTATTTGAAGAAATAATAAATGAGAACTTTCTCAATATCAAGAATGAGGCAAACTTCCGATCCAGCAAGTTCAAAGAGTTCCTAATTTAAAAAAAATTGATGGGAAAGGGAGGAAGGAATGTAACCCCAGCCTTTTCCACTTTTTGAACTCTGAGATTTTTAAGTTGGGAAACCGAAAAAAGAAAAGATACTGCTTCATGTTGATAAATCAAGAAAGACTACTTGAGCACATGGAAATAACTTCCAACAATATAGAGAAATAATAAACACTGAATCACCCAACAAATGGGACTAAGAAAGAGAGGTAGGGATAAAGACTTTTGCTATTTATTTTCAATCAATATAGATTGAAAGGAATCTTGTTTCCAAATATGAGTATTTCATTTTTATGAAATGTTAGCATATATAGTTACACCCAAATTCTTCCCATTTATCATTTTTAAAATTATATCCCTTATGATTCCATTAATATGAGTTCATATATTATTGAAGACAAAAAATACCATTTACCTTTCTAAACTAATCTTTATAAGATCAGCACTCTGCTTTGCTATGATTCCCCATGTCTAACACATGTTCTTGAATAAATTGAGAACTTAATAAATAAGTTTTGAATAAATATTGAATGAAAATATAAATCAAGTTTTCAAAAACCCTTGTATAGAAAACATAAATTTTAAGTAACTATCCTTGAAAGTAAGAGTAAAAGAAAAATTAAATCTATCTTCTTCCCCCTTGCCCTGTTTATCTTGGTTATATGCTCTTTGATACATGTGTCAAATCACAACATAAGCTCTAGTCAAACCATGCACTCAGAGAAAGTATACCTTCATATTTTATAACTCTACTCCAAAAAAATAATACTAATACCTGCATTATAAGCTAATCATGTTATTTGAGAATTTGGCAGGTTTCAATGTTATCTTTGGAAGACTTAGATTGGCCAGCAATATATCCAAATCTGTGAATGAGTCATATGGTAACAAGGATCTACTGTACTATAACATTTTGGCAGGGGAATGACAGAAGCCCTCAGTAGCTTATCTTGGCTCAGATCCACTGCCCTCTTGCACAGTAATAAATAACACCAACCGAGGACAATCAGCAGTGAGAGTAGAAGCAACACCTTATGTAAAAGAAACCCCAGAATCATTTTACCACAACCTGTTTTTTGATGCTTCAGAGAGAAACAAAATAAAAAATAATGAAGGGTCACCTTAACCTCATGGCAACAAAGATCAACAATTATGTTTCTGAAATAAAACTACTGCTGTTGGATTTTTAATTGCCAGTGAAGTCCTTGAAAAACAGTTTAATAGCAAATATGATGTCATTTAAGGATGTTGTATTATGTGATCTCTCACAATAATAGCTAACATTAATGTGATTTCTGTGCAGCTGATCTTGTGATAGGAGGATATAAGTGATGAGAACATGGATCCTGTAGTCAGACTAACTGAATTTTATTCTTTTCTTTAGCCCTCATCATTTGTTAACTTGGGCAACCTATGTGCAAAATGTGACTTTTGTCAATTCTGAGTTAAAGGGATTATGAAAATATTAAGTAAAATAAATTCTGTTAAATCTCTAGCACAATATCCAACACATAGGAAGCACTTACTAAAGCTAGTTAGTTTTATTACTATATATACTGGGCACTCTATTTGGCCCTTTTTATTTGTCACTTTAATGCATCATCAAATGTCCTTAAAACAACTCAGTAGAATAGTCATTAATATTTTCATTTTACCAGTGAGTAAATGGATTAAATAATTGGCCTGAGGTCACTCAAGTAGTAAGTACACCAGTCGTTATTTAAATCCAGACCTATCAAACTTCAAAGTCTATAATTATTATAGGACTCTAAAACGTCACAATTTAATGGGCACTTAGATTATGTCACATTATTCTTTATTATATCCTTAACTGAACACAATGGCTCCAGACAGCATAAGGACTGTTATTGTCTGATTTACAAAAATATTGGAGGTCAATAAATGGTCATTTTGCTAATACCCAGTTTTTAAAAAGTAGACCAAGAGCTAGCGCAACTGTCATGTGTATGAATTCCATGTCAGTTGTAAAATAACCAACTACGCCTGTCTTAGAATGCTGTCATTAAATTTAAGTAAGATCCATAAATAGGGTTAGTACACTTCTTGAGTCAAAATAGGTGTTCAGTAAGTGTTCATTCAATATACATATATGTTTATATGCATGAATTCCCAATAATAAATGAAAGATAGAGAGAACTAGGAATCCTTGCAACTTGCAGAATAATTATTTCTATTTAAAACTGATCTAGATATTACCTTAACCCCTATTTTCATTCTTTCACTGTTTTTAGTCCTCAAAGCACTTTCATCTTTTTCTAACTTTTATAAAATTACAATGTCTCTGGTTAGGAGAAACTGTGAACAGTTCTCTCATATTATACTCATATAGCTATGTAGGTAACTATTTTACCTTTCAGAATGTCTAGTAATGACAAAAGAAGAGTAAATCATTCTATAACTTTTAGTTATCTTTATATGAACTTTCAAAGAATTTTAAAGAAATTCTGGGTCTTGAATTCAGGTTCTTGGCACACTTATGAAAGAATTCAAAAACATGCCCATTGGTAGCAGAGAACTGGCGGGTTTTTAGCAAGAAGTGAAAATGTAAAGAACGCTCTTAAAGGATAACAGTGAACAAGGTCAGAAAATGTCAGTATCTGCCCTGAGAAGATTTATGGTTGAAGGTTTTAAAGGCATTTAATAAAGAGGGAAGGCATATTCTTGGAAAGAGGAGATAACTTCCTGAATGTTGCCCCAAAAGGCAGAGATCCAAGTGGTGTCTGGTTCTAGATTTCAATAAGTTAAAGCTCATTAAAGGGTGAAGGATTCATCCCAGAATATTACTGGTGACTTCTCAAGGCCTCCTGCACAAGATTGCCTAGGGAATAGCTGAGAGAAGAGTAATAGTTTCTTAAGTGAGTAGTAACAAGAGCCACCTGGTGGGAAGGAGTCCCAACTATCCCCAACAAAGGAAACAGAAGCATCCTTGTGGTGGTTTGAGTGTCCTCTGGGTGCTGTTCTGTCACCAAACAGCCACAGTTCTCAATTTCTTTATTTGTAACAAGCTGTCATGCTCAACAACCTAGGTTGTGCTCATCCTGGCATCAACCATGAGGAGATGTCTGCTAGGCCAGTCAAGAAGAGATCACCTATCAGGTGCCTATTTTCAAAAAGGATCCAGAAGAATTTGAGGGAAAAAAGAACCAAATGGTGAAAATTTGAAGACAGTTTCAAAGAGGAAATTTTACTTTGCAGTAAACAAAATATTTTCTCTTAAATTGTTCCATGAACAAGTCCCATGGTTTCATTTCTCCATCCTAGGTCTCAGGGTTGGGGACCAAAATTAATTGTGATAAGTGTAAGCCCATGTAACTATAAGACCTATAAGTGTTCCTAGTAGGCATCCTCAGAGCCAGGGAAGGACTCCTTTAGTGTTTTATGTTCTAGTAGCCTTCTTTACAGAGCACAACTATCCTCTTCTCACCTACGCTTGTCTGAATGTTATCACCACATGTTTCCTGCTGAACAGACTTGATTTTCAACACCGTTGTGTTAAACCTTGGGACTCTTGGGATTAATTTTCCTCCAGCAAAAAGTCTCTGTTCTGATGAAGACAGTGCCACTTTGATCTGTCATGGGAATGACAGAGGCAGTTTGGCCCTAAGTCCTCCCTATATCAGGTACTTTGAATAGCCTATGATAAAAATTATATTACTGGCTTTAGAAATGGGAGGAATTTTTGTTGTGTGTTGGGAGTCAGGTTGTTGCCCAATTATCATATCCCTGAAGTCTCTGTGAGGAGAAATGTCCCAATCTTTGGCAAGCCCACTATTCCTATTAGATAACAAGTTTATTTGAAGGCCTTTTGGTAGGTGTCAGGAACTAAGACTCTTACAATTGATCTTTGGAAATGTCATCAAACATTTGGAGTTCAGAATTCAAGGTAGCTATCCATGACATCAATCAAGCTATTTTAAAATCTCACTCAATAGAAGCTTATAGTTAAGAGGAATTGACTCTTTAGTTAACCACAAAGATATAAGCAAACACTGGGATTTTAGAAAACTAAACTGAGCTCTCTTGTCATTTTCAGTAAGTTCTTCCTTATATAGAAGGATATTCCATTTGGGGTTGTGAGAGTTAAAAGTTGTTCTTGCTTTTTGAAAAAAAATGATTGAAATCAAGACACGTTTTGCCTTCTGTTATTTTCTTTCCATGAAGAAGATGATATCTTCTAAAGTGGAAGTAGTATCTGCTATTTTAAGTAGTATCTGCTATTGTCAACAATTTTCCACATAGCATGGGAGTATCTGTTCTGATGTGGGTTTTCACTAGGTACAGAAGTATAAGTATGAAAACTAAAATTAAGGATGCAAGGCTGATGTCCTGTTCAGAATAAACTTCAAAGGCAAACTGGACCACTTCACAGACAGGGGAGGGCTGAGTATGATAATCATTTCATCAAACTTTTGAAATGAAGAATTATTAAGTCTTTCTGTTTTCATTTCTTTAAAGGCCTTCAAGGAGAATTTGCAAAAGCTGATCAAACACATTTTGAAACAAAAGGCAGCCTTTTGGGACACTGTGGGGCTATCTGCTAGTGTTTTATACAGAATACTTCAGATCTAATTCTCTGAGGTGCTATGAATTTTCATATCCTTGAACAAACCATTTTTTCCTGCTTAGTCAAAAAAAGAAAAGTGGGGTGGAGGGTGGGGAGAGCAGTATTGCATTAGATTGCTGAAAGGTCCCCAGCTCTAACATTCTGTGATTTTGTTCCATCTTAGTTTCCTCTTAAGATTCAAATCCCCTTCACACTTCTCTGAAGTACAGTTGCTAACTCTGCATAATCACACACTTATCAATGTAATTCCTAAGAGTCAAGAAAAATTGAGAATTCAGGATTATTGTTCTTCCCTTAAACTTGCATCCATAATCACTTTCAAATGATTTCATGGTGTCTCAAGACTTTTATTTGAAAATGAAATAATTATTTCCATACTTTATAGACTGGGTTTGCCTAACTGTACTGTGGAAGGGAGGATAGAATTGTCTCAGGACCACAATGACAAAGGAGCTCAGTATCACTAGACATGGATCCTCTGCCTTGTGGACATAAAGCCAACAATGTAACACCACAGTTTGATAAAAGAAAGCATTTTGTTGCATGTTAACTGGAATAGAGACAGAAGACAAAGATTCTCAAATCTGTCTTTTCAACCTGGGTCCAGGCAAACCCACTTGGGGTGAGGAAATAGGAAGTAGGGCCTTTGGTGAGGGGCTGGCTCTACTGAAGGAAGTTTCAGCCCATTATAGATTCAAGTTGTAGTGACCTAAGGAATCTGCCACATTTTATTAACTTGTGTTGATCATGATTGTTGAGATCATCAGAAGAAAAGAATTCTGCTATCAATACCTGTACTCTGAACAATGGCCCGTGCTAGCTGTCCTTCAATGAATCTTTCAAACCACGTAGTATTAGTTTGTTGTTAAGCTCAGCAGCTTCTGCAAAACAGCTTGAAAGGGAATTTAGTCAAAACTTCCCGACGTTGGAAACAAGAAATATCCAGCCCCAGACCAACCTAGTTCCTAAAAGCAATCATGTTTCTACAGCAGCCGGTCACCTCTACCTGCTGACAAGAGCCACATGAACAATGGTTTCAATGTGAGATTTTGGTACAGTGTTAGACTTCTGGTGCCAGTTAAACTGGATGGTACCTCATTGAATATATCAGATAGGAAATGGGTGCATGCCTCTTTGTTCCAGCTGAAGGTTTAGATTTAAGAACAAGGTGTTAAAGTAGGAAGGGGTTAAGTGAACAAAGTATCCACCAATTAAGTGTAGACTTTAGTACTTTCATTTTTAAATGCAGGCCAAGTAGCTCTTCCAGAATAGGTCATTCTATATGTGTGTACTTACAGCCATGGTATAATTAGAGAAAATGTCTACTTTCAAAAATCACTTCTAGGAAAAATTATTTGTCAATGCTGAATCAAAATAGTTACAAAGGTCTGCCAGATCAGGGTCTTAATTGTTTTCTAACTTATTATTTAGCAAACTGCATGACCAGGTGAGACTGACTAGTGATAGTCAAGGTCTGTAGAACACAGAAAAGGAAAAAATGCTTGCAGATGCCTGGGAAGCTCTCATAAACTTATGTGCCCTGAGTGATCTGACAGAGGCACGCTTTCGGAAAATGGCTTCCTCAGTTGATAAAATAAAAATTAGAGAGAATATCATAAACACAGCATAATTTAGATTTTGCTTCTCTAAATAGTCTTGCAAAGTTTCAGTATGCTATCTTAAAGGATGTAAAGAATTGTCCAGGTAGACGTATTGACAACTCAGCTCCAAAGCAAAGGAAGAGGCAAGATGCTAAGTGAAGAGCTCATGGGAGTGATAATGGCACTTGTGTGAAACTAGACAGTTAGTCAGGCCATCAGTGATGTTCCTTGCAGGTGAATCTATTTCCACTGACTTCATGCCTGGGATTCTTGGAAAGTCATTCTGGGACTCCCATAAAGCAATCCTTCATAGTTTACTGGGGAGAGAGTTCAGTTTTCATGTAGAATATGTATTGTTCTTCCTCCTACTGCTCCAGTTTTCTCTAATACATGCTATCATGCTTTGGTGCTTTGTTTAGTCCCCCAGCTCTGAGTCTTGAACCTAGGTCCATGGCTTCCAGAGCCTGTGCCTCAGTCACCTGAACTTCCAGGGTAGGGGTGGGGTTTCACTGCCATGTTTTAGAGGCAGTTTTTTCTGCTACAAAGAACTTAATGTATTATATACAGATGCTTAGTTACAACAATGCATACCTCAAACCCATATAATACCATCATGAAATATTCCTTCAATAAAATGCAAAAATTATTAATTAAAAAAGCCTACTCCCTGTAAGACACTGAGAACTACTCCCTGTTACTTACCTGAGAATCAAACTGTCAAGAAGTTTCTTATTTCTCACAGGGCATCCACCTGTGAGAAATAGGTGCTACCGATACCTGTTGGCATAATTGTCACGAACTAATGCTCCATGGCCTTTACAGGTTCCATTGAAAGGCATGGGGAGTGTTCTCCTAAGTGATTATCTCCACTTTCTGTAAAACTTCTGCCTCAGATTTCAAAGCAGCATTGTGTGCTCTCTAATACCTAGCAGCATTTTGTAAATCTATGTTTCAGGTTCTCTTGCCTAGCTCACCTTGTTTCTTCAAAGAATTTCAGGGTGCTCAGTCACAAGACATGATGGAACTGGCTACAGGCTCTGTGGTGTACTCAGAATTACCACTCTTCTGTGGATACAAGAATTTGTGACAGGCTCCCTACTCTCCAGAGGAAATGCCTTATCTTTCTGTAAATCAATGAAGAACAACCTACTTACAAGTTTACAAACATTTTCACTCATATATGAACCAGTGGAGGCTCATATTGGGAGCAAGACAGGTATTATCACATCTGTACACATATGTGCACACACCCCATAGACAGATTCATGCACAACCCCCAAACAAGCACACATATGTACATAAACTTCACATGCACACATATGCTACATACATGGGAAGAGACCTTTGTAACTTCTACTATATTTGCCAGCATTGATTATTAATTTATGGGCAGAGGTAATGCATATTATCACCACCTGCTTTGAAAAACCATATGATGTTTGTAGAGTAAGAATTAATATTTAATAGTTATCTCCTTTTTTGACAGACCAAAAAATCGTGGCAACTACAGAATTAAACACTTAAGATTCTTCCAAATATACTCCTAGAAGTCACACCCAACAGCTCAAGGTAAATGGTATCAGGTCTAAAAACAAGCAACCATATCCCTGGTGTCACCAAGGGAGACACAGGCCAGAGACAGCCTTGAGTGGGCTTGGGATGCATTCAGAAGACCCACACACCATGGGCTAAAAAGGCCAGGTATAGAAATTCTCTGAGGGGGAAAAGAAAATAGGGGTCAAGTTTTCAAAGAGGTCACATTTTATGTTGCACGTGAAACTAATTTCCTCCTATGAAAGAAAACTGTAGTTAGTGATAAAATAAATAGGATTTGAAATTAAACCCTCCAGATTTAAATCCCCTCCTCCTATTCCTTACTGTCAGTATAAATACAACAAGGAATTTAATTTTATGTATCTTCATTTTCTTAACTTCAATTAAGCATAATATTACCTACCTTGAAGGATCAACTGCTTTGGGAGAATTAACTGAAACAGTGAGTGTGAAGTGCTATTAGTGCCACCGCCATATCATATTAAACATTCAAGAGGGGCCACTAGCATCATTACCCATAACCCTCCAAACTGTCCAACATCAAGTGTGTTTAGCCAATCCTAGCAAAACAGTGCTTTGACTAAAGTGTACAACCCTTGGGTGCGACAGACTCAGTGGAAAACCTTGTCCAACACTTCTATTCTCAATGCCACTGGGAAACTGGGCTCAGTCTTTGTTTTTCAACTTTGTTTTCCTGCCTACCTTGTCACTCTGGGGATACAGGAAACAACTGATTTGAGGCATTTACTGAGTTATTAATATAATGCTATTGTTTTTGCCAGCTTCTTTTCTTCATGATCATACAGACTGATGAATACTCCCCATGTGCCTTATTCACCTATCTTATAAAGCAAGCATATTTTGTTATACAGATGTCACTTGTATTTATGAAAACACAGATAAGTCACTTTGAATTGCTGGAAATTAATAGGATATACATAATTTTCACCTGAAATTCAAGCAACTAGAACATGAGGTCAGAAGGATGTTACAGTGTCTAGTAAAATTATCTCTTTTCCACTAGGTGGCAGACCTTGATAAAATTTCAAGGTAATGAAAAGGAAAAAGAAAGCATTAAATCTTCCAAAGTTGACCAGCAGGTGTCTCCCTGCAACCACATATCCCTGAGTTCTCAGAAAATTTTCTAGTCTTTCTTGTATATCTTTACAGATAAGATCATTAGCACTTTCCACAGGTACAAATAGAACACTGAAGAGATTAGTATCTGTAACATTGCAGGATATTATAGCCATCCAGAGGAAAAGAAGATTGTAAAATCATAGCTAGAAATAACATTCTGAATGCATGTGGTCTGACACGAAATAATTCTCATGAAAACGTCATTCTCATGTTTAACAAGGTTTTATGTTTGAAATGATCTTAAAATTGTTTTGATTTGATATGAATGGTATCTATTGAGCTATTTATTATATCTAATTCTAGACATGATGCAAGTAGTCATTTGCCTGGTGAATGTGGTCTTGAGAACACACCGAAAATAATGGAAATTCCTAAACAAGCAGAGAGACATCCTGACATTGTTATTTTATTATTTTTCACCCCAATTCACACACACACATTCACACTTATACTCGTATTGGCTCTGTTGACATCACTGAGCAGATATACAGTATGTTTAGTGTGTATATGAGTTTTATCCATATTCCTGGAGAAACAGTAGTCTTCTTAGCATGAAATTCAGAAAATATAAGCAGAATCCAAAGTTCACTCTGATAATTTTCCATTCCAAGCTTTCTTTCAGTGGTAGATTTACTCCATTTCCAAAACTTTGTAGTTAGTATTTGCACTGCTTTTTACATACCTACATACCTAAATGTGAACAAATTTTGTCACAAAGTAAGAAAATCCTGAGGTGCATTAGCAAGCCTCATGCATCTAATTCATTTCCCTATTTCACAAGGCAAGTCTTCTGTGAAAAAGATGAGTCCTTAACACTCCACGTTTGTATAGGGAATCTGTAGCAAAGAGCTAGCCCTCCCACAAACTCCTGGACCTTTGATTTTTAACATTTTAGAAATTCTCTGTCAGTTTCTTTTTTTAAAAAAAAGGAAATTAAAGGCCATTAGAGAAGTGGCATCAAGTCATATCCTAACAAAATTAATGACAATAAAGAAATTAGACTATATGATTTTTCAATGCCACCACATATCCACAGAAGATGGGTCAAAACAAAGACTCTTTAGCCATAGGGTGGTTCTTTTGTAAAACCAACTGCCCCACATGATAACTGAGTTACTCTTGGAAGGCAGGGTCACCTCCCTGGAAACTGTTCACAGGCAGTACTTTTCCCTCCTTTCCTCATTTCTCTACCCTGTGTTCAACTTCTAAGAGTCCAAACTACTTTTACTTTCCCTTTTTTGCATAGTACCCGTGTCCACAAGATGCACACTGGTGGGCACACAGTAGCAATTTAAAATTAGCATCAAATACTCACTATTCTAATAAGTGTGATATATCAACCTAGGAATACTTTCCTGCATTAACAAAACCCACTTGGGTTTGTTTTGCCCAAATGAAACAACTAAAACCTAATCTTTGTCTCAGCAAAGATTTCTGTCTCTGGGCAAGAAGAGAGACTTTCAGTCAGTGACCAAAGTCAGCTTCTCCAAAAGATCCCTTAGCTTGCAAGATACAAATCTTCCATCTAGTATTAGCAGAGTTCTAGCAGCTGGCCTTTGGGTGGGAAACATACTTCTCTTTTTTCCAGTGGTTCTGGTGCCATATGCCCTCTGCTGTGTCTGAGCAGAGCACCTGTGCTACGTGACTCACCCTATGAGCGAGCAGGCTCTCCCTCTCCTGACAGCAGAGCAGACCTCACACCGGTTAGTTATCATGCAGATTTGTGTAATGACATGCCTCATGCACCATGCTGAACACCATTTCCCCTCCCCGTCAAGGCAGGAACATGTCCAGACTCTGATTTGTGTCATGTTTGGTGATCCCCTGGACATGCCGTGGGGGGTTGGCTGAATGATACACCTCTAATCAGAATTCAAAGCTATTTTTTTCCAAGCAGAGTGAATTAATGGTAAACTTTTAAAATGGATTTTAAGAATACATAGGTCAGCAGGTTATTGTGTTATAACTACTAACAGTCAAATATCCAAATTTTTTTTAATGTTTCACTATTGTGAAAAAAATCATACAGAGTGAAAAGAGAAATGAAAGCACATGAAATTTTATGTTTTCTCCACTAGATAGCTCCAACAAGATGTGCCTTTGCTGGAAATGGGGGTGGGAGGGCCAAGGATTCCTGTTCCAAAGCCAGGTGCTTAGATCTGAAGAAACTGTAATCAAAAGCAGCCAGTTCAGAAAACTTGTTCTGGTTTACACTCCAGTTTGCTATTTGTGGAAGAATTTAATGCATAATCATATTACTCTGTGTCCTACAAATATTGCTGGTTTAACAGAATCATTTTGCTTGACATATAAATTAGTGACCACTAGAATAAAGAAAAGCAATAATTGAAATGAGTTCAGGAAACCTATGAGTCACACACACACACACACACACACACACACACACACACACACACACACACACACAGAGCTTTCTCATTCTGACATTAAGAAGTTTTGCAGCCTGACAATGTACTCTCCTCCTACAAGCCTTGACTTCATCACTATTTTCCTTTTTTCTGCTTTTTTCCCCCACCACCTGTTAGAGTGGTCAATTGTGAATTTATTCTTTCTTTGAACAAAGGCTAGGGGGAAAAATTAGGAAAAGTCATAGGATGCTGGAACTTTCAGCTGAAATTGTACTTTTTACATGAGGCACTTAAGAGGATGTATAGCTTAATACCATATATAAAATCAAAGTATCTTTGCTGATTATTAAACTAACTTCTTATAACTTTAACCAAGCAGTAATCATAATGGCTTCCTTTTAAACAGAAAAAAAACAAAACACAATCCAGTAAATTGGTAGACACAGATAAATTTGATGAATTATACTGAAAAAAATAGCATCATACAAAAGCAGATAAATATTTTAAATAATTGTCTCTGAACTTCTATACACAATTTTTTAAAACTGAAAATATATGGTGACAGTGAAAAATACAAAACCTTGTCAAGATGTATTTGTAGAAGAATTTTCCAGGGTTTCTATGGACAGTTCACCTATTGTAGTCCTTCCACACCCCGCCTCCAAAGGCACTCAGGGCCACCTTTCTTCTCATCCTTGCAGTTTCCCAGTCCTTCTGATTGATCAGCAGGTCTTTCATAGACTACAAAGCAATTTTTTCAAGTCACCATAGCTAATATGGTGACATGATTACTTAATTTCTACCAGGAAGCCTTTGCACAGAAGCATCTTCCCAGCGCTCAGAAAGCTCTCCGCATGTGGCCCAGGCCAGCTCACCCACCCAGGAGCTGGCTCTGTGGGGATCCTGCCTTGCTCCAAGGGGCTTTTGTCTTGGAGCTTCTACCTTCCTTTTTCAAAAGACAGAAGTTAATTGTTTAGTCCTTATACAAGTCAAACCTCCCCCAATACCCCTTCCAAATACGGGCTCTTCTCTGCACGGTGCTGGTATCTGTGGGCGCCAGTCCTTCCTCCAGCCATCACTGTGTCCCTTGGACTTTGCTGGGCCCAACCTCTGCAGGCCAGGGCAGCTGTGGACATCACAGTCCTGGGCCGTAGCTAGCGCTCAGAGCGCACGAGTAACTGGTAGCACTAAAGTACAATTACCTCTCTTGAAAATACTTAAGCACTTTTTCCCCTCTCCACTGAAATCCCGACGAACAGTCCATTTTGAATCAGAATAATTTAGTATGACAACAGATTCTTCCTCTGTTCACAGCTGTCCCAGAGGGAGGAGCTGAAATCTGAACCTCTCAGCTGTGATTGGATCCTTCTTGCAAAAGAGAGGAAAGAAACCCTCCCAGCCAAAACGGGCTCAGTTCGTAAAGGAGCCTGGCGACTTGCGAGGCGCCGGCCCGTCAGCCAGCCGCACCTGAGGCGGCCCCAGCTCTGGCCCCGCCGGCCGCGATGCTCTAGGGACTGGCCGCGTCTTCCCGCCGGACCGTTATCCGCGCTGGGCGCCCGCCAACCCGAAGGCAAGATGCCACGCTCCTTCCTGGTCAAGAAACATTTCAACGCCTCCAAAAAGCCAAATTACAGCGAACTGGACACACACACAGGTAAGAAAAAAAAAAAATTAAGGAAATTATATTACAACTATTTATGAATATATAAATATACATTGCAACTCAAATGCTTTTAACAAAAGGAAATGAAGTTACTTCCCTTGTAAACTGTTGTAAAAATAGTTCAGATTCTTTTGATCATTTAGAGTAAGTAATTCAAAACTTTAAACTCTTAACTGACAAGAAAAACTTCAACTCTTGGCAACTTCATTTCTAAAACTTGCATGTACATGCATAATAAATATGTAGAAGATGAGTAAGACAATTCGTGAATGTTGAATTACTACTTTTTATGTCATAAGACTCCTTTAGAAAGCAGCTTGATTTATGCATGCCTTTGTACTCAAGGTCTTAAAACCTGTAAATAACTCGTGCATAAAATGGAAAACAACTTTTCTGTATCTTTGAAACTAGTATATAGGTTCTTCCTTCTCAATGGGGACCCTGAAGGCACTCTCTGGCCGTGCTCCCTGACTGCAGAGCCTGATACAGCTCCTGTCACACTATGCATGCAGGAGGCATAGATGTGCCTCAAGTGCAGTAGCTATGGAGTAACAAGAGTGGAAACGAAATGTTTTACCAATGCCTGTGTCCTCCTAAATGATAAGTCTCTAACTTCATTATTATATCCTGTGTGTTGCCAAATAGCTTCTTGGTGTGTTTTAAATTATTTTTTTTACCTGAATCTTCTTTCCTTTCCTTTCTTCCCTCCCAGTGATTATTTCCCCATATCTCTATGAGAGTTACCCCATGCCTGTCATACCACAACCAGAGATCCTCAGCTCGGGCGCATACAGCCCCATTACTGTGTGGACTACAGCAGCTCCATTCCACTCCCCATTACCCAGTGGCCTTTCTCCTCTTTCTGGATATCCCTCATCCTTGGGGCGAGTGAGTCCCCCTCCTCCATCTGACACCTCATCTAAGGATCACAGTGGTTCAGAAAGCCCCATTAGTGATGAAGAGGAAAGACTGCAATCCAAGCTTTCAGACCCCCACGCTATTGAAGCTGAAAAGTTTCAGTGCAATTTATGCAATAAGACTTATTCAACTTTTTCTGGGCTGGCCAAACACAAGCAGCTTCACTGTGACGCCCAGTCTAGGAAATCCTTCAGCTGTAAATACTGTGACAAGGAATATGTGAGCCTGGGCGCCCTCAAGATGCACATTCGGACCCACACCCTACCTTGTGTCTGCAAGATCTGTGGCAAGGCATTTTCCAGACCCTGGTTACTTCAAGGACACATTAGAACTCACACTGGTAAGAGAAAAATGCAGACAGGAGTATTACTCTTGATAGTATGAAGCTCTGGGTTGGATGTTAGCTTTGTATTAAGTAATGACATAGTGCTTTTAATGATGGATGATCATTTATAGCTACTTCCTGGCTCCTCAAAAAGTCGTTAGAGCACTAAGTGTTCTTGTTAACAGCCTCTGCTCCAGAGATTACAAATAGCATTGAGACTTTGGAAAGTATATTTAGGAGGTTTGGTCTCAAATACCAGTTTGGTCTCAGAAAATCAGGAGAGATGTAATTGAACGTGTGTTCTGTGAAATTTCCCATAGCTACCCATCAGCAAATACAAATGTTGCTATCTTTATTATTGATTAGGTAGATAGATGAAGCATTTTCTTACTGTTTCCTGTTACCTTCTTGATATGATATCTTATTCTGTAGAAGGTTGGATAGTTGAAAGTGAATTTCTTTCTGTTGTTTTGTTTTTTGCTGATTATTTTTATCCCCCTACAAAATCATTTTCAGGGAGTCAAGGCATTTATCCAGTCAAAATCATAATATAGAAGAAAGGAAAGGGGGAAATATTGGGAAATTTTGGAAGGAGTTCTACAACAGCTGCACCTGCTGAGGCAGAAAACTTTAGCAAGAGAAACTCCTAGAGCTGAATTAAATCTGTGTGATTGGCAGCCATAATATTCAAATTTATCTTAAAGAATCAGATATTAAAATAAGTACTGTGGAGAATTTTGATCAAACCCTTCCGTTGCTTCTCATTATTTTAGAAAAATGTGATTGATAGTCATAAATGTTGTCTAATGGTACATTTGTCTAAAAACATTGACTGTCTTTCTTTCTCACCCCCACCCCCAGGGGAGAAGCCTTTTTCTTGCCCTCACTGCAACAGAGCATTTGCAGACAGGTCAAATCTGAGGGCTCATCTGCAGACCCACTCTGATGTAAAGAAATATCAGTGCAAAAACTGCTCCAAAACCTTCTCCAGAATGTCTCTTCTGCACAAACATGAGGAATCTGGCTGCTGTGTAGCACACTGAGTGACGCAATCAATGTTTACTCAAGCAGAATGCATTTTTTTTACTTTGACTCCAAATACCAAATAAAAGTCCAAAGACATTTTCTCTTGTGCTTACCCAAATAATATGTATAGGCACACACACACACACACACACACACACACACACACACACACACACACACTGTACGACCACAGAATCCATGTGTTTAAAGTTAATCCTTTCCATGTGAAGTTTAAAATTACTATATATTTACTGACAGCTATTTTGAGAGGATAAAAGACACAGATATTTCTCTTCAAAGATGAAGCAAAAAAAGCACATTGCATTTTTTCTAACTAAGAAAGAATGCAAAGATTTACGTTGCTGCCAAATCATTTCAATGGGAAAAAAACAGTATTGCTTTGTACTAGAGTTTGTAATAGAACTTCCTAAAGGAAGGGAATCTTCCAGACGCTATCTCAGGTGCCTTATAAGTATTCCAAGTTTACTTCATTACATGTCTAATGTCTGGTTGCCATTTTTTGGCTAAGTATTTTTTTTTTAACTGAAATGCTTTTAAATTGTATTTTTAAGAGAACGAAAGGACAAAGAACAAAACACAAGAGAATGTATTAAAAGATTTTTGTTTTTGTTTTTGTTTTTGTTTTTTGTTTCAGTAAACATTATGTGCCTTGGGGGAAGACTAGCTTTGAACATTCCTGGTACATGTTCCATGTCTTACATTTTTAAAAGAATTTTAGTGATTTTCCAAAATAATTAAAAATGGGAATAAGTGCAAGAAAGGATTCAGTAATGTACTTAAACTATTTTAAATGCATACACAAATGCAATCCATACAACACTCTTTCTAAGTGCCTTTTTTAATTGTATAGCTGGTGAGTCAATGTAAATTTTGTGTTTATTTTTATATGATTGAATGAGTTTTGTATGAAAGTGAGATGTTGTCTATAGCTAATGCCTATAAACAACCTGAAGACTTGTGAAATGGATGTTTGTTTTTTAAAAACCAAATTGCAAGGTCTTTTTTTACAATAAACATTTTTGATTTAAAATATATTGTTTGTATGCTATTTTCAGAGACTTACTTCCTTCATGATTAGTATCAAACTACTAAATGATTGTTTCTTTTGCTAATAAGAGAAAGTTAATGGTATTTATTATGCATATTCAGTGTTAGTTTTATTTTAGATACTAATAAAGTCAAGTGTAAATATTTTTTTCTTTGCTCTTAAGATAATACTGTCACATTCAGAAAAACAAGATCGTGATGGTAGCTTGTGAGTATATGCCTTTAACAAAAATCACAATTTCTGAGTGCTACTTACATCATTAATGATAAAGAATATTTTCAGAGTTTTTTATTTATGATTATTTTATATGTTGGCTTTACTAAAGTAAATTACAATCACTATTGTAATGAGTGATTATCACATAAGCTACTGAAAGAGGTTTTTTAATACTGGAACAGAAGGTTTTTCAAATAAATATTTAGATATAAGAAAAAACTTCACAAAAAGATCAGAAAAAGTAATTCACTATAAATTATACAAGTTGGAAAGTAACCATGCAAAGAAAACCTCAATATAGTGACATAAAGCAAGCAATAAATTTGATCAAACAGGGATAAATCATAGAAAATTGAAATTTCTCTTCAGGGTATTTTTTAAGAGCCTCCCCACAAACCCAATATATATGACATAAAATAGAGCATGAACATAAACAAATGCTTACCAAATGCACAGGTACTAACTTATATGTATAAATGGTGATCAGATGAAAATAACCAAATCCTGATTTAAATCCAAACTTTAAATCTATTGTAAGGATACTTTCTGTTACTGTTTATCACTTTTCTCTAATATGCTCGGAACTTGCAGAATTATTTATCCTTCTAATTCCTTTGTAGTATGAATAAAAGCTAGGAGCAATATCTCAAATATGTTAGTTATAGGCTATTACAAAGCAATCTAAATCACCAGTAGTATCTCTAATTTATATGCAGTCTATCGTACATTACATTTAAATTTTTAACAAACATATAAAAGAAATTTACACTGAATAAAAAATCTTTAATATTTAGCTTTATTTTTTAATATATATCAGCTCTTGTATTACAAAGGCAAAATTATTTTGATTGGGAATTTTTAAATGTGAAATAAATGGTTGATAGCTTCACTGGGCATTCTAAAATTATAAAAGGACCACTTTAATTAGCATATATGATATAGAAATTATTGCCAGTGATTGCCTGAATCTTTCCAGAACTGCTAACATGGAGAAACATCTTCCAAGGGTGCAAGTGAGTGAGTTAAGCATTCATAAAGTATTCTGATTAACTACCCCTGGAAACACATCTATCAGTGTCTCCTTTGCTCATTTGTGGATCCTCAGGCAAGTCATTTTTTTTTTTGGTGTCCAAATCTAAAAGATCATTTTCTAAAAGGAAAAGTCTTCATTGGTTTAATTTCTTAGTGAAGAATTCATGGCAATATTTTGACAACTTATTCTGGTTTTGTCCTCATCATTATAGCTGCATTCGTGATTAAAATATTTTACTTTCATCAAGATATGGCTTTGAATTAATTCAACTCAGTAATATTTCAGAGTTTTAAAGCATTTTTACCAAGGTTTTTGACCAGATTTATTTTGTCTTACTACATCATAAGACTTGACTCAAATGTCACTTACTTTGAAATACTTCCTAAATCTGTTCTTTCTGGAAAATTGACATATTTATTAGTAGTGCTCATTTCACTGTATCACAATAATAGTTTGCGGATACATTTCTTTTTTGCTAAACAGAGCATCCTTAAGGCATAAATTCCCATTATCCAAAATATCATCTGGAACACAGAGATCAACAACTGTTTGTTGAATGAAGAAATTGATAAAATAATAGGAATTGTGAAAAGTAGCCCATGCATCTAAAATAATTCCAACATGTTCCCTTTTTATTACAGAGTCTTGATCATTTTTGAAAGACCCTTGAAACAAATGTATTGGTGTGTTCTCTACCCTAGTGAGGGCAGCCCTGCCTCCCAGTAAATTGGATGCTCAATAACATGAAAAAGGAGAAAATAAAGTGCATAGGGACCAAATTTAATAGAAACCTGAACTTGAATTTAATAGAAACCTGAAAACCGTGAATTTTTTAACAAAAGGTATATTTGCTAATAGGCATAATGAGTGTATTTCATTTGTTTCATTTAATATGAAACAGTGTGGTATTAGGAAGAGCACAAGCTTTTAAATCCAACATATCTGTTCACTGAATCAGTGCCTCACAACTTATTGAATTATGTTCTTCTGCAGTTTTCTGACCCACTAAGTGCCTCAGTTTCTTAAACTGCAAAGTGGAAGTAGATTCTCATTATCACAAACATGAACTTAACAGTCTCTTACATGATTAAGCCTTGTAGGTCATAATCATAAGCACCTACACATATCATTAAATGCTTATTATGTGACTGCTGTTGTAGGAAACTTACATATTCATCTTCAACAATGACAATTTCTGTATGAATGTGGTATTTTATGGCTACAGATGTTAAACTGAAAGAGTTTGGATAATGGGACCAAGGTTACTGAAGTAAGTAAAATTGTAAAATTGAAATCCATATCCAAGGCTTCTGGCTCAGGTGGCCTGTTTTTTTACTCCACAATGGCAATGAGGAAGCTGTAAGACTGCATTCAGCATAGTGATTTATACATTGCAGGCATGTAGTAGAGATTTGCTGAACAGGACAATGATAATATGCCCTGAAATAAAATATTTTAGGGATCTACTTACAAATCTCGTAACCGGGGAACTATTCAATAACACACAACAATCTTCAGAGTTATTTCTCAGTTTCTCTCTGGAAATCCAGTTTGTTTCACACCCTCTAGCACTGGCTTCCCTGTCTTGACATGCTCTCCTACAGCACCCCACCTCCCCAAGTTCTCCTGGTACACGTGAGCCCATTTCCTCTGGTCTGCTCTCAGTAAGAAGAAAAGCAGCTGGTCTCCATCTTCCGTGCATTAACACTTCATCTTCTGAAGGCCACTGTTACTCCCTCGAACACCCACACTCTTCACTCAAGCTTTTATCTTTTAGACTAAAAAGTCTTCCAAACTAAATAGTCATTTCTTTCACCACTAAAATGTGACCACTCTGATATAATGAGGCAATTATAATTTTGTAAAGTCTAAGACTTCCATGGCTAAAATCCACATCTGAGAAGTTTTGCCTAGTTTAGATATGAGAAACATTTTGTGCAAAATTAATTTGAGAATGAGTATTTTGTCATCTTAGGATACAACAATTCTCAAACTGGCTATATTGTAATTCTTGAATTCTCATCAGAGACAGATGAAGAACAAAAACGTTTTACTTTACCTGAGATATATATGAAAGGAGTGTAGAAATCATCTTCTTTGATTTTCAGTTGTAAATGTGTATATTCTACAATCACAGGAGTAACTATGGCTAAAGTTATATTTAGCCACTCAGTCCTCCAGGAAGTAATAATTACTTTGTGGACAGCTTGCATGTAAAAAAGCAACAAGTATGGCAACTTTTCCGTTATGGCACTTGGCCAGACTCCCAAACAATGAGAGATTAGCAGAGGAAATGGCAGCATATTCATGTCCGCAAACTCCAAAGGGTCTGGTGAGGTATTTATAGCAGTAAGTGGGAGAGTGGCTGTGAATAACAGACAGGCATTTTGATATATCTTATATACTAGTTCATTTCATTAAACTCCTCTGACTGTAACAATCCATTCAGTCAGGTTTGTGTATGTGTGTTTGTGTTTGCTTGTGTGTGTTTGTGTATGTGTGCCTGCTGTTGTTTTATTTATAGAAATATCTGTAAGTCCTTTTCAATGATCACTAAGTAGTTTTCATAACAATAGTCAGAATATTGGACCTGTCATTCACCCATTTCAGGGAGTTGAATGGGTAGATAAGAACAGATGGCTCTCTCCACAAGTTTATTCTGAGTTTATTCTACTCCCCACCTAGTTAAGCAGCATTGGATAACAGCTTTCTACTACCTAATTAGTAGGGAGCAAGTGATGAATCTGAGGTATGTTAAAGAAAGCCTCAGGTTGAATAAAAGTGATGTATTCTCTTATTAATCGTATTTTTTGAGTTTCAACTTCTGTTTTTGTATCCACCAGATATATAAAAATTTGAAGTTTTCCTGCGCTGCATGTTAATGTTTTTATTTAGATTTAACAGAAAGGGCAGTATCGCCTTCAGCCATACAGAACCTCTCTGAGCTATGGGCTGAGTTCTGTCCCAGTCCTTTGCTCATCAAATCTCGATGTATATAAGATCACCTTTGGGTTTTGCTGGCAGGCTGGTTTCATGGGCCTGGGGAGGGAAGGGACATTAAGAGTCTTCATTGCTAGTCAGGTCCCAGGTGATATCCTTGCTAGAGACCCTTGTACCTCACTCCAAACATCCACGCCTAAACCTCAGGATCAGCTCCAGATTCTGTTACCCTTTCCCCATGTTACTTCCTGAGAATGCAAGCCAAGACACAGGCACCTGCAACAGGACAGCAGTGAACCAGATTCGCTAGCAGGTGTGGCTTGGAATGTGCCTCCATCTCGTGTGCCTTTCTTTTTGCTGACCACTCTGACACCCACTGCCAGGATCCCTAATCTATATCACAACGTGACTTGGCCATCCTGTGTTTTTCAGATTTCCTTATAATTTTTTCAAGGGTATCCCAAGTGTTGCCCAACACTCACTCATCTTTTGGGGGGCCAGAAACTGTTCTTTCCACTATTATCAAACCAAGGAGGCTGGAGCCTACACTAAAGAAAAGCAACTAAAAGACTTTCACTCCAAGCTTAAAGTTCTACCCACATTGATGAGGTTAGCAAGAGGGAGGTATTGCTGGTCAGCCTTCAGGTCCTGTGAGGCCTTCTTGTTGGTGTTGGGTAGGTTCCTACGTCAATAGATCATGGACCCTGTTCAGGAATATAGATTGCCTCCTCAGGCGAGCAAGCTCTTAAGCTTTTCTTTTTCTATATTTTCATCTTATAAAAATATTACACATTTTATCAAGTGTGTGTTATTTCATGTGTTTGTTTCTTGTTCTTGGTTACTTAGATTTATGTAACTGCAAAAAGGCATCCTTGAAAATTACATTCACAGAACTGATGACAATTCAATTATCTCATCTCTCTTTAAAATGTTTTTCTTTCATAATACCTAAATTTACCCAAAACACAGAAAAAGGTTAATAGATGGTTAAATTTGGTATTAATTTACTTCATAAGTATACTAGTGAATAAAGAACATATAGCATATAGATCTAAATATATGTGTAGGTGGTTTTATAATTTGCTTGAGAGATTTTGCATTATTGCGTGCTGATCATAATGTGTTCTATTATAGAGTTTATTTTAGCCATGCTTGTGCAAACAAAATAAAGGAGAAAAGATTAAATCCTAAGCCAATGAAATCTAAATGAAATAAAATACTGCACTATAATGGAGGTTGACCAAAGAAATGGAGTTAACCAAAGAAATGTTAGAATCAATGTAAGATCCTTGGAGATAGTGCATTACAAAGTGGCATAAACAATTGTTTTTACAAGTTTCTATGTGTGAACATTATAGACTTTCTTTTCAATGTGATCATCCATGAGGTCCATTTAGCTCAATTTTGCTTTATATGATGGTCTACAGACCTGAGACCCACTGTTCTGAATATTTCCCAAGAAGTGTCTCCCTGCTTGCAACTGGGCAGAGCATTTGTGATGATCTAAAGGGATGGCAGCTGCTAGCCTATGAGCACATCTTTTTGTCCGTCCTCCAATTGTGCTTGTCCAGTCTGTGCTCCAGAGCATACTCCTAAATACTGGTCATATATATGTGATACATGTACATGTAGCTAAAAAGCACCTTGTGCAGACAGTCTACACCACACAATCAGAGCCCCTGGAGTATCGTTAACTGTAGATCTTTCTTCTCCTTCTTATCTCTTGCATCAGGAAGGAAGATTACGCTCTGGACCTACCTGAGATCATTAAGGACTGGAGACTCTGCAAACTCTTCATGTTGTGAAGACAGAAGCAGACCTAGAGAGGTCAGTCTATCTCTCTCTAAGATGAAGGTGAAGAGGGTGGAAGCTGTCTGGCTGTCATCAAAGACCAGGAGAAAGAAGTATTCAGAGATGATTGGGGAAGGAAAAGAAAACACCATACAAGGAGGGGCTTTTGTCCAGAGCTCTCAACTTTCAGAGAGAATAATTATCAGCCAGAGAACTTACTAAAACACAAATAGTAGATCCCACCTCCAGAGTTTCTAAATAAGAATTGCATTATAGTTTACCTATAAATTTGCACATTTTTACCATGTTCTTGTATAAAACTAAGACAGTTGGTCTGGGGACCACACTCTAGAAAGGATTGAGTTGCAGCTATGGAAAGCTGGGACAGGACTCCAACTCAGCTCTAGTGGGCTGTCCATCATACCTTGTATATACATTTAGAATCCCTTCTCTTTCTCACCATTATTTATTGCATCCTACTCTGACAATCAATCAATGTATTATACACTCAATGGAAAAAACAAGAACTTTCATGAAAAAAATAAGGAAAAAGCACAAACCTTTTGTGAATGAGTCCATTATTTATCTGTATTTCTTTTTAAAAAATGTATCTATATGAAACACAGGAACTATGAAATAATTTGAAATTAATCTGTAAAGTTATACCATAAAATATGGAGGAGCAAAATAGTTGTTGGGTATTGCACAACAAAAGAGAAATTTTGTCCTGCCTCACTACAATGATTTTTTCCTTTCATTCTTTTTTTTTTTGTAAGGAAAAGGTGCAGGTAAGAATGAAGCTGAGTAGGCTTGTTGGGATGAACAAAGAGAAAGGAGGAAGAAGCATCTTCCTCCTGTTTATTTTATTTGCTCACACTCGTTTTTTTCCCCCATCAATTTGGGACTTGAACCTAGGGGTATGTGGCTTGCTCTTTTGGAGGCAACTGACCTAACCACTGTTCCACCAAATATGAGCCTACAATGATTTCTTTATGAAATCAAATCCTAATGCATTTTTGAAAGCATATTAAGAGTTTTTAAATAATTTTCTTGAATTTATAAGCTAAAATTAACTAATTTATTTGCATAGTTGGGCTTTTCTTTGTAGGATGATCACTGATCAGCTACAGATTTTTCTCCATGACCATAGTCAGACAGGCCCCTCTTGGATTCTGTATTTCAAATTAAAAGATATAAAAAGATCTTTTGTGTTATTGCTTTACTAGGGCAATAAAAAGGTAATAAAAAAGAATCAGAAGAAAAGATGATTCTAAAAATGTAACTTCAGATGTTTACAATCTAGGAAAATCTTGACAACTCCGAGCCTAGCTTTTGCCAGCGTGTGTCTCTTCAAGCTATGCCAACTCTCTCCTCCTCTCTCACAAGCCACGGAACAGCCCAGGTAATTTTCCACAGACATGTTCTGATTGATTTTAAAGGCAGCCATCCTCATATTTTAGATCTAAAATTTTAGACAAGAATGGGACTGCATCTTCATTTGCCCCACAAAAATTGCTGTTTGACCATTTGAAATAATGGTAAACAATAAAAAATACAATAGTACTTTTAAAAAGGATGAATAGATGTAATCACCCTCTAATATGGACCATTCTGTTCTTGTTATGTCAGCACAGAACAGTAGAAAGAAGGAGACTCTATAATCACATTGACTCAGATTCAAGTTAGAGTTTTCACTTCTAATGGGTGGATGAGTTGGACTTGATCTCTTTATCTCTAAAATAATTCCTGAGTTCAGGAAGGCGGAGACAGACATCACATAAAACTACAAGTACATCATACAGTTTTACCCACAGTGGAGCTGAATATATTTTTTCTTAACGTTGAAACTGATTTTCAATCTATACAAACCAAAACCTGCATGAAAGCAAAGCATGTACTTCTTAACGAATGAAACATTTTATCTTTGTCTATTTGAATGAGGCATTCCTTCTTCCTCCATCAGTTTCTCTCATCTATTTCTTACTATTCACACCTTACACTATTTACTCCTTACGCTTACTCCTGTACTATTTAACATAAAGTCATAGGAGATGTGTATAATCGAAGAATAAATAATATGATTGTAATAGATTAAGGCTTATAGATAATATGCCCCAAAGTTTCATTTAGAATAGTGCAAAAAAGTTGAAAAACTCAGAAAGATGTCCCTCAAATTTACAAACCTCAAAAACATATAAATATCTTCATCATTCAATGAGCTTGGCAAGATCTTTGAAAATTTTACCTTTGATACAGTGTGTTTATATAATGTGCACAATATGTGTAAGCATTGTGTAAAGTGCAAGTTTTTAAAATTTCTTTTCTGACTTTAGAAAGGAAATACATATTTGAAAAGTGAAAGGACAGAATATTTTGTCTGTCTCCCAATTCTGCACCCAAAATTTGACTCATATTGCCCTGTTTCCTCCCTGTGTACTTTACTTAGTTTATGTTCTATTTCAGTGATAAAATATAAACTGTAATTCATTCAGGAGGACTATAGGTAATGTACAGAAGAAAATTATTTTGAAGTAGTTGAGAAGGAACATTAGAGATGGGTCTTTCATTTAACTTTTTATTTAAATGTATTTGCTATTGTCACTCTTCGTCATAAGAAAAAAAAAATTAATGAAAAGATAAAATAATTACTGGGCTTTTAAATTTAGATTAGCCACTGCTCAACATTATCAATGATGAATTCCACGAAGCAGAGAGTGATATACAAACTCCAATTTAATTCAGTTGACTCACCTATGGAGTGCATCTGATAAAAGGAAAACTCCCTAAACAATATCAAAACTCCAATCTTGTTTCTTATTGTCCAAAGAGCTAGTAATCACAAAATTATATTTTATCAAGTAAGAAGTAAACACTCAAAAGACTATAAAGAATATAATAATTTATGTTTCTGATGTTCTGTTTACTTTATTTGCTATCACAAATAACTTTTTTCCTACATATATGAAAGGAGAAACAGGAAAACGACTTTTCTATTATAAAAACACATGACCAATTCATCGATACATTTGAATAAGTTGATTCCCAGTGCACTTTTTATGTCCTAGCACATGGAAAAACAAAGGATGGGAGAAGCTGTTCTGGAAGATCAATGGATCTTAGAATATTTTGTGCGCCTATTTTGGAGGTAGTGTAGAAACATTCAAACAATTCTGATTCAAATACAATATCTGATATAATTGTGGTACTAGGTAGAGTCCTTCATGAAAGAGAAAAATTAATACAAATGAGTTTATGGTCTAATTCTGGCCCATTTCAGACCTAGTATCAAGGGAAATATAGGCAAACATGTCTTTGCAGTGCTTTCATGAAAATATTCCACCCTACTCTTTCAACCAGGAAAAAAGAAAGCAGAGAATTCTCAAAAGAGAATTTGGTTTCTATCTCTAAAATAGCAACATAAAATAATTAAAGCAAAAATACTTTCTTTGCCCTTGCTACTAAAGGCAATTTCTGTGTATGTTAAGGTATTATTCAAACCCATAAGTTTTTTTTGACTGCTCAACAAATAAAATATTTGTTTTGTTTGAATATTTTGCACATTCCAGATATACTGAGCAATTTATAGTTTCCCAAACAAATGAATTCCTATGTCTACTGCCTCTAGTACAGATTCTACTGCTAAACATCTAATTCCTACATAATCTTAGCATCTCAGTGCAATTTCTGTCTTAAAAAGCCTGTCCTAGCTTTCCCAGAGCTTACAAGGTCCCTTTTCTATATCCCTACCACACAGAAATGTAATTTACATTATGTTTGCCTATGTGTCTATCTTTCATTAGACTATACTTTCTTTAAGGTTAGAGACTACAGTAACGTTTTTATCTCCCATTGTCCTATATATTCCTAGGATCAAAGAGACGGGCAGAAAAAGTTTTTTGAATGAATGAGTCTTTTGTCCCCAACTAGACAGGATATGGATGATTGTAGTAATTACTTAATGTCTCACTGTAAACATTTAAAAGGATCATAAAACACCTTCAAGCTGAAACAATACAAAGAACCAATGTGCATCTATTAATAATCAAGTACATTTTTCAAATCCTAATGCTTTACCATTGTTTCCATATGTTTGCCACAGTGAAGTTAAACTCATGATTAAATCAACAACACACTAACAAAATCATATTTCATCTTTGCAAGACTTAACTTCCTGTCTCTGTCTCTTAATCATCTCATTTTTCTTTCCGTCTTTCTTATATGTTAGAGAAGACTATATGGGATTTTCCTCCGGTGTGATGAGTACAACTGATATTTTTTTACAGGTTGCCTCCATTTTCTTCTGATTTTGAAAAACAGCCTTCGGAATGATTCAACAACTACTTGATAATCTAGACTTTTTAAAACTT
>RJWH01000054.1:1807364-1944033 GCA_004363575.1 Solenodon paradoxus
AGAGAAGGAGAGAGATACAGAAGCACCATGACTGTGTAGAATCACTTAAGCTGGCAGCCTTGATACAATGTTCCGTCTTTGAAAATGTCTATTTGGAACATTAAAAACAGCTGGGGAAACCACATTTCCATGTTGAAATAAAGATAAGTTGTCATTTCTGCTACTCATTTTAAATTTATCCCACAGCCTGATGAGAGAATTTTGCCCAAAGCAAGTTACAGAGTAAGTAACTAAAAAAGAAAAAACAATTTAAAAGAAAAACCTGAGGTTGGAAAACTTTTGTATCACTCTACCAGGGATTTCTTTTACTGCACTTCCAAATATGCTGTTCAATTCCAATAAATGTGCTCCTCACATAGACATAGAGGCCAGTAGCGTCATGGGATCCTTCAAGCAACTTTATTGGCCCTTATGGATTTTCTATCTATTAATTTTAAATAAAAATTAAGACTTATGCCTAATAATGGATGTGTTTAATCTGGAAATTTTGGATAATGCAGGATAAATACAAAACTTCAAACTGATGTCCAATATTTATCTTTTTTCTATTTTACACTGGTTATCTACTTGGGACTATGATTAAAAATCACAAATTTTAATTAGTTTGCTTGGAGATGTTCATATAACTGGAGCAGGCCCCTAGCGAGCAGTACCCTTGCTGGGCCGGAGACCACGGAAGTGAATTCAGTGAAGTACATTCCTTTCTGAGACAGTCAGGTGCTCAGTTGAGTATCCCACTGATGAAGTATATGGGGAATTGATGCATAAATCAAAAACAAAATTTTCTTCATCTCTCTACCTTCTGTCCAACTACCTCAGTGACCTCCCACTAAGAAGAAGTCTTTTCATTTGCTTATGATTCTAAGGAACTTGTGGGGGAAAAATAAGACACTTTTGGTTTTTGGATTTCATACTCAAGCTTGAATATGTGGTTTCATTCCAAAAATACCATAAGAAAATCAGAGGAGAAGCAATGTCAGGAGGAAAAATAGCTGACATTGAGATTTGGTCTCGAGCACCCACAAATATTTCTAGAATCCTTTTTTATTGGGGGTGGGGCAAGGAAACCTTTCTTCAAAGAAAAACTTAGTCATTAGAGAGCCAAATATATAAAAGAAATTAGGTAAGAAAGCCTCTTATTGAAGTAGATGAGAATTCTACCTCTTTGCTCCTTTTCAAAGCTCCTCCTAAGAGCTTATTGATAAAATATGTAAACCATGCCTGGTTCTCAAATTGTTCTTCAGAAAATATGAGTCTTCTCAGATATTTCTTAAAGACTCCTCTGGTCAGGAATCTTTCACATACTGTATACTCTCTATCCACATAGTTTTAAAGTTAAACATATTGAAAGAGTTGGGAAGTTCTTACACTGAAAAATCCAATTTAATATGTCTTTGGATACATATGAGTATCCTATGGAACTTTAGGTACTGGACACTGTCTTATGTTCTGTAAGTCACCAGTCCTCTGAATTTTCCCAGGTGCCCCAAACACACTCACTATGGGGAGCCCCTTTGGGGGAGCATCCATGAACCAGTTTGATTACTTTTTGCAGGAAATGTTGAGCAAAGACTGGAAGTTGAGGTGGATTCTAACTCAGTGGAGCCCACCTGAGGGACTAGGAGAACATAAAGAACAGAGGCACCAGGACTGTGTGAGTCAAGTTTACTACAATGAAATCACCTGAGTAAAGGTCATATCCTCTCTCTGTTTCTCTCTGTGTAGAAGAATATAATGCAGAAGAAATCCCTCACCTGACATTCTTCCATATCATTCAGAATCTGTCAGCAATCTTTTTGAAAACCTCAAAGTATAACAGCAAAGTCTAGTAGCAAAAGAATGGAGTCTCTTTTTCTCTGGGAAAAAATTTTTCTCAAATGAATCTGATTAGTCTATTTTTGAGATAAACTATTTCCGTGCATGAGTGTGTGTGTGTGTGTATGTGTCCATTAACTGTATGGTTCATATAGCTAAACATATCATGATAAATATATGAAAATAAGTTAAATTAAATGGTGTTCATTATCCTTCCTTTTGAAATTATTAGCAATTTTTTTCTTGTGAGTTTTCTTTTCCTCTCTTTTCTTTCTTTCTTTTTTAAAGAAATAGGTGAAATGCTTTGGATAAACATGTAAACCAAAAAATCATTCTGAGCCATGACCTCAATCATCAGTTGTCCCCTTATTTTCTGCCATCCTGAAAATTTCCATTCGACTTGGGTGGCTGATTTCACATTTTTTCCTGGACCTCTGTACACTTTGGAGTTTGGGACACCACCAAAGACAGGGGGTGGTCCCAATACCTGCCTGTGGTCTCCTGGTTCCTGCCTAGGTAGTACAAAACTAGAGGGAGTACGAGACCCTGCAGACCAGGTTATCCCCCACCAACAGGGCTAAGAGGTGAGAAAATTTTTCTGAAAACAGTTTAAAGAAAAATAAATAATTATGCATGAAAACTTTTTTGGAGATACAAATAGAGGCTTAATTATCTTTTATTTTTCATCATTTTTTTAGGAGAGTCAAAGCAAATAAGTAATTTAAATACATAAGTGTTTATACACATATGTGTACGTGGAATTTAAGAACATTTTAGAAGTAGCAATAGATCGATTAGTTAATATTTGGATTCACTTGAGAAATATTTTTATCTTCTTATAAAAGAAGTCTGAACCAGAGATAAACATTCTAAAATGTTCATTGTAAGTGCAAATAAAAAGATGACTCTTGTGATAGTTTTTGTCATCACAGAGCTTCAGTGCAACAGTTTCCATCCCAACTAGCAGATATTTTTAATCTACATTTAATATTGAGGAAAGTGCTCAGAAATTAATGTTGCATACCCAACCCCTTCCTGATATCACTTTGGAGGACACAAAATTTGTTTCCTGAAGATTCCTGTTACTTTCATTATTTTTACACTACCATTATTCTTACATGCCAAAACAACTCTTTTCTTTTAGGAAATTGTTACTTAGGAAATAAAACTTACCACCTTGAAAGTGATCTATATTAGCAGAAGGGAATGAGGTTTATCAATGTAACCTTACTATGAAAGTTTCCCAGAGTAAATTTTGATCTTGCCTGAGATCACCCCTCTTACCATTTTTGTAAGAAGACAGCGAAACTCAGTTTCAGAGACTATCATCATTATCACCATATTTCTTCCTCCTGCCTACATTCTGTTTCTGGAAAACCTATGAGTAATTTCCTGAAGTATTCAACTAAAATAATTTTCACTAGGTATTAGAAGTTCTGAGATTGTCTTTCATTTCATTTTTCTTTCTCAGAGTGAGCATCCTATAAAATATAGATGCAAGGAAACTGTGTAGAACTATATCCAGATACTTCAACAGCTGTTTCCACATGTCATTTATCTATATGAAATCACATTTGACAGGTTAAATCTTATCCCCCTACCCAAGGCAATAATACTATAAAACACAATATAATAACAACGGAATTTGTTTCTGCAAATAATTGAAAAGAAAGTTGTGCTTTACCTTCATTTTCTGTAAAAAGAGAGCACCATGTCCATCCTGAAAGTTCACCCTAAATTTAACTTATCATTTGCCTAATGACAAAATATTCAACCCATGATCACCTGTATCCTTTATAATGTGTATTTTTTTCAACATAAATACTCAAAAAACTATTGTTTAGTGATGGTTTTTATTTGCATACAGATATTGAGAGATAGTGGACCTTTTATTTATTTTATTTAATTTTGAATTACACATCTCAATGAGTAAGTAGCTTAAAACCTCTTCATTGACAAAAAGCAAGAAAGAGTTGATAGAATTCTAAAAGGTCTATATATTTGGAGACATTAAATGACTCTTCACATGACAACTATTTGCAAAAGAATTCTCTAATAACAATATCCACATCTCCAGATATTTCCCTGGTCCTCTGGATGGTACAGTTCAGTCTGAATCTGTACTTTGTATAATGCTGGCCTTGTTTCCCTCTCAACAAAGATGACCTGTAACAGTCAGCAGAGCAACCTTTTCTCCTATACATGCTTTAAGGATGGTGCAGTGGAAATTTGGGGGTGGGGGGTGGTGGCACTCTTTGCATCTCTAAGATGTCTGTGACTTCAACCACCGTATGTCACTGCAGAGCTCTAGGACCCAAGAACTTTGAACTTTCAAGACCTGAAGACTGAAGCATGATTGACTGGAATATCCCACTGTGACTGGCAGTGGAACCAATGAAATTATCTATCCTGTGACCATCAGTCATCCTCTCTCACTGTGCAGCCCCAGTGGGCCCTGAGGAGGACCCACTTACAATGGACATGTTGTTTTCCAGGCTCTTGTTTCACTCCCTTTAGGAGCGCTATCTGAAGACAGAATGAAGCCATGCTGCTGATTCTAGTCACAGCATTTTTACATCAAATTATCCAAGTGCTCTAACAGAGGATCTTTTTAAAGTAAATGGTCAGGAATGTAGTGGTCAAACTGAAGCTTTGTCCCCATGAAAGATGAATAAATCTGGATCCAGCATCAAGACAGGCAAATTCTATTGCTGGGCCCAAAGACCCCAACCAGCAAGAGTCTAACTATATACATAATATGATCATCTGTTTTCATAAAGGAAGTCACTTACTCGTCAGTCCTACATTTTGCATTAGCAAAATATTGTCTCATATATTTAATTTGGAAGTGATATAATAACCTGTCTCAAAAGGACAGATATGACCTGACCATGTCTCTGCTCCCTCTTCCAGTTCCATGCAATGTGGTCACTCTTTCTTAGGGCCATTAAAAGTGCCCCCCACCCCAAGTTTACAAGCCAAATGTCTATTCTTGAATGCTTACCAAATTCTGGCTCATAAGCATCTTAACTTCAGGAACTGGAGTTGGGAAGCAGGCCACACCAGCAACCAAGAGCCAACAGCACTTCTACACAGGTGATACTCAATGTATTCATTTACAAATTGCAAGTATAATAATAAAATTTTACCCCATCTGACTAAAGATGCACACTATGAATTTATATCAATAAAATGAGTCTCTGAAACCCTCAGAAATCTTTAAATTGTGCTTGCATGAATATTATACATGATCTTGTTCCCAGGCACATTTTTTTGTGAATTAGAAGTGTTTGAGGCAGGCACACCCTGGTTGAGTAGCGATTAGGTCCCTGCTTCTGACCAAACATAGTTCACATACATTCCAAAGACCTAGGTTCAGGTAGCGGGACTGGGAAAGAACAACCTAGAAATACAAGTAAAAAAATAGATAAAATGCTTCTTTATCCTCTCTGTTTCTGCTTGTTTGCCTTCATTACTACCTGTACTTTTCCTTAAAAAAGAAAAAAAAATAGTGCTTGCTGCTTCCTTGTTATAAACTCACTTAAAAACAAAGATGCAGGAGTGCAAATAACAGCAGTCAGGAGGCAGAGTCAGAGAGAGAATGATTGTCCATTAGGATAAGAAATGAAATTCCTCCCAGAAGGACACAGGGTGTGTATGTGTGTGTACATGTGTGTGTTATGGTAAGTTTGTATACATATGTGCAGGAGTATATGAGTGTGTATGTTGCTGTGTCAATATGCAATGCATCAATAGAGAATGCCAGCCTGTGCAATTATAGTCCATAAAGTGAGACACTAGCAAAATATGTCTTGGATACTAAGTTTTCCATTTCCATTTACCCATTCATTTATTCAACAAATGCTTATTCAACAGTGCTGAGAAGCTACATAACAATAAAAATAATAATTGAGCATATTGGCACACACTATTCAAAGCACTTTAGTAAAATAGCTTGTTTTATTCTCATGAAAAATTCTAAGAGGTAAAGCTGTTATTATTTCCTTTAGATAGAGAGGGAACTTGGGCATAGATTAACTCACTTACCATTCTTGGGACTAAGAAACAGGAAGCAGGACTGTGCCTGCATCACAACCCAATGCTTCTCTATGTGGCAGGATTTCAGGATATCCAACACCCAAGTTTAGTCATGCTGTCCTCCCCTGCTTTCTGCTGTGAGCCCCCTGAGAGATGGCAGCTCTTCCATGCCATCTTTTTTATCTATTTCCTCAGTTAGACTTTACCTTCTGGACCACATGTCCAGGGACTTCTTTCTCTTTTGGTTTGCATGTTTAACTTGATAAAGCATATCAATTGCTATTATTTTGTAGGTAAATAATAATATTTCTTTCTCTTATATAAACTATCGAAAGAAAAGCTCTTGGTGTTCCATGCCAGGTAGAAAAAAACTGAACTTGGACATCAAGGCTGCCTGGGACCAGGTGTAAAATCATGGTCTTTACCAAAAGGGAGCACATGTCCACGGAAAAGGCTGGGACACCTTCTTGAAGTCTTCTCCTCTGCTCTGGCACACAGACTTACCCTCCTATACATTTTATGCATGTAACATATATGCCTGGACAGTTAACAGGGCCCTGATACCCTAAGATGTGACTGAGTCAAACAGTAAGATCAGGGCCAGTGGAGAAGAGGGTTATACCCTCAGAGGTTGCTAGGGACATCTTTCCATTCTGGTAAAAGCTTCCTGATGACTGCTACAGAGGACAGTCCTGACTAATTATGGCACTAACCTCTTCTTAAAACTCCTCAACATCTCTCCCTTGCTTAGAGAAAGGTACAGGATACCTCCCCTTACAACAGCTGACTTCAAACAAACAACAGCTAGTTATTTGACCAGAAAACTGAGTTTATTCAGAAACAACAATGAATGACAATTTGGAAAGTACAGGCTCATGGAGAAATACTTACCTGGAACACAGGAGGGGAAAAAAACAGAAAGGTTCTTATGTGGAATTTAGAAGAACTGTTGTAAACAAAGTGCCCAGTGGAGGGAAGTGTAAGTTGGAAGTGTAATGTCTTTTCATTGCTGGGTTATGGCGTTCTCTCATAATGTTGCTAGTCAAGGAGGAATCTCTTCCTTCTTTCCACTGCAACAACAAAGCAGCATCATTTTCTGCTGGAGAGCCTAGGCAGGTCTCTTCCAGTTAGGGTCTGTAGTGTGTGCTGAATGGGCATGCATGAAAATGTTCTCTTAGCTTTGCATCTTCATTTAAGTGAGATTTTGTATATTATTTTCTATAGCACAGGTGCTTAGCACTTTTCTTCTTATCTTTCCTGTTTTACCACACTGATGACACTGTATACATATGCTTCTTCCCTTTGTGCCTTCCCTCATACTATCTTCTACTTGGTTATCTCCACAAAGTCAGCCTGATGTACTTCTTACTTCAGTTTACTCATCAGTCCCTGGAGCTGTTCTTTGCTTTCCTCTTTGCCCAGGATAGGCCAGGCCCATCTTAGTGCTTCCTTTTTATATGTGTTATCCTCAGAGATAAGCACTTACTTGAGAGGAAGGTCAAAGTCAAGAGGAAAATAAAGTTGAGCAATCTCTGATTATGTATTATCAATCGGGCAGTCTGGCATGTTACAAAATGTAACCTGCTAAACCCTAGGAACTATGAATTCTGTAACAGTTTTAACGCATTTTACATTTGATTATAATATAAAAATATATTTAATCAATTATAAGAATTTCTATGTCGTAATCAAATTTTTACTTCAAATTTAGAATAAATATTCATAGAATAAATATTTTGTTTCTTAAGTAGATTGTTCTTAAATTAGCTTTTAAATAATTAGGTTCCTGATCTTAAGGAACTATGGGGGAGAGAGATTTGCAAGTCTTGGGTTGTTCACATTTTTTCTTTAAAAGTAAAACTCTAATATTAACCAAATTTTGACAACTATTGGAACCCTAAGTGAGACCTTAACTATGCAAAATTATGCACAGAGAAAAAATGAAAACAAACAATATAAAGCTAACACTGAATATTTCCAAAGGGAGCTAGGGGTGATTTGTCATCTCATATTGTAGAATGTGTAGTATTTACTTTTATCCTAGGAAAAAAGTAAGCTTCTAAAAATATATCAACTGTGTGGATATTCTGAATTTAACTACAAGATTACCCAGCAAAATTCTAAAAAAGTTTCTATTAATGTAAAGATAATTTTTGAAGAAATAAATATATTTGGAAGTTTCTAAAGTTTTGTGAAATTTATTTCCCTATAAGTGAAAATACATAAGTCATAATATGAACAAATTATACAATATGAGGATAACTTTCAAATAATATGTATTGAATTAATAACAAATACAGCATCAAGCACACTTATATTACACATTACTTCATCACTAAAGGATGACATTCCTGATGTTTCCTGGTAACCTAGGCAGGGGAAGGAGGAAGGCAAGCTTGTGGAAACATGAATGAATTAAAATGGGTGATGTATGGACAATTGTTGAAGCTACATCTTAGGAAAATCAGGTTCATTCATGAGTTTGAAATTTTTCATAATAAATATTTTTAAAAGCTAAAAAAATTAATCACTCAAAAAAAGACTATTATTTACCTATCAGAATGACTGCCAATAAATAAACTAATACTACCAACTATGCCCAGAACATGGAGCTCTCTAAGAATGATCAAACGATCAAATCTGTTCAGGAGCTTTTTATACTTTTTAAACTCAATTGATAGAAATCTTGTGAGTTCATTATTTATCCCACCACCTAAATATTTGTATGCCTTGACTACCATTCATGTTTAGATAAAGATGCATTTAAATGCAGATTATATTCAGATTTATATATATTAAATGCATGTATGTATGTATGCATGCACATGTGTGTAAACTGGCCACACAAAATGCATATCTTTCTACTGATTACTGATTACACTTATATTACAAACCACATAAAGCTAGGCGAAAATCTGCTGATTAGCATGCATCATTGATGTAGTTATTACTTGACAGCACAAAAACCTGACCTTGTTATATACCAAAACTGTATATATCATAGGTCTCTCTAGCAATGTGTCATTTAAAACTGTATACATTGAAAGAATACACTATGACTCAGCTCAGAGTAGCACAAGTTTTCATATTTTTAGTCCATTTATGTAAAATGAGTCTCCAGTAATCTACTCTATTTGCTGTGCAGTTAAAGAATGTTGCTTAAGAAATAAAAGAAATAGACTTATAATATTATATCATTACAATTCAAAAGTTCTGGTATAAGTACAGTACATTATTGCAATTCTCAGTTGGACAATGTTTATTGAAATATAATTTCCATGTATTATTTTAGCTCACTTATTATAGCTCTACTTTTCTAATCTTATAAGTCTAAAATATTATACATCAGTTTTATTTTAACTCTCTTTAAAATAAGTGTAAACTCCCAGATACTAGTTTTTTTTAAACCATGTTAAACTAGACTATTGAAAACACATATATAAATATGAACATGGATATAGAGATAAAAATGGTGTTGGGGAGTGAGGGGGTGAGAGGGAATAGAGTAAAAGCCTACAAAGCCACCACTACATCAAGAACCAGGCCCGTTCTTGGAGCACAGAAACTCCCATTGTGATTTGGACTCCCTTCTCACCCTAAGTAACCACAATGTATACTTATTATGCCAGTCTAACTTTGCCATTTTATTAAATTTTAAACAAATAGAATCATACTGCATATATTCTCCCTTGCATGGCTCTTTTATTTAAACATAAAGTTTGTGATTCATCTTACTGCTGAATATAGCTCTTATTCATTCTATTTCAGGGCCTTTTAGGACTCATTACGTTCATACACCACAAAATATGTATGCATTTTGTTTTAATGGGTATTTGAGCTATTTCCAATTAGAAGCTATCATGAATAATGTTTTATGAATATTCTTGAACAAATATCTCAGAGTCATATATATGTGTTTCTGTATATGCCAAAGAGAAAAATTTCTGAGCTTTTTAATGTCATACAATATTCCTCAATGGTCCTTATGTAAAGAAAAACATAGAGTAAAGTAGCTCATGAATTGCAAACCCACAAGAGACAAGACCTTAATTTCATATTAATATACTAATGAAGCTAACGTAAGTATAGTTCACTTAAGAAACATTTCAATCTATGAAAATCTTTTTTCTATTGAAATTTATCACTATGAAAGGGAATTTTTCTAAATCAACTTTCTAATTTCTCTGTGAGGATGCAATTGAATTGCTAAACTCTGAAGTTCCCAAGCAGTTTTTAATAGGGCAAATTACTTTTCTTTATGCATAAGACTACATTAATATGACATGTGACTGTAATAATGAAACTATGTTTAAGTTTACATATCAAAATGATTGCTGTTTCTTTGTAAAACATGGATATTTATAAAAAAAAAGAGTATCAATCACATAATGATGCTCGTAATCTCCCCAATGAGCACTGAGAAAAGCTAGTCTAACAAACCTCACCCCAGCCCACATTTCCAACCTCCTAGCAGCCTCCACATGGCTACCACTGCAATATTCTAAAAAGCAAAGCTAGTCCCATTACTCCACTGAATGAAAGATTTCATTGACTTCCCTTTTATTCAGGTCCAAGTCTGAGTGCATTTTCCTGGCCCACAGAGACTCTATAACTTGTTTTAGGCATGTGAAGTCTTGGTGAAGACTTTTTCTTCCAAGTTCACTAAAGAAAATGCAGGTGTTGCCTGGCACTCTTCTAAGGGAGTCACAATATTAACTCAGTTCATCTTCATGTCAATGCTAAGAAATAAGTACTCTTAATTATAACCCATTTTACAGATGAGGACATTGAAATAATAGAAAGACAATGCCTTGTCTCCAATCACACAGTCAGGAGGGTATACTCAACCCATATGACTCTGAGGCCAGGCCTACATTGACATGTTTCTACTTGCCCTCTATTCTTGCTCACTCTCTACAACTAGGCAGCACCATAGGCTTTTCTCCATTCTGTCCCCTGGCTCCATCTTGCAAATACTGTATTTCTCTAGAAGACATTACCAATGGACATCCTTCTCAAAAGTATCTTTTCGTCATCTTTGATCTTCTTTGGGCCACCAATTTGCTTTGTATTTATCTCTTTATAACTCAAATATTTTATGAAATGATTATTTCTCATGACTATCTCTCCTACTAGAGTGGAATCTTATTGAGAAGCAAAGTGAAATCATATCCATTTATTTCATCTCACTTGGTGTATGGATGATATTAACAATTCAATCAAAATAGTATTTATTTGACAGAAAGGAGAGAGAGAGAGAAGAAAAAAGAAGGGAGTAAAGGACCTAACAATATTGAATAAAGGAAAGCTAAAATAGTCAGAAATGCTTAGTCTTGGATTCCAGTTTTAAACACTCATTAGTTATCAAAGAAATTAACTAAAGCTCCCTGAAACTTTAATTCCTAATTTGCATAATGACAAAAATGACAATTTTATAAGAATTAGATATATATATATGATGACTTACACAATATAAAGTATTGAATGTAGTAGGATCTAAAACGATAAAGCTCCTAAAAGAAAACTTAAGACAGTAAGCTCCTTGACATAGATCTGGGATCTTGGCAATGTGTTTTGTTTGTTTATTGGATTGTTTGTTGGATAGGACACTAAAAACAAAGACAACAAAAGCAAATGTGGAATTATAAACTAAAAACTTTCTGTGCAAGAAAGAAAATTATCAACAAAATATAAAGGTGACCTATTGAATGGGAGATAATATTTGAAAGCTATATATCAGAATAGGAGTTAATATCTAAAATATATAGAGTTCATATAATTCAGATTTTTAAAAAGGATCTTAATAGATGTATTTTTCAGGTAATACATTTAGATGACCAAGAGCTATATGAAATGATATCACCCATCATTAAGAAATGCAAATCAAAACCACGAGATATCACTTCACATCTGTTAGAATAACTGTAATCAAAAGGACAAGAGCTAACAAGTGTTAAGGATGTGAAGAAAAGCGAGCCTTATGTCCTCAGTTGGTGGGAATGTAAGTTGTTGCAGTCGTTATGAAAAACTGTCTGGAGGTTCCTCAAAAATTAAAATGGAACTACCGTGTGATCCACCAATTCCATTTCTAGATATTTATCCTAAGAAAATGAAAATGCCAACCAATAAGCATATATAATATGTACACATTCATGTTCACTGAAATGTTTGTTACAATAGCCAAGATAAGAAAACAACCTAAGTGTCCATTCACAAATGAATGGATAAAGAAATCACTATAGGTAGATTATATACATAGAGATAGATATATTGTATAGGTATAGATATAGAGAGATAGATGGATAGATTATATGGCATTATGCTCAATGAAGTATGCCAGACAAGGACAAATGCCATATGATTTCATGTACATGTGGAATATATAAAAGATAAATAAAGCAAATTCATAGATACAAAGAACAGATTGATGTTTGGCAGTGGTTGGGTGTGGGAGTGGGTGGATATAAGTGAGTAACACAGTCAAAAGATACAATCTTCCAATTTTAAAATACATAATTAAGGGAGATACAAATGTACAGCATAGGGAACATCGTTGATAGCACTGTATTGCATATTTGAAAGATGCTAAGAGAATAGATCTTAAAAGTTCTAATCACAAGGAAAATTTCTGAAAATTCTGAAGAAATTCTGGATGTTAACCAAACTTATTGAAGCAATAATTGCACAATATTTGCAAATGTTGAATCCTTGTGTTATGCCTCTGAGACTAATGCTTTATGACAATTATGCCTCACTGAAAAGAATGATAAAGTAAAATAAATGAAAGTTGAAAGAAAGCAAAGATAAATTATAAAACAGGCAGCCTGATATGGAGTATAGGGAGTATAGGAGTATACCGATTTTGCTATGTATCAAATTATAAATCAAGAAACATCCATACATATGGTATACAATAAAAGCTGGAAAGTTCATATTCTATCATATATGTAGACATATACATAGCATTTGTGAATTGAACTATGCAACTGTCAGACAGCTGCCATTGAGGATTCATTAGTTGCAGCTTTGCTAGGGACAGAGTTACGGTGTCAGCAGCAGATTGAATATCCAAGGATATAGTAAAGTGTGTAGATCAGGGTATCTCAGAAAAAAGTATCAATTATCAATAATTATATAAACAAATAACATAAATTTCCTTCTTTATATTACTTCCTATTATCAATAAAATCACTGATCTATTTCACAGAGAACATTATACAATTGCTGGTGAAATTTCTAAAAATCTTATGACATGGTTTGTCTCTATATTTACAGAAAAAGGGGATTGAATGCTTAGAATCATCAGGACTTATGTGTGATTTTTTTCCAGTGATAAGTATTTTTTGAGATGAAATTCACATAGCAAAATTAACTACTCTAAAGTGAATGATTCAGTGGCATTTTGTATGTCAACAATGTTGAGTCACCATTACCTTTAATTACCAAGCATTCATCACTCCCGAAGAGAGCCCATATTCCTTAATGAATATGGGGTTTCTTTCTGGGATATGCATTACTTTTTTCTCTCATAACAGTAACATTTATTAATATTTAGTTCACAATGCTAAATTTCATTTATAATATTGAAATTGAATCTCATATATATTTCACACCACACCCACCACCTCAGTTCCTGTGTCCCTTACTGCCACCTTTTCCTCTCATATTCCCTACTCCCCATAACCAGTCCTCAGCCCTATTATTTTTGTTGGAAATTGTATGTTCAATAGTTTCATTTTATTATACTCCACATGAGTGAAACCACCCTGTATTGCTCCTTTTCATTCTGACTTATTTCACTCAACATGATCCCTGCCCCTAGATCCATCCAAATTGTAGCAAAGAGCAAAATTGTATGTTTAATAGCAGCATAGAATTGCATTGATTATATGTGTAATGGCTTCTTTATCCAGTCATATGCTGACGGACATTTAGGTTTTTTCCATATCATAGCTATGGTGAATTGTGCTTCTATGAAAATAGGAATATAGATATTTTTCCTGAGAGAGATTTTATATCCTCTGGGTAAATGCCTAGAAGTGGGATTGCTGGATCAAATGGAAAATCCACCTTTATTTGCTTGAGGAATCTCCATATAATTTTCCAAAGGGGTTGCACCAGTTTACACTCCCACCAACAGAGTGGAGGGTTACCTTTTGTCCACACTCCCTTCATCACCTATTATGTCCAAGTTTTCTGCATAGGCCATTTCCAGTGGTGTTAGATCATATCTCTTTGTAGGTTTTATTTTCACTTCCCCGATAATGTGCAATGCAGATCATTTTTCAGGTGTCAGTGAGTTATCTGTGTGTTTTCTTTAGGAAGTTCTCTATTCAGCTCTTTTGCTCATTTTTGAGTGGATCGATTGCTTTTTTAGTATTGAAAGCTATGTGCTCTTTGTATATTTTAGAAATTAAGTTGATGTGTTTGTATGAACACCTTCTCCAGTTCCACTTGTTGTTTATTTGTTTGCTTGTTTGTTTTTAGTGGTGGTTTCTTATACTGTATAAAAGCTTTTCAGTTTGATATAATCCCAAATATTTAGTTTTTCTTTGATTTGTTTTGCCGCCACTGTTCCTCCCCCAAAGTTCTCTTTGAGACTGAGGTCGTGGAATGTTTTCCCCACATTTTATTCTAGGTATTTAAAAATTTCATGCATTATGTCCAGGTCTTTGATCCATTTTGAATTGATATTTACACTTGGTGATAATGAGTGGTCTAGTTTTAAGAAATGCATATCAGCTCCAATGATAGATGTAGATTGAAAGTCAAGTACTATGGAAAAATACATCAAAGAAGCAATAATAAAAGGAAATCAGGTACTGCAATATAATATCAGACAAGAAAGACTTCTAATTAAAATGGTATCACTAGGCAAGGTTGGACATTCTATTATGGTCCAGAGGGTAATCTATCAAGAAAAAAATAACTATAATCAACAAATAAGCGCCCAATATAAGACTATCTAAATATATAAAACAAATACTGACAGAGATAAAGGCAGACATTGACAGTAATGCAATAAGAGCTGGGGACTTTATCACTCTACTTACATCAATAGAAAGATCACTCAGGCAGAAAACCAACAAAGAAATTAGGATCTTAAATGAAATAATAGATTAAATGGATCTAACAGACATACACAGGGTGTTCTATATGTCTACAAATAACATATATACATATAAATATATGTACACATACTTCTAAAATTCTCAATGTTCATGGAACGTTCTCAAGGATAGATAACATCTTGGCACACAAAAAATGTCTCAGTAAATTTAAATTCAAATTATAGAAAGCATCTTCTGTGACCACAGGGGGTAAAACTATAAATGAACCAAAAGAACAAAACTAGAAGAACCAAAAAGATGTGGAGAATGAACATACTTCTGAACAACTCCTGAATCATTGATATTAAGTCTTTTCTATAAGCAAATGAAAATTCAGAGACAATTTACCAGAACATATGAGATGTGGTAAAAGCAGTTCTGAGAGGAAAGTTTATAGCTATGCAAGCACACATTAAAAACCAAGAGAGAATCCAAGTAAAATGCCTAGCCACGCACCTGATAGAATTAGAAAAGGAGGAACAATTAAAACCAAAAATCAGAAGTAAAGAAATAATGAAATCAGAACTGAAATAAATGAAATTGAAAACAAAAAGACCATCTCAAATATCAATGAATCCCAAATGTGGTTCTTTGAAAAATTAAACAAAATTGATATACTTATAGCAAGACATAAAGAAAAAGAGAGAAAACCCTTACAAAAATAAAAAATGAAAGAAATGAAATCACAAGTTACATCACAGAAATGCATGAGAGACTGCTATGAATACTTATATGCCAACAAATTTGCCAATCATGAAGAAATGGAAAAGAAGTTTTCTAGAATTCTACAACCTTCTAAAAGTCAGCAAGGAAAAACATAAACAACTTAAACAGAACAAACACAAGAGCAGAAATTGAAGCGGTAATAAAAAATTTACCCTAGAACGAGAGGGCAGGACTGATAGCTTCACTGGGATTTTCTAACAAACATTCCAAAAAGAACTAATCCCCATCCTCCTTAAACTCTTCCAAGAGCTGAACAGGAGGGAAAGCTACCAAATGCATTCTATGTGGCTAATATTACCCTGATTCCAAATTTAGACAAAGACAGCACCAAAAATGAAAGCTATAAACTAATATTGCTGATGAATACACATTGAAAAATCATCAACAAAGTCCTGGCAAATAGAATTCAACAGCACATCGAAACAACTGCACACCATGACCAAGTGGGATTTATTCCAGGGAAGCAAGGATGGTTAAAGTACGCAAATCAGTCGGTGTGATACAGCACATCAACAAAGTTGAAATTAGAAAAAAACAAAACAACAAGATATCTCAACAGATGTCGATAAAGATTTAACACCAATAGGAACAGAAGTTACTAATCTCAACATAATGAAAGCAATATATGACAACCTACAGCCAACATCATAATCAATGGTAAAAAACTGAGAACCTTTCCTCTAAGATCTGGAACAAGACAAGGTTGCCCACTATACACTACTAATCAGCACAGTTCTAGAAGACTTTACCAGGTCAAAAAGGCAAGAAAAGTTTATTAAATGAGTCCAAATTGGAAAAGAAGAAATAAAAATATAATTATTTTCAGGTGACATGATACTATACATAGGAAACCCTAAAGACTCCATTCAAAAACTGCTAGAAACAATAAATGAATACAGCAAAGTGTCAGCACACAAAAATCAGTAGCATTCCTATAAGCAAATAACGAATTAAAGGAGAAAGAAATTAAGAAATATATCCCATTCACAATAACACCAAGGAAGAGCAAATACCTGAAAGTTAACAAAAGAGGCGAGAGACCTCTACAATGAAAACTACAGGACCTTAGCAAAAGAAATAGGAGACACACAACATGGAAAAACATCCCATGTTCATGGATTGAAATAATCAAATACAAAAATGTTGTTTCTAGCCAAGATAATATATAGATTCAATGCAAGTCCCATAAAATCCCAGGAGCATTTTCATGGAAACAGAATAATTAAGACTTGTTTGTATACAACCACAAAAATCCTCAAATAGCCAAAACTATCCTAAGAAAAAAATGAATAGTGGTGGTATCACACTTCCAGAATTCAAACTATGGTAAGAGTGATCATGATCAAAACTGTATGGTACTGAAACAAAAAAACAATAACAACAACAACATAGTGATCAATGGAATCAAATGGAGAACACAGAAATAAAATCACTCTCATATAGCCAGTCTATGACAGAGGTGAAAAAAGCATTCAGTGGAGGAAGGAAAGTTATTCAATAAACAGTGTTGGGAAAATGGGAACGACATCTTCAGAAACAAAACAAGCAAACCAAAACCAAAGAAACTAGAGATTTAAGCATGATTTTGTGAATAATGGAGGCTTAGACTTTCTGATGTGTTCATATATTTGTTCCCTTTGATTAGTTGGAATTTTTTGTTTTGTTTTGTTCTGTTTTTCATATCTGGTCCTTGGTTTCTAGAATATTTCAGGATTGGCATAGATAGCCCTATGGACATCTCTAATAAATAATAATACTCTATAATAAATAATACCCTAATAAAAAAGGGTATTCTTATATTACTATTTTAATGTCGTTTATGTTCCAGCATGACAATTTTTTCCACCCTGGTGATTTATGTCTTGGCTAATGTAAAATCGAATGTTCTCATCTTCTGGAAAAGTAAAGAGCTCTTTTTTATGCCAATTACAAACATTGCCTATGTGCCAAATGTTTTTGTACCATGCAAAAGATTTCTGTTACTGAAGTACAAGATATTTGAGAAGGGAGAATTAGAATGACAACCTGCAAACAGTATGGCAAATAAGATCTTTGAAATAAATAAGTTTTTCCCAGAAATATGCTGCCAGGAATTAAAAATTGCAGACTTGGAAAAATCACTTTTCATTTATCACAACAGGAGCTAACTGTGCCATTTACTATACAATATCCCAGTTAGCTGCTAGAATTTTTATAATTAAAATGTCAAAGCTTGCTCTGTACAAATAGATCATGCACTCAGGAAATTTGCTTTTAGTATTTGTGGCTACATGATAGTAACTATTGTCTCCTCAAGTTCCAGAATGCTGGGAGGAGATGTACACACTGCAGAGCAGAGATCTGCTATCCTAGACTTGGTGTGTTTTTCCCACCTTCCTACAAAATGAAGACAAATTCTATTTTTCTAGGAAATCTCTAACCCATGAAATACATGACTACATGATTCATTTTGTCATGTTATGCAAATCCAGAAGTCTTGTTAGCATCATTCCTTTAGCAACTGAAATTTCTACTTGGCAGCAAACAAATGGGAATAAAATACTCTTAAATAAGGAATGCACTTGAAGTGCTTCTATACTAGTAATTATACATTTGGTATAAACACAGGTCCAACCCTTTCCAAAATCATGATTTATTGTTCATATTTCCACCTGTGAGAAACAAGTGCTTACTGGAAATATCCTGGTAGATTTTATTTCCCTGCGTAGATATATATGCTACGTCTCTGGTGGAGAAAGTTTTATGAAAATTCAATGTTGAAGACTTACTGTTACAGCTTCTTTCCCATTTTTGAAATCAAACGATTAAAGCAAATGTGTACCACAAATGCTAAACGATGAATTATTAAAGTTACCACAGGAAATCTGAAAGTAATTTTTAAGCATTAGTCATGGATGAAATATGGCATTTTTTCAGAATGCATAGACCTATTATTTTTCAGGATACATATTTCTGGTGTCATGATAAACCAAATGAATGCTATTTTCTGTGAACTTTCAAACTTCCAGCTTCTTACCAGTGACAACGACTAGTCATTTAACTTACAAATCATAATGAAATGGAGAAGTAGTCAAAGGTTTCTAATGGGTATTTCATAGTCTCCTTTCTTAAATTTGGCATCTGAGGGGAACTTTCTTTCTGAATGGGTTGTGAATTGGTGAACAAATTCACTTTTGGATAAGCTTAAGAATCTGGAAGAAAATGAAAAAAAAAGTTAGGACTCAAATCATGAGGGAATGGAACTGGGAGGCTCCTGGGAGCACAAAGCTCTGGATGCAACAGCACTAAATGGGGTCAGAGGGTGGATGTACAAAGACTTTTGGAACTTCCCTTGGGGAGATCAAATTCAAGAGAAACATTTCAGGAAAAGATGGCAGGAGTCATCCCCTCATGGATCAGCAATTAGGTCAATCACCTCTGAAGGAGTAAGCCACATAATCCTGGATTTGAGTTCTGGATCCAGGTGGAAACAACCAGTATGAACAACTAAATTAAAATAAAATAAAATTATTATTCTTCTTTTCTCAGAGAAAGAGAACAGAAGAAAATGGCAGCAGATGTCACAACTGTATGATTGTATTGTCAAACAACTAGGAACAGGATGAGAATAGTTTAGGTCACTCAGACGTGTTAGAATGATGTCCAGAGAAACATTAGACCCACAGATGCTTGTGTACAACTGACTTTTTTTAAAGCAAAGGTATAGGCAGGAATGAAGGCAAGTAGGCGAACAGGCAGGAAGAGAGGAAGAGGAAGAAGTTTTATTTTATTTTATTTAGTGGTCCATCTTGGTTGCTATTCCCCTGGCCCAAGGATGTGAACCTGTGTCCTTGAAATATATGTGCACTATGCCCAGTCAGAGATAATGAACCCAGCCACTTCTCCACTAGTGCATGAAAAGAGAGAGAGACAAAGAGAGAGAGAGCAAGAGAGACTCACAGGAGCCTCTCTCTTTTATATATATATATATATAATTTATTCTTTAATACTGATTTAATACAGCACTATAACTCATGTCTGAACCAAGTTTATCTAACACATTTATTTTCTCTATAAGCTACTTTATAGTGGTTCTGCTCTCAGGAATACTAGACAGCACTTCAGAAGTACACTTGGAGGACACTTTTACACATCGCATTATCAACTAAAAGGACAAAAGTGAAGTAAATGTATCACTTAGTAAACTGGGAAAAGGATACTTGCATACAGAGTGAGAATAGAATCAAGAAAGTGGACTGTTGCCTTGTTCAACTGTAGCTAAGATGACATGGAGCTCAACTTGCTACCCACCAAGTGACCCTGAGTAACCACAATGGCTTTCCAAAGGCAACTCCATTTTGGAGTTATAAATATATTTTGGAGTCTGCAAGTTCACATGTAGAGAATGTAAGTGTGACAAGGATCAGTCATATATAACAGATTCTTCCAGAAGCTCATATTTTATATAAATTTACTCTCTCTTATTTTGTCAGTTTCTTGTCTCTATACACTTATCCCTTGTAGCTGAAAGTCTGCTAGGAACCCATTCTGAAAAATTGCTGGCAGCCCAATGTGCTTTTGTTTTACCATCAGAGCACATTTTCTGACTCTTGCTTCCATTGTGAAGAAGTTTCAGTTTGTCTGATATGGTGTACTTGACAGTAAAGAGCCAGAGGAGAAAGGCAAAAGAGAAATCTAATATCCTTCAATTGACTATAAAGATGGGGGAAATGGACAAAAGGTAAGAAGAGGAAATAAAGGAGGCAAGTAGTAAGAAAAATGGTTTTATTTGTAAACACTTATCTTCAATATATTATGGAAAATAGCTTTGCAATATCCCTCATATAGAGTATTAATAAAACATTTGATTATGGATATATATTAAATGCTCAGTCTTCTTTTAATTCTAAATGGAAACAAAGGTAATTCCCAGAGAAGCAATATTTGTTTTGCATCATAAGTATGAAGAATCATTCTATAAGAAAGTCTTCTGGAGTAGAGAGGGGTCAATACACACATATTCCCATTTTTTATTTATTCTTTCAAAGTCTAGAACACAGCTATATGATCTTCTATGACCTATCTTAAAAAATCATGCAGTGCTCACTTGCCCAGATTCACAGGGAGGGAACATAGTCTTTAACTCTCATGGAAAGTGTCAACTTCACATTATAAAACAACCTATAAGATAAGAAAGCTTGTTGTGGGTATATACAAAAAATAAAGTCTGTCACAAACATTTTCCTAAAAGCTAAAAAAAAAATATGTCAAATACAAAGCAATGGTCACTTCTGTGAGATGTCACTTCTAGGTTTGCTAAGATGGAAATTGAGATTTTGTTGAAAGAGTTTTATTGATGACCTCAAACTGGAGTAGTCAAAGAGGACCTGGAAGGAAGGAATTGGAGAGTGAATATGGACACCTCTGTTGAGTACTTTCCTTTAAAAAATAGAAAATGGGGGCTGCTGCTAAAGGATAATGTGGTGTCAAGGGAGGGTTTGATTTCTGTTTTTTCTTTTAAGATGGGCATAGAAATTACAATATACTTCTAATTGATTTAATATAGCAGTAAGAAAAGATTGCTATAAGAAAAGGTGCAGAAGGAATATAATTTGGAAATCATTTTGAGTACATGTGAAGGGACAGGATTTAGTGTACAAGTCAAAGGATAGCTGTCATACAGGAATGAGAAATCATAGTAATAAGAAGTAAGGGAGGGCTCACCCTGCTGGATGACTGGTAAAGCTTTTAGGCATAGTCATATATATTATAAGGGCCAGGGTTCAAGACTCAGGGCCTGGAGGAACAACCAAGATGAACAACTGTAAAACTTTGGCATCGTCCCTGTGGTGTCTAAGGACCCAGGGCAGGATACTTGAGCTGAGGATTTGGACCTCCTGGTGAATTTAAGACCCAGAGTTTCTTCAAGAACAGAGAAGTGGTCATTGTGTTGACTGGGTGGAGCCCTGGTTCAGGCTTCACCAATACCGTGAGTGTCATTTCTCTGCCATGATGGGCCTTCTAGCTCCTCCTCTAGTCCCTGTCCCATCCCCTCCCCACAACCAATATATTAGTCCAGCAAAAAGACTATAATGTTTACTTGGAGCTGCAGTGTAACATTTGTGGACTGGGATATCAAGAAGATTAACACCTGGCTGTGATTAAGACCCTGCTCAGGTTGGGTAAACCAGATCTGGTCTGCTCATCTTGTCATGCTACCCAAGCAAGGGGTAAAAGGTTATAGTACTAGAGACCTCAGAGTTGAACACAGAGATCAATAACTACTGCTCCTTCTCCATTATCTACATGTACTCTATTCAGTTCTTGTAAAAAAGGGATGCACAGGTTAAGAAACAGCCAGTAAGCAGGGGACAGGGAGTGGTTAGGACACGGGGAAATGGTTCCATACATAATGTTGTTATGTGTGTTGGGCACTGGTTTGAGACACAGTGACAGAGCAGTAAAAGATAAGTGAAGTTCTACAATCATGAAACCTATATCCCAAGTGTAGAAACCACATAACAGAAATGTAAAGATGAACATAAATTAGTGTGATGGATATTTCTAGTAAGAAATTGAATAAGAACAGAGGTTGACTTGAGGAGCACTTGTTTTTTCAGGGAAGACGTTTCGTAGGAGGTGATACTTTTATGTTGAGATGCTAAAATATAACTATAATAAATAGATCAAATGTATATTGACAATGTTACACAATGTTCTTTTTACTTTCTTATAGACTTTTGCATGCTATCAAAAGTAAATACAGGATTAACATTTTTTCACTTTCATAAAAAATAATATAGAAAATAGAAATTTAAACAGAGGTGATTTAGGACCTAAGGTTCTATGATAAAAGTGTGTGTTTAGCTTAAATTTCTATGTCCAAGGTATTCATGCCTAACTACTCTCTTTTAAAATAATAGACTATACTGCAAATTCTTTTATGTTCTTAAGTTGTACTCAGTCTAACCTGACAGTTAAGAAAATCACTGAAGACTTTAATAACAAAGGTGCTGATAAGTGGAAATAATGTGAGAAAGCTGTCAATAAACCTAATGTGCATTATTCCATCACCATGTGTCTATTTTTTTTATCTTTAGTTTTCCTTTTGAGGGGAAATATATGTGTGCTGCTACTGACTGTTTCTCACATCAAGTATAATTCACTTGAGATTAACAGCACTCAATTTAGAAAGGACTATTGACTATGGACTACTAGAAAGAAATAGTAGCTAGATTAAGGATATTAACTCTAAGTGCTCAAGTTACTTGATTTTTTATTATATGTATCAAAGTTACTTCAATTTATAACCACAATATGTATCATATATAAATGTTTCTCATTCTTGCTAAATCTTAAATGATTTGAAGCTATTGTAGTCAGTCTGACAAATTTAATACCAAAGGGCAGAATTATTTTTTTCCTTTAACTCAATTCAACAAAACAGAGGTCATCGCCAATCTCTACATGATATCTAAGTCTAGAGTCTTGGTTTTCTATTTATATTCATCCTAACTGACATTTTTCCAGTTGCAACCTGTCTATAAAATTATTATAATCTTGGTTTACATGAGTTTTTCACCTTGTGGTTGGGTCTCTGTTTACTTTGGCTTAGGAAATCTCACCTTCAACTGGCACTTTGTAAAGAAGCAGCATGTACTTTACCCACATAAAGACAGTTGGACAAATGGCTTTTTCATTCCACTCCCCCATTCAGCTATGGATTTGACATATATAAAACTGCTGAGAGTTGAGTACCATTGCATGTTTTTCCCGATTAAATGGCATCACAAGTAAGAAATAAAACAAGACTTACAAAATAGATCTAGGTGTGATTTCATTAATTTCAGGATATAGTAGCTTATTTTATCAGGTTCTCCCTCTTACAACTAAAAAATCTTGGACACAACACAAAAACAAAAGTATGAAAATTCTGAAATGTGAAAAGACAATTTAGGGAACTCAGTACTTGAGGAACAATATGGTCAGGAGTCTCCTGGGTTTCCTTATTGTCTCCCACACACCTTCACCAGAAGTTGCCAATCCATAAGCATCAAGAGTACAAAAAAAAGATTTCAAGAAAAAACCCTTGTTCTGGGCCAAAGATCAGGAAAAGCATGGTTTAACAACAGGAAACATTTTTGGCATTATATTCTCCACTGCAGCCAAACACTAGTAGAAAAACACCCTCCATTTCTCTGTTTTCAGTGGGCCAAAAAAAAATTGAACTCTACGTTCTCTTCTGTTCTTCAATGCTGCAATTCCCCTGGTGAGGAGCTTTCAGCAAAACTGATCAGGGAGTTGTTATTCCATTACCAGAATACTGTCAATTGAATCTAGCAACCAGTTTAACTGACCCAGCACTAGCACCAAAGATACTTAGGAGAGGGTGTGACATGAGCGACTGACATTCACAGGGATATATATATATATATATATAAAGATATAGAAAACTATTAAAGATGGCAAAACAGCAGGTAGCTAGTAAAGTTATTACCACTAGGTTACTATCACACTTTTTCATGTAAATTAAAGCTAAGAGAGAGTAGAATGATGTATTTTTAATTAAATGTAATTTTATAGAAATATAAATCACATAAGCAAAGAAATATGCTATAAAATATAATTAAATATAATTTACAAATCTGAAGAATATAATAACTCAAATGAAAAACACACTGTGTGGGCTTAATAGTGTAGATATGATAAAGTATCGAATCACAGAACTGAATAGCAAATATAGTATTTCAACATGAACAAAGAAAATGTATTGAAAAAATAGGAAGAAATTCAGGAAACAGGGAAAATAGTAAAGGTTCAATATTCATATTATCAGAGTTTCAGAAGGAGAGAAAAGAGGGGTCAAAAGAGTTTCATGGAAATAATGAATGCAAATTCCCAAAGTGTAAGGTGAGACTTAAATTTCCATTTTCAAAAGGTTGAGCCAAACTGAAATAGGATAAAACCATGGAAATGCACGCCAACACAAGTCATAATTAAAATGTCTAAAAATTAACAACAAAGAAAAAATGTTGATGGCAGTCAGGGAGAAATGACTTATACCTATAGAAGAAAACAGTTTGAGTGACAATACGTTTATGTAACAAAATAATGGAGGCCAAAGGAATTGGCATAAAGATTTATTTAAGTATTTAAAAACAACAACAACAACAAAAACCAATGTGAACCATGAATTCAATATCCAGGAATAAAAGGCAAATAAAGCTACCCTCTCATCAAGGAAAACTAGCAACAAAATGCTCGCTGAAGAGCAGAGGAAGGAAGTTCTAAAACAGCAAACAAGTAACATCAGACTGCTCCAACCTTCAAAAAGGAAAGGAAACCAATGGAATGAGCAAAAGTAAGGGTAAATGAAATAAATTCTCCTTTTGATAAATCTCATAAATCATATTTCATGGTTGAAATAAAATAAATATCACCTTCTCTGGTAGCACTAAAGAGTGAAAAAATGTTTAAGACAATAGTATTTTAAAAGTTGAAAAGGTAATGAATGGAAACTAAATAAAGGTGTATTTTCTGCCCATTACTTGGAGTTGTAAAAGGCCAGTACCACTAAATCTTCTGCACACTGTATTACCTAAAGCAGCTATTAATTGAAATATAAGATGTAATATACTCAAAAGCTCTGTAAATAAATAAAAATGCAATCTTAAGTGTTCTTATAACCCACAAGAAAACAAATACCAGAAGCCAAGGAATTAGAAAACAGAAACAAACAGAAAATAACTAACAAATATTAGTTGAGCCCTACCATGACTGTAATAAGGTTCGATAGTACTAAATTATCAAAAAAAAAAAAAAAACTTCGCAAGGAAATATTTTAAAAATTCAACACTATGCCCTCTATAACAAATTCAGTTTAAATACAATGACATAGACAGTTGAAAGGATAGGGCAAGATAGGTCTTGCAACATTATTGAAAGAAAAAAATGAGTGGCTATATATAAATAATTTAATAGAGGCAAAATGGAATATGGCACAATGGTTATTATGAGTTAATTCATGAACCTCTAAAAGGGTAAATTGAACATCTCATGGCTGGTAGCTGTGAAAATGACCTTACTGGAAATCACATCTTTCTGGATTAAGTTAAGTGAAAATGTGAAGTTCTGGACTTGTTTGGACCTAATCCAATATGACTGGTATCCTTATAAGAAGAGGAAAATGTGGACACAGACACACAGGGAGAATGTAACGTGATAGCAGAGACAGAGATTGAAGTGATACCTGTGCAAGGCAAGTAACTCCAACCACTGACAATTATGGGAAATTTTGTTCACTAAGCAAAATGTCCTGTAATTCATCCAAGTTTATTTTTGAAATGTATGAGAAATTCATTTTTTCTTACTTTTAAGTAGTATTCCATGGAATAGCTGTACAATAGTTTGTTTAATCATTCATAATTTGAAGGACATCTGGCTTGGCCTGAGAGGAGTTATTGGAAATAAAACTACTGTCAACATTTAGGAATAGATTTTATGTCAACATAAATTTTCATTTCTCAAATGACCTGGTGGAGCAGGGGTTGGGCATAGTCCACATACATCCCAGGGCCATGACTTTGCATCCTGGGACTGGTGGGAAAAACCAAATTGAACAATTAAATAGAATGCATCAAGTGTTTCTTTCTCCTCTCTCTTCCTTCCTGTCTCTGCTCAACTTCATTCTTGCTTTATGGTCTCTCTTTTCTTAATAATCACAGGGTCTTGTACAAAGGAGACATTCTTAATTTTAGTGAAGTCTAATTTATCAATTTAAATTTGATTTCTGTATAATGATTTTGAGGATATCACTTTGTATGTTTTCTTAGCAATTGTCAAAATATTGTAGTAGGTAGCAATAAACTATCACCTTCTATAAGAATCAATGTTTTACAAATTATAGTGATGTATAGAAACAATACATCTAGTCTCTTTACTAGCTCACTTTTTTCATTATTATTATATTAATTTATTTAACATACAGTGTGTACCTTATTACGGATTTATAAATGTTGTCTCAATCATAAGATATGACTTCGGTAAATCACAGGAAGTCTGTCCAAATTTACCCTATTTTTATCCATTCTAAGATTTTTAATTTCTTTCTAAATTTTCGAGTATTTCTTAATATTATTTTCTTTCTGTTTAGAGAGCTTCCTGAATTCATTTACTAAGAGCTTATTTATTGCCAGCAATAAATGACCTTTGTTTACTTTTTCTCCTTTATTCCTGAAATACATATTTTGCCAGAAATAGAATTTATATTTTATAGTTCTTTGCTTTCAGCAGTTAGAGAAGATTTTGCCATTTTCTTTCTAGTCTACATGTTTTCAGATAAGAAATCTACTACATTCAAGTTGGTGTTACTCTGATTACTTTTAAAAATTTGTTGTTTTCCTTTAATGTTTAGTGGTTTAATATGCTATATTTTCACATGGACTTTCATGGGTTAATCCATTTGATGTTGGCTTTAGAAAGTTGATTTATATCTTTCATCACCCACATTTGGAAAGTTTGCATACATTAACGAAAGTAAAATTTAATGAAATAACTTTGGAACTCTTTTAGCTCTCTCTCCTCTCCTTTGGGGACTCTTATAATATGAATTATATATATTTTTTGCTATTTTCTTTATTGTTTATGAATTTACGTCTTTTTTCAACCTATTTTCTTTCTTTTGTTCACACTGGGCAGATACTATTGATTTATCATTAAATTCAATGATTCTAATCTATCATATCCACACTGTTATTTAGCTCATTCAGTGTGCTTTTCTATTTAGGTTACTGCATTTTTTCAGTTTTTTTATTTATAATTATAATCCATTTTAATTTTCTCTTTATGTTTCTACCATTTCAACTCATTTAAAAAAAACTGAAATTGAATGTTGAAGCATTTTTATGACTACTGTGAAGCTCCTGTCAGCTAATACCAACATCTGATTCAGCTCCATTTTGGCATGTTTTGATTATCTTTTTCATTCAACTTATGTTTACTCTTGGGTCTTTGTATGATGTGTACATTTTAACTGCTTCTTAGATATTTTATCTATTACTATAAGAGTCTCTAGGTCTTATTTAAACCCTCTTTTTAGCAGGTAGTTCCCCTCTCTAAGCCAACTGACAGGTTTCAAGTAATGTTTTGGGCACTGACTCCAATGACAATTTCACTTCAGCTTCCTTGTGTTGTTATTTCAGTCTGCTTTTTCTGGTGCCACCATTTTCCCTCATATCCTTGCTAGTTCTGACTCTCCATGCAGAAGGAGTCTCCAGAGCAAAAATTATGGGATATTTGGATGGGAAAGGGGCCTCAGGTCTCCTATGACAAAGAGCATTTATAGATCATTGCTATTTATGGCAAGATAGCCTTATCTGCTATTGCTGGACTATCCCTTGTTCCTAAAGATGGAAAAAAATGTAGAATCAGCCTGGCAGAGAGCATTTCCCCAAGCGAGAGGCTGTTACTTTTTAACTGCCCAGCTGCCGTGGTGTGCACAGGTGGTGAAGGAATTCTTTCCCTTGGTCTTGCAAAAAACTTCTGGATCTGGGCACCTGTTATAGGGCATGTTTCTGGTCCCATGATGTCTATAGGAAGGAAAGTGGGCTCAGTTTTGTGGGAACAAAGTGTGTGTCAATATTTTATATGTTCGTGTCTTCCACTAGGACAGGGTAGAAGTCTCATGTCCAATGGGAGGAAAGCCCTTCTCTTGACCTCTTGGTATCAGCTGGACTGCGCTAAGATCCCTCTAGGTTCTGGAACTGACTCAGATTATCCAGGGTGGAGTGATCACACTTGAACCTCCTTCTGCTGTAGAGTAGTCCTAAGCTCCTTGCACTGTGCTGCTCCTCAGTCTTCTTTCACAGGCAAGTCAGCTTCCCTCTTTCCAATTTAGAGTACTCCTGTAACAGTCTTTGTGTTGTTTCTGGAGTTTATAGTTGAGTCTGCGAACGTGAGTAGAGGTGAGTTTTGAACATTTAGAAATGAAACCTGAATATAACCATACCAGGGGACATGTTAGAATTACTGTTAAGATAGGGGATTATAGGAGGGGAAACATTGTGAAAATGAAAATTTGGAAATTATCTGCCTAAAGGCAATACTGGACCATGTACATTTCAAAGATCTTTTAGTTATTAAGAAAAAGATTGGCACAGAGTCCTAGAAATGTGGCAAGCCAGTGAGAAGCAGACTTATTGACAGTATCTATTGCCATTATTTTAAGGCACATTTATTATAGATTATTATTATATTATATAATAAAAAAGAAAAGAAAGAAGAAAGCAGTCTTACAAAGCCTAGGGGAAGTGGGCATGTTTTCCTGAGTACCATCAGCTTTATAAAACCCATATTGAAGGAGAGAGAAGTTGCTGCCCCACCTTTAGGAGAATCTCTGATTAGACATGGACTATAATGCACAAGAGAATAGAAAGAATGTGAATGAAGCAAATTCAAATTGAAGTCAAGCCTGTTCTTTCTCTTTGAGCTCAGAAACTCTTTCTCTATCTGTCTTCAGTGTGGAAAGACTTATTCAGAAAGCTACAGTTATAATGGAAGCAATATAAAGTAAAATCATTTCTAAGCGCAAAGCCTTCATCTTCTGTCCATGAGTTCACACTTATTAAATGTCCTAAAAAGACGTGGGCATTGACATCAGTTGACATTTGCAAGCACTGTCTTCCTATTTGCCTCCTTTGAAACTAAACACTTATGAATTGAGATTGTGGTCTTGATCCTAAGATAGATTCTTGCTTATCTTAATAGTCTGAGCAAGTGTATTTCTGTGGTGGGGAAGGTATCAGGTTTGCAGTAGTTGCTATGTATATCTCATAGAGCCCCATCTCAAAGTCACATGGTCTCAAGATCTGGGTGGAGATTATTTAGAAACCAAAAATATTCATTGTAAAGAAAACTATACACAACGAAAACAGTGTCATGCCTACAAATGTACAACCACTGTTTTCTGGTTATCAAACTAATATTTAATACATTACATTGTGAAAAGGACTAGCAACAGCATTTAGAGATGCTTGATCATTAACTGTGGACAAAGGTTTCACTTTAATTTTTTAGCAATTAAGTTCATTGCCCCCTTTTCTCTCTAACTCTACACAATTTGGTGGAGGTGGGAGCAGACTTGTGGCTAACAACATCCCCCACACTGTCCTGCCCTGGCTTCAGATGGATGTGTTTTGGGTTAGGTGGCAGAAGCCTGGAGGTATGGGAGGGAAGAAAGAAAGGAGCTGGGACATGCACCCTTCCTGCCCCCTCCCTCCAGGAGCCTGTGCAGAAACCCCTGCTTTAAGTGCTCACTCCACTCAGGGAAATCATTAAAAGAATTGCTGCTGGAACGTTTGTTTTGGAAACAGGATGACATGCTAACCACTCCAGGCAAAGCCCCTTAGACACTGAGTTCTTTATTTACCTGTTGCTCTGACTCACAGAGGCGGGTGCTGCCCACTTGACGCTGACCTGACTGAAATATCCTGCCTGGACTTGAAGATTCATACCTGCTCTCTCCGCATACCTGGGCCCCCGCCCACCCGCAAGCAGCCTGAAGCGCAGTGAAGCAGGACGCCCACTGGGCGAGCAAGGACACAAAGGTGTTCATGGGGATCGCAGGGCTGGTGACAAGTTCCTGCACTGCCTGACTTTCCTCGGCTAACACGCTCTGACTGTGCTGGAACCTTCCATGAACCACTCCGCAAAAGCGCCCCAAGCTCTTCCAGACCGCGTGACTGTGACTGGTGTCTAGTTCTGGGTCAAAGGCCAGTTCAAAAACAACCAGCGCTCTCGCACTTTAGAGGCCAGGAGAGGCTGGGCACCAGCTAGGGAGTCCAAAAAGATGGCACCTCACAGGATCACGCTTGTGTTCTAGACTTGCTTAGCTCAGAGATATTTAAGTTCACAGCCTGCTCTTCACTCTTCCTAATTAATAGGGAAACACCTATCAGAGCCCTCTTTGGAAGCTTTTAAATTTTGAAAGGTACTCTAGCAATTGTTCTTGCTTTCTCTGTATCATCTCTGCACACACTTTTATTCACCTACTTTGAAATCCTCAGTTAAAGGCAAATTCTCTGCTAATAAGGTGATGGCAAACTGAATGCATTATATACAAATATCGACATGCTATGATGCACACCTTAAATTTATAATGTTATAATTCAATGTTCAATGCTCTTTCAATAAAATTAAATATATGTGTGTATATATATGCATATACATGTGTGTGTATATATATACCTGAATCATATTATTCCACTTTTGGTAATTTGGAACATCATGAAAACTAATTAGAAGATATAAAAATAAGAACATTTAGTTAACATGGTCTCACCATATTTATTGTCTGAATTTTATATAATATTTCCTTAAATAAGCTGGTGTTTGCAGAAGCTGCATTTATTATTCTAAACATTTTAAAATTCACTTTTTAGGTCTTCATAAGATTCTTGTGAGGAATGCAGCAAAAAAACAAATGTATTATCTCCTATTTGTAAGTGAATACATTGAAGCTTAAAGAGATTATACTTATTTGTTCAAAAATATTTCACATGTCACATAAATGTAGACATGAAACATTCTCATTATTAGGGCAACCAAGAATCCTAACCCAACATAGCAACTGTTGACCCCATGCCATCATGGTTCAGTGAAGTAAGTCAACATTGATAGGAAAGGTGCTGATGTCAGATGTTTGATTTAGAACTGATAATGAACATCCAAATGTCCCGGCAGCTTTATCTGCAATCCTTCTCTTAGCCCCGCCCACCTGTAACCACAGTACCATTGTGCTTTCTGTCCAGAATCAGCACGCCCCTTTCACTACAGATGAGCCCCAACGTTCACCTTCCACTTCCAAAGTCCTCAACAGTCCCCATCATGGACGCTACCCAGTAATTCCACCTTCCCACTTAGTGACTGCTGAAACCTTGTCCTATTAGTGTTTGAAATGCTACCTGGCTTCCAGAAGTCTCATATGGTTTCCCATCTCCATTCCCACTCCTCTACTCACTACTGATTTTAAGGCTCAAATAACAATACTCAGAGAAATCTGGGTCACTGGATTACAGCTGGGATTATGGTCCCCTTATAGTATGAGTTAACAGAATTGTATGGGCTGATTTGGGAATAGAGTCATAGTCAAAAATATCATTTCTATGATAAAACGAATTCTGGCTGTGTGTTAACAAACTCATAAATTGGTTTCGAGGTCACAATGTGTTCATAAATTACGAAATTCCTGTGATAAAAATGAATAAGCAACTGTTTTTTCTCATTAGAGAAAATTGCATTAAATGTTAGTTCTTGAAAAGATTAGCCTATATTTGATAGTGTGAGTATATTTTATTTTTTAATTCTTATGTATTTTAACTTTTATATGCAACCAGATCTTCAGTGGCTCAGTTGCTCCTCTCACTTTAGATCAATTTCTTGCTGCTGCTTTGAAATCCATAGCAGGAGCTGACATATATTGCATAAGTTAAACATATTTTTGTATGTTTATTGAACAAAAATAGGGAAAATCGTGCTAAATATGTCTGGAAATAAAAGTTCCTTCACTGTTAGTTTAAAAAAAAAGCTGGCTGTGAATATCCATGTAGAGATCTTGCCCTGCAAATCCTACAAATGACAATCCACTAAGTAACCACATGTGTCATGATGTAATCCCCAGGTCTGCTAGAACCTGAAGCTTCTGCTTAACTACAGAAAATAAAAATGGCTTCAGGAATCAGTGATATGAAAAGCAATGAGTAAAATGACAGCTTGTCATATGCTAATTTATTTTTGAGATTTAAATTGAAATGGTGAGGATTAAGAATTCATTCTATTTGAACAAATTTTATCAATGTTTTCTAAAGCTAGCTAATTCTGATATGCTTATTTACTGGCAGTAAATCCTATACTAAGTCTGAAGAAATAAATTTTGATTTTATTCAAGAAAGATAACATACAAGAGATGACTCTGATTCCCTAAATCTTAAGACAGCAAATGAAAAGAGAATGCAAACTGGTTATGCAGAAATTCCCTGATAGTGTTTTTTATGCCCTGTAATAAGGGAAACCATGCTAGGCTGATATTAAAGAAAATAAGAGCATCCATTAGTGCTGATGCATTCCTCTACACCAACAACTTTAGTCTGCCACTCATTAAGAATCCAATGGCTTATTTACCAAAATGCTCCTTTTCCCCTACTCAGTGGGCTCTCACAGACTCAAAGTAAAGTTCAAGGAGGAAGGCTGTGGTGTCCTCAATCATCTATGGGTTTCTTTGTAACAGAAAATTTAATCTTAGTGTTACTGTTTAGAAAATAATTTTTAATCAACATATGGACACAGCTGTTTCTGTTTGGTATAGTTTTGAACTTGAAGTGAATTACATCTTCCTTTTAAAGGGGAAAACTTTCAACTCATCTGTTAAACTAGAAGTCAAATAATTGCAAATTGATAATAAACATTCCTAGAACTTTATTCTCCATCCTAAAAACTAGAGATACTGTCCAAGACCTCTGCTCTTATTTGGTCTTCAACTTTTCAGGAGAAAACTTTCATCTGTTCCAAAGTATGAACTTAATGCATAAACACCATTTAGATTTTAACACTCTTCATTCAGTTGAATAAACAACAAGAAAAAAATAAATGCTCCCAAAATTAAATAAATAACTAGAAAAATTTTCTATAAGACAATCTTTTTTTTTTACTTTGTAACATTAAAACTAAAAGTGAATATATAAAAATATATTGTCTAGGGCAATGAATATGAAAACTTTTATCTATTTTCTAACCTTAAAAGATTGTGATAAAGTTAGATATCTATCTATATATCTATATCCATATAGCTATGTAGCTTTATATATATATTTCAGTGCTGTACAATACAACTTGCAATCATGTGATTATGCTATCATATGTGCTATCCAATATGGCAGTCACTAACCATGTGTGACTGTTGAACTCAGGAAATGCAACTACTCCAAATGTGGAACTAAAATTTGAATTCAGTTTTAACTTACTTGTTATTAAATAGCTAAGTATGGCTAATGACCACCATATGCATGTATTATGGATCAACAAAAGGATTTAAGATCTATATGCTCATGTGTGACAAAACCGTATGTAGGAGAAACAATAAACAAAGGTGTGAGGTAGTAGTGGGGCTACGGACAAAATAAAATCAAATTAACATTAAGAGTACCCTGAGATGGACTGACCCTGCCTTGAAGCACAGTCTAAGACATGGTTTTTAACAGCACATGACTTAATTAATAAGCCAAAGCCTATGTAAAGAAGATCACAAACAAGATGATGTCTGACAGTTAGGCTAATAAAAGAAATAAAGGTGATTCGGATCACTAGGAGTTAAAAATGATTCATTATGGTAGATACATGTCATCATACATATGTTCAAATCCATAGAATGTGAAACTAAGAGAAAACCCTAATGTAAATTATGGACCCTGGGAGATAATGATGTGCCAGTGTAAGTTTATGGATTATAACAAATGTACTCTCTGGTGGAGGATGTTGATACGTCTGGTTGAAGTGACTGTGTGTGTGTGAAGGCAGGATATATGGGAAGTCTCTGTACCTTTTCCTCAATTTTGCTGCCAACCTAAAACTTCTCTAAACTATAAGTCCTATTAAATAGAAATCCCAAAAATGTTAAGAAGGATATGAGAGGGTGTTGTATAGAGTAGAACAAGGCAATAGCCCAAGTGCAGAGGAAAGAGCAGAGAGATTGAGGAAGGGCTAAGTGTGTGATAGAGACAGGAGTATGGGGCCTGGAATGCCATACTAAGGCAGTTGTGCATTTCTCTTGTAGACACTTGTAGAATGTGACATTGTGTTTTTCATGACAACCATGCCATCTGAGCAGACTGTTTGTTATTATATTTCACTTAAAAATTAATATATGACAAGATACTCAGTAATAAAGGATGCCGTTCTGTATTTTTTAGAGTGTATACAACCCTTTTATGTCTCCTCTCATTTTTTTCTATAATTTTCCCTTTGTGGCTACTATTTCATCTATAAAACTGAGACCCTCCTTTAAAACTCTCTTGAATGTAATAACCAAAGCCATACTGTTATAACTGAGCAATGTGGACCATATCTTCTTTTAGATAAGTGTTCTAAGTTAACATTAGCATACACTATTGGTTGCTGAATGCTGAACCGGACACTGCACAGGACATCACAGATGTACAAAGCTTCAGGAAAGCACTCTTTCACTAAAAACAATGAGTATCCTCCCCAAGGACACAGAGCTCATTAATAGAAAACTGGAAATAGAACTTAAATTATTTGGGTAGATCCCAATGTAAGCTTCAGCAAAAAATATGAGTTTCTATAATTACTCACTTGTAGGATAAATGCAATATAATCAAAAAAGGTCAGTATTCACACACTCTCACATACCACAGAAGAGTTCCACAAGAGTCCATCAAGTCAGTGCTAGCTACTGAGGAGCTCTCAAGGCCTCTGACTTCTAAGGAGACAGATATGCATGACCAAAGCATGTACATCCAGTTTATTAAACCTCATACAGATTTCCATGAAAGGCAAATGGATTTCTATTCAAATATCATATGATCTGTTTAAAAAGTATCATCAGACTACCTGAGGGAACAAATTTTCAGTTTTTCCTATTAGACATCATAGTCTTCATCTTTCATACCCTTATTCTGTCTCCCACATAAATCTAATGTGAGACTGAGTCAATACCCTCAGTTCTAGACCTTCCAGGCAGGCAACAGAGCTATTTGCAGCTAAATTCAGACTTAAAAGACATTTTTCAAGCAGGGCAGGCCATACCTCCACCCTACCCTGAGCACAGGCAAAGGTACAGCTCAAAGCCAGCATGCTGCAGTGACTAGGAACTAAGGAATGCAGACACCTGTAAGAGCAGGAACAGAGAATAACAGTCACCTGTCCTGCCTGATCCACCCAGGTGGAAAGGGTGTGTGTGGCCATGAGTGAACTTGGCTTTGGCCTGTGAAGCAGAAGGAAAGAAGCCACAACTGCCAGGGTGGAATGCAGTCCACTCCCTCCTGTGGTGACCAGCTCCTCTGAGTAGAAATGTGGGCTTCTCTGTGGTGACCCGCCTTTTTCCACAGCCTCTGCATGTTACCTACAGGATGACAATCTCCTGTTATGTGCTTAAATACTGATGTCCTCTGTCTGGTTATGATGGCCTGCTCTGTTATACTTCAGGAATTTGAGCCTGAAGGCTCCATCTTTTCTTCCCAGGAAGAACAGTCAGTGATAGAGACAACTGAAGAAGAGGAAAAGTGCAGTTATGGTTTCACTGCTCAACTCTCTCCTTAGAGTTCCTTCTCATATATTAACATATGTGAGCCCCTTCCCTCATCTCTCCAAAATCTATCTGCATCATCATCATCAACATCATCATCATCTTTATCATCTATATAACCACCTATGTATATCCACCAATATGCATGTATAGAGACATATATGTAGTTATATATTTAGCTATATACATACAAACTAACATACACTACACATATCTATATACCTTACATAGCCCCTCTTGAATCTCTAGAAGGTGCTATGATATGTGTGGAATAGGGGGAGTGGACCTACATGGAAATAGCCCTCTAAGAACAACTTTAGCAGGAATGGAGGCTATGCCCAACTCAATGCCAGCCTACCCTATATCACAAGATCTAAGATGCAGGGCAGAGCTGTCCTCAAGACAGCTGCTCCAGTCTTGTCCCATCAGGTGGAGTGGATGGTCCTGGGAGAGGCAGTACTCTGAAGCTGCTGGGAACACAGAACCACCTTAGATCCTTCAGTGGAGCCTCTGGCCAAGAGAGCCCTCTGGACGGTGCCATCTCTAAGTCAGATGAAGAGCTGAGTGTCCTCCAACCTCTTGTCAAAGTTATAACCTTTGCATGAACTTTAATATTGCCTTCACTTTTTGTTTTTCTCTCAGCTATTTCTTGAACAAATCATTATGCTGCTAAAATGTCAAATGATGTTTTCCTTGGCAGATGCAGAGCCTGGGGTGGTGGGGGCTGAGGAGAAAGCAGCATTCCTTCCACTCTTCAAACATTGCAGGTTGGATAATTGAGACTGAAACAAGACATAACTAAGCAGGGATTCTAAGTGACTCTTGGTACCCAAGGTGACATGTCTGCCAGAAAGGACATTTCCAGGTGGCCTATGCACAGTGCCCACTCCCTTTCCCCACTGCAACATGGTTCGCCAAGGAAGTACTGGCCATATGTAGATCAACAGGCTTGTGTCCCTGCCCTTTTATACTTTGGAGCCAAAACTGAAAACAAATTTGTATATGGTTGACTGGATGCAAGTTCCATCCCTGCCTGGGTAAATCTGGAAATCTGACATTGACTTCATGGAAGCACAGGGGTTTTATGGGTATTTGCTGCATGTTTGTGGAAGAAATTAAGTCATTGTCCAAGAGCTCATTGCAACCCCTCTGCCTTGTTTACCACATGTTTTGTTGCTTATGCCTCAAGGCAGTGTACTAACTCCTTGGCCTTCTATCCTTTTGCACAAATGTTTCCCATGAATTTCCCACTTTCTCTGTACCTCTCAAAAAGCTCAGAGTATCATTCCTCTCCTCTTAAGAAGTTTAAGTACAAAAATCAGGTTTGAAGTTTCATTAAGCATTTTTTGAATAGTTATTTCACCGTTGGGCATACATACTCTGTCATTGTAAAGGGACTTTCTGCCTTTCTTTTTGAAGTGTTCCACGAGGTTGATGTTGAAGCATCTGAGATCCATTTTTCCTCATGCTGGACATGGTATCTCCCTGTGGCTCTGAAAACCCAATGTCCCATTGGGGGAATCCTTCTCAACTCCATTTCTTTATCACTACCTACAGCAGGTTTAGCAGACAGAAAGGGTTCACATTCATTTTTCAAGATGTTAATAAGAGATAGACAGTAAACCTTACTTGATGGCAGTTACATATATGGGAGACTCAGAAAAAAACATTGGAAGATACTTCATGGCAGGGTGGGGAAGTCATTAAAACTCCAGCGAAGTGCTGAAGCATTCTCTTAAAGCCCAACAAACACAAATGTGATGCTAAGAGGAAAATGCTGTATGACATGTGTGTTCATGAAGAGAGAATTCTGCTGGAATACAGCTTTCTCTTTCATGACATCTGCTTATTAATCAAGAGTCCTTTTGTCTCCAACAGGCAACTGAAAAGTTTTCCACAGGGAAGGGAAAAGGGTTATGGTACTCTTCCTCTTGGAAAAGGGCTCCATTAGCTCACAAAGAGCATGGATTCTTGAGAATACACAAAGAAGGTACAAATGTCTTCTTATTCTTTAAGACTTCAGAATTCACCTTCTTCTTCCTCCCCTCTTGATGTTTCTCAGTCAAGATTTTGGTGAAGGAAGGAGGGAATTCATAGCATTTTGAACATACAAACCTCTTCCAAGGGAGTCAAAAATTCTGAACTTTTCTTGGCCTATGATCATCTGCAATGCACAAGGGAGAAGGATGATGTCCAATTAGGCTCAGTTGTACTGAGACAGTTACAGCAAGTTTCTACTCAGAACTTCATACAAAATCATGGAAATAACACTGCAGAAATGTCTTCAAGGACATTCAGACACTACAAATTGTAATGTGGTGATAGAACATAATGCAGGCAACGTCTGAATTCCTAGCACTGAGCTATGGTCATGAACATTCATGACATGGTCTGTGAAGCAGCAGGGCATGGGCACCAGCTTAGATACCATAGCCTGTGTTCTACTTTCCAATAACACAGAGTAGTTCATGGAAAAGCAAGAAGATATCCTCTGGGATACACAACACTGATGCAATAGAATACTCCTGTCACCATCTGTGGGCCCACAGCGTGGCCACCACCCAGGATGCACATGCCCAGAACTGCACAGTCACTAGGCACAGTGAGCATTGTGGAAAGAAACCTCAACAGAGCATGTAATACTCACCATAGACTCTACACAAGCGCAGCATGTGGTCCCTCTGAGTTAAGACCAGTATCACATGGGATACTTACCACTGTACTCTGTACCCCAAATTCACAGCAGAATTCACAGATAACTAGCACCACATGGATGCCAAGTGCAGTAGTATTCTGACCTTCAGTTCCACAGAGTGATCATAGAGCAGCACAACAGATGTCACATGTTAATGCAACACCGTGCTGAACAGACAGGATCTACAGTGCAACCTACAGGCCAACTCCACTTGCTTTGTGGAGGCCTCTGACTTTGTGACCTCTGATCTAATCATCAGAGGGAAGTTTTTAGACAAGCAGCATCCATGCAGATGCCACACTATACCTCTTATCTCCTAATATCATATGCTTATATGTATAGGCACTTACATCCCAGGGACCCCACACTGTCACACGTGAGTCATGTGGGTTCATAGCACATGTGTGTGGGCACCCTCTGGGATTCTACACTCTGTTCTCCTCATACCCACCAACTGCGATCCATGGAGCAGCATCTTGGCAGCCCTTGGGCCTCTCAGGCTGCATTCCAAACTCTACTTTTACTCTGCTCGAGGAAGAGGGCAGATGTTCTCCAGGACATGGATTTCTATGGCCTGCAACCTAATCTATCCAGAGGAGGAAAGTAGTGTGGGTATCATCAAAGATATCCAATGCCACACTTCCCTTTCAGGATATTTCACTAAAACAGTACCAAAAGGTATTTATATGTAGAGAGAGAGAGAGATTTATTTTAAGACATTGATTTATGTCATTATTGGCTCTAGTTTATCCCAATTCTCCAAAGCAGACTGACAGGAGCAGGGTGGAGATCCAGGTAAAAGTTGGCAATGTTATCTGGAATTTACAGTCTATCTGGGATAAATTTCCATCCTCCTCAGTAAGACCTCAGTCTTTTTGATTTTAAAGGCCTTCAATGTTTGAATGAGACTCATTCACATTATGAGGGATAATATACTTTATTCAGAGTTTTCTAATGTTAAATGTTGATTAACACTTCCAGAAATACCTTCACAGCACCATTTAACTGAGTATCTCCAAACTATGAACATTGCAAGTTGACACATAACAATCACAACACTCTAAGATCTGGTCCTGACTACAGATTCTGCAGTAAAGCAGCCAAGTCCTATGTGTAGCTACAGCTATTATATATCAGATGTATATCATACCAACCTGGCTAATCATTACTCAGCTCTCATCCTCCAAATATTTCTACATTTAAAATGTTCACAACCAGTGTGACCTACTAAATAAAAATAAAATAAAGATGCTTCTTCCTCTTCTCTATTCCTGTCTGCCTGCCTGTCAGCCTATTCATCTTCATTCCTGCCTACACCTGTACTTCAAAAAAAAAAGAAAAGAAAATAGTGAAGGTATAGTAGGATTTCAGTAAAAAAAATTGCTTCCACGCACTGCACTCATGTATGAGTGCATTCTCCTTGAATACAGTTATCCATGTACCTACTCATGTATTCATGAATTGACTTCTACAATATTTAAGAAATATCAGGAAATGGAGAAAATAAACTTCATGCTATCATCAGCACCTTTTGTACTATCTATCATAAATCAGAGACTAAAGCAGACTAGAAAACCCTGTCATAGAACAAGAAAGTAGAAGAGTAATTGTGGAAGGCAGAATAACAGCCTCCAAAGATGTCCACATCCTGATCCCCAAGTCTTGTGAATAGGTCGCCTTCCCATGGCAAAAGAGACTTTTTAAAAATGGATTAAGTTAAGCATCTTGAGATGGAGAAAATTTTCTGGATTATCATGGTGATCCCAGTCTAATCACAGGAAATTTTAAAAGCAGAGGACATTCCTTAGCTGCCATCAGAGAGAAAGTGAGGAAAATAAAGGGAGGTGGGAGGAATCTAAAACATGAAGCAGACTCAACTCACCTATATTGACTTTGAAAATGAAGGAAAGGGCCATGAGTGAAGGGCTTTAAAAACTAGGAATATGAGGGAATGAGTCTCTCCTTCTACATCCAGAAGCAACCAGCTCCTGCTAAGAGCTGAATTTCAGTCCAGTGACACTCTTGTTGGAATTCTTATTTTCAAAACTATAAGGTAGAAACATCATATAGTTTTGAACCCCAAGTTCGTGGTACTTAGATCTGGAAGCAATAAAAAAAAATGAGTACAGTGATTGAAGGGCAGTGGGCTCAATTCAGACAGAACTTTGGAACTAAGGATCAGAAGGGATAGTGGATTCAAATGAAGCTTATCAGAATGTCAAAAAATAAAATTTGAAGGCAGCCACCTTCTAGTGACCACACCCAGCTCCTTTCAGAATCAGGGGCATAGTTTACAAATGGGGCTGGACAGAATGTGCACTGAATAAAAGGCAATGAGATTTGGTCAAATCCATTGATGTGTATGGACAGGCTGAGAGGAGTGATCTTGGGAGAAGCAAGAGAAGAATATAAGGAGGTGTGAATGAAATTGGCAGAACCAGCATGACATGTCACCATGACAAAGATTCACTTTCAAGTCTTCCAAGCCCCTGACCCAGGACTTGAATCCAGCAGTATGTGGCTGACTCCTTCAGAGGTGATTGACCTAACTGATCTCCACTAGGATCTGTTTCCCACTATTTTCATGTATGCTATTTAATTCACTTGTAAAAATTATTCTTATTCTCTTTTTGAAGATGAGAAAATTAAAGCTTAGAGAAGTTTGTGGGTCATTTTGTGCATATCCTTAAATCCAGATGTGCCCGTCCTTTTTGTAACTATACGCTTTACCTTCTCTTTTCCCTAGACTATCAAAAATCAGTGGAGAACAGTTCAGATTTTCTGTGCTAGATTTAGCAAGGAAAGAGACAAAGAAATGGAAGATTCATCAAGCATTGCTATGGATATAAAAGTTATTATTTCTGCAGTAGGAAAATGTTTTATTACCATTGCTTCATATTTATTGAGGCTTATGATGTGTCAGTGTCTGTGTTTGGCAATTTACAGATATTGCCTTGTTAAATTTCTTAAAACTCAACAAGATAGAATCTGTTATCCCATTTGAAGGACTGAAGGAACCGAGGTTCAAGGGGGTTAAGTAACTTGCTCATGTTTACACAGGCATTAGCTGCTGACCCAGAGTATAATTTAGATCTTTGCAGATCTAACTTGTGCTTTTCACAACCATGTCTTACCTTCTACCTACCAAACTGTTCGAAAATCCTAACACACACTGTATTTTACCAAAACTAACCCAAGATATGAAAAGAATCATAATTTCTCTCCAGACAGTGCTTTTAGTTATGTTATCAAAATAATTTTGAAAGGGGAAAAATTCTTTATAAATTATTTTCAGGATTTTTATATTGCTGCATCATAAGAAATTTAAATCATTCACCTTCAATTTATTTTCGCTTTCAACAGTTTGCTAAATATGAATACTCACAGTTGGTGGTATCAACCTCTTCCTTTTGACTCTGGTATCAAAATATTCATAAATATTTATATAACAATAAACTACTAAAAGAAATCCCAACCCTGAAGGCGAACAGTGAAAATGTGTCAAGAAGGAAAAGCCCTGGGAGAAGCCCAGAACTGATGGTCTGGAGCCACTATCTTTGCATCAGACTACTCATGGACTGAAACAGGGAACTTACTTTAAAAGAAGACTGGTCCATATTCAAAGTTTTCAAATAAAAAGTGGAGAAAGTAAGAGAGGGGAGAGTCAGGAGGTGAATTATAGAGGAACACTCTGCGCAATTATTATTAGTTCTAACTAGTATATATTGTCTTTTAACACAATGAAACTTTAATTCACAGCAAGTTTCTCTGAATTACCTCAGAGTAGGCATTATTTCAGACTGAATGAATGCAAATATATGTATATATATATATTTGAATATTTAGTTTGGAAACATAATTATTAAACTAAGCCACATAATCTAACAATATGAAAAAATTTGTGCTGCTCCATCAATATAGAATTCTTTAAAATATACAAATGAAAGTTTGAACTTTTTCAATTATACGGTCTAAAGTGCAAAATGAACTTTGGAAAAGACCACCTTAATTATATAAACTTGACTATTGAGTGTGTTTGCAAACCAGTGTCAGCTATCATTTAACAGTATTTCCTCCTAGGTTAACAATATAAATAACATTAATAACTAACCTTCATTACTGTGCTGTACCTTCCATCCTACTGGTTAGTTCTGACCCATTTTTCAGATAAGGACATGGAATCATGGGTTCTGGACTTGATTCAAGCTCTGCAGTGAGTAAAACGGAATGCCTGCCTGTTGTCTCCAGCATGGCAAAGCCAGACCCTGGGAGAGAGGGATATGAAATGTGATCAGCCAGAGAAGAGCTATGGTAATGGGTAAGCACAGATTGAGATCAAGTTGTTTGATCTCTGGTTCTGTAATCCAGCTGTTCCCTGAGGTGTTAGAGTCCTTTGGAAGGAGGCTCTCAAGCCTCAGCTTTAAAGCATCTACGCATGGTGCTTCATCTTCTGGCTTCTCATTTGAGGAGAACAATGGCTGAAATATGCATGGGTTCAATTTGGGATTCAATCTGGGTCAGTTACAACTTTCCCATTAGATCCCTGAGTCAATAATAACCTCATGCCAAACACTAAAAGATATTTTGGAATGGGATTGTTAGTAGCAAGGCACTATTTCCTGAAACAAATCCTTTACAATCTGCTATGGCAAAAAATTGTGGGGGTCTGCTCAAAACATTCTGTCAAGATAACATTGACTCATCTAGAGCCAAGTCCAAGCTATACTGCCAAGATCAAGATGGGCTCTTTCTAATACGTGCCCTTGTTAAGAGAGTGCCTCCTGTGACTGGAGGATGGCTACTCCTGTGAGGACCACATTTAAATACTGCACGTTCAAAAGAAAATCTTGAAAAGAAAAACCTAGACTTACTTTTTAAGCAAAATGTGTTCACTGACATTTCTAGGCCTTACCTCTTAAGTTAAAAAAAAAAATGGGTTTTTTAGCACATGATTTGGTGAAGTTAATATAAATCATTACTTTAAGAAAGTACATCAGTTGCATAGGGCAAGTGGTCTATAAAATATGCTTAAAGTGAAACTAAAAGCAAAAAGATCTAAATGCAAACTCAAGTCCTAAAACTGCAGTAGGTAAAACTACACATTTCAAAGCTAGTTTTAATCTATATTTTGCAATCTAGTTGTTCAGCACATAGACAGGAAGCAAGTTAAAAATACTCAAAAGTTCCTCTCCACAGCTTTGTCTTCCAGTCTTTTCCAGATATTACACTTTATGAAAAAAATAAGAATGCCTATTTTAAGTATGGTGTGATTTTTTTGAAATAGTTACACATCAGTCTCATCTACCAAGATATATTTATAGGTATTTATGGAAAAGGATCATAACTTTTATAATTCTTAAAAGTGAATATCAGATTACAGCTGATGTTCCCCCATAATGCTTGTGGAACCAAATTTGAATAGAAGCAGACTCTTACTAGACAAGCCATTTTAATGCTTTAAAGCAGTCATTCCCTAAGAAAGATTAGGGAAATTAAACCACTCACATATAACCAAGTGAGGAAATTCAAAAGTATACTGATCACCGTAAGAACCAAATGATCAGCCCTCCTTTTCTGAATGAGGGTAGTAGGAATTTCAACTTCCTAGATTATTCCCAAGGAAAGAGAGAGAGTCTCTCCCAGTGAAAATTGAGCAGAATATTTGAAGAGCCCTGGTGGAGCAGTGGTTAGGTCAATTGCTTCCGAGGGAGCAGCCACATACTCCTGTGTTTGAGTTCTGGAACCAGAGGGGAAACAACCAGTGTGAGCAAATAAATAGAAATGTAGATGCTTCTTTCTTCTCTCTTCCTGCCTACCTAACTACCTACTTACTTTCCTTCTTACCTGCACCTTGCCTTAAAAAAATTAAAAAACAGAAAATTTAGTAAAACAGAAAGCAACCCAACACATGTACACACACACACACAAACACACTGATCTATGCAGCAAATGCACACCTGACAATATTTAGTAGAATTTAATAACTCATACTTATGTGCTTAAGTCTATTTTCTACTCTCCATGTTTAAAATACTGCTGCTGCTACATAAAGTTAAAAAATGATTTCTTAAAAATACTTGTAGTGTTTCAGAATATGGATGCTGCAACCTCCTTTAGTTAACCTTCATCTTGTTCCTTGTACCAAACTCAACAAGACACTTCATGCCTTCTGGTGGATAGCATGCAGTTTAGATTTATGTAACGCTTGATTAGAACAAACATCTATTCTTCCTTTTTGTATCTCATGACTCTGTTAATTATCACTTCTTGGCATGTTGACTGGCTTAGCACAAAAAGGGAGTCAAGTAATTTTATTAAGTCAGTGAAAGCCAAAATGTTTCTTTTCCTTAGAACTGTAAGAATTTCTTACTAATCTTAAAAAGGAAAAATGTACAGGGATAAAATGTTCAGCATTCTTACATGTATTGCTAATGTCCAATATTGCAAATCACATCTTGTAACTCAAATCCAGAAATTCTCAACAAATACATTGTTAATGTACATTTACTACTTTTCTTGAAGTCAGTGAATACAGCTGTGATATTTATGCAGAAAGAGAGAGAGAGAGAGAGAGAGAGAGAGAGAGAGAGAATGAATCTTTAGTGCTGTCCTTAATTATTTTTAGTTAATTCCCCTTGGAGGATTGTTCTTCTGACACTTTTTTGGGTGGGTGAGACCATATAATTGTTCTACGCTATGAGTCATAAGTGTAATTGATACATGTCATTTTCCAGACAGGCTTGTAATTGTTAATGCAAGACTTTCCAGGTTCTCTTTCTTGTGATCTCCACAGATGGCAACTTTCAAGATGTTGATAATGACCATAAGCCTAGTTTCTGAGAAAAAAAAAGCAGAGCCCTTGCAAAACTGCAACAGGTTTGTAGTATGTCTGAGGGTAAAATATTTCCTGCAGGGAACATCAGAGTAGCTCTGCACCTGTATGCATCCCCAATATATCGGCCCCTGAAAAGTAAGCTTGTCTAAGAAGGACAGGAGTAAGAAGGGTAGGCTTGACTTTAGTTATCAAATAAGCATTTCACTACTTTTGCAAGTGTAACCATAAATTATACATTGTTTCTTTCTTCATGATAATTTATCTGCAAGAGTTGGGCAGAAGTTTGCTTTTTCAGTGGTGTTTTTTATTCCACCACTTAACCTCAGAGGTTTGACAGCTTCTGGACTGTTGTGTAATAGAGACACTCAATGATGAGAGTTTCTGATTGTTTCATCTGGAAATATAGACCATATCTCTCTCTGTACAAATGGAACCTTAACAACGCTCAGGGTGGACTACTATAACAGTATCCAGAGAAAGATTTCGCAGCTCTCCTTGGCAAATTATTTAATTATCTTGATAGTGAGTAAATTCTTCTCAATGCCTAACTTTACTCTCCTCTGTCATAATTTAAAGCCACTTACTAGTATATTGGGTTTTATGAAATTGAAAACACCCTAAATGAATCTCATTTGTTAATTCTAAAATAACTACATAGTGATGTACAAAATTCTATAATGTAGCCTTTTAAAAATAAATTATGGATAAAAATGGCAGAGTGAAAAATACGGAAAATGAATTGAATGAGTTCAGAGTTTACCTCTAAGGGTCATTATTCATTCTTATTAGAGGTCAAAAAAAACTAGTATTTAATATTCAGCATCCAATATCATAAGCAAAACTCTGTGGACTTCACTCCACACAAAAGAAACTTAGAGAGCAATATAAATTCCCTCAACCATAACTTATGAACAGAATCACATCCAATCAGACAGGCAGGCAGAAAAAATACCTGGTCTTAAAAATACCTGGCTTCAGATCACCTCACTCAAGAATAAGAAATTTTCCTACTGTGACACATGTACTCCACTTCCACCCCAAACACAGGCAATTAAGAAAGTTGCTTGAAAGAGGAAAATCTGGGATGGCACTTAGATGACCTCCCAGCCTCTCCTGTAACACTTCAATAGGCGAGATGGCAGCCACCTTGAAGAAAAAGACACAGCAGAGAGAATTCTCATCTAGAAGAGCTGTAGGACTCCCAGCACAGCAGGTCGAGAAGCTCTGACCCCAGAACAAGTCCCCATGCTCTAATATTCATTTCCCATTTTGTACTCTGAATTTTATGTCCTCTGCTTCCACCCCACACTCAGCAAAAAAATGGTTTATCATTTTGTTCTGTACACATACACACACACACACACACACACACACACACACACATCAACAGTGAAGGGGACTGTCCTCATAGCAGAGATTTAATCAGAACCCAGAGCCCAAAGAGTTGTGATTTTTCACCTCCTTCGCTAATTTATGAGCTAAACGGTACTTCCTTTCTCTAGTGCATAGATTAATTGCAAGATTATTGTTTCTCCAGCTTAACTTTCTAGTGGATCAGAAAACAAGACAAAACAAAACACAGAACATAAATCAAACTTTAAATCAAAATAGTCGAGTTCTCAAAATTATATCATGTAGTATATCAGTCATCTTCACAATGTGAGTAAAACAAATGCCTTTTGTAAACCCAATGCTCAATACTCTGTGAATAAGAGAAAAACTGGACGAATTCATAGAGGTTTTGATGTATTCCTTCAATACCTACTCTTTTGGTATAACCACTCTGACTGAATGACAACCAGTGGGTAAAAATGGAAGCTATCTGCATTTAAAATTGGGGGTTTCAATTTTATGGATTTCTATTATATTGTGGTTTAGTGAGCTATATGCTTTATCTCAGACAACCAAAGAGACCCCTATGTGTAGCAAATTCCTTTTCAAACTACATTTCTAAAATGTAACTTGTAGATTATTGAAAATGATCTTGGAAATTTTTCAGCTGCTATTTTGTAAAAGATGGAGCACTCAAACTAAAATTAGGTCTGAACTATCTAAACATCTCTTACTAGAGTACCAATGCTTCATCCAAGTCAATGAACTATTTCTTAGGTTGTCATGAGACAGAGAGAAAATAGGAAATACTGAACAGACAGATTAAAACAGAACTCACCCATGTTCCCAGTATAAAATGTGGCAGAACCCAGATAGTCATTGATGATTAACAATATATCAAAGGTACTCTTTTAATTTGTGTTCCCTAGAAGAAGATCCCAAGAAAGGAATGTAAATACATGTAGTTTTGTTATGATGTTATCCTTAAAACACTGAGGGAGTGGGGAATGGAGACAGGGAAGTGGAAAGTCAATGAAAAAATAAACGAACAGTGACTCCTAACCACTAGGGCTCAACTCAATACAGACCAGGGAAAAACAACTCAGAGTTGTCTTTGAGAGAAAGGGATTTGGAATTTTTCCTCACAGTTTCTCTTTTCTAATTTGTTTAGTGTCCTTCTGCTATGGCTGCCCTATCCTATTATGGACAGCTGCTGGCTCTCCACAGTGAGCTTGCGGCTGGGTGAAAGGGACAAGGACAGGATACCCCCAGCTTTTGCTCCAGGCACTGGAAAGACACTCATCGGCTGAGATCAAGGTAGTCATTATAGTTTCCCTCATGAATAAAAATCTCATGACTTTCTGGGCCATAAAATGAGAGCAATCTATAGCTGGCTGCATAAACTTCCTCACTCCTTCATTTTTGTAACTTGTCTCATCTAAAAAATCAATCTTAATTTAAGTATTCTAATATAAATCTTGAAATCTGAACCACCAGTGTGCTATCCCAGATTTCTCCCCCTATGTCACCCCGGCTGACTGATGGTTGGTGAAAATAGGGGATGGGTAGAGACCAGACATTCCTCCTGGCAAGGTGGTGGGAGCATCTCATCCACTTCTGAGTACCAGAGGTTTTAACCCCTTATCCTGATGGTACAAAAGATCTCTTTCATGACTCATGTTTATCTTTTCTTGAGTATGCATTTTCCTCCTTACATTTTTATTTGATATTCTGATCGCAACTGTTTACTCTTCTTCACCAACACGCCTTCTTCATAAAACAGCATTAGGGATTCTGAAGATGTTTTTGATATATCTCTATGGCAATTTACAGCTTACATATGTAGGCAAAGTCGGAGACACTTATCTCTACAACAAATCTGAAAGTCAATCTGAGTAGGTAAAAATCTATGTGATAGTCCCGCCCTGTTCAACATAATCTGTGGCAAGTCAATTTTTTTATATAAATATCAAATTCCCCAGAATGTTTACTCAAAATCTATTTATTGATTTGAATCAGTTATGTTGGCTTAGTTTTTCGACAAAACTCTCAAATAATTCTTTCCTCTTTTGGAAATGCCCAATTCATCAACCCTGCTTTAGCCACCACATGGATCTTGTACTTTTACTTCTTACAAGATTACAAGTTGAGTGAAGACCACCTAACTGTAGCTAAGAGTTGCTAATGTTAGAACAAAGCCCAACTATACCTCACTCACTTGCTGCTTTATAGAAACTTGTTAATTTTCATAATTAGCTGGTTTTGTATTTGCTAAGTATTTTGTTCCTGTTTTGAAACATAGAATGTAAATTTTTATTTGTAATTTAATATTTGCTGAAGCAATTTTGATTTTCAAACTAAATAAACTCATATATGCAAGTTCTCCATTCCTCAAATATATGACAACTGACCTTATTCACTATCAAATTAACAAAAGTCCTTCACTATTGTCCATTGGACTCTATCAACCCTTCTTCCCGTCCCCACTCTTTTCAACACTGGTAATCTAAGTTCTGTCAAATTCAAAAGTCGGGCTTTTGTTTTGTCTGTTTCTATGCTTTGTTTATTTATATTTAATGTATGAATGAGAGCATCCAGTATTTGTCTCCTTTTTACTTATTTCACTTAGCATAATCTCCTCCAGTTCCATCCATGCATGACACATAACAGTTTCATCTTTTTAGGGCTGTGTAATATTCTATTATGAATATTTATCATTATCCATTTATCTGACAATAAATGTTTACATAGTTTCTAATTCTTGGCTATTGTAAATAATGTTGTAATAAATATATGAGTGTATTAGTAGTTTTCTGTTTTTTTGAGTAACTACCCAGAAGTGGAAGAATGGGGTTGTATGGGATGTCCATGACATTTTTTTGAGGCATTGCCATACTTCTTCCTACAAAGGCTGGGCAATTTACAATACAATACAATACAAGCAATAATGTAAATAGTGTTCACTTTTCTCTGCAACCTCACCAACATTTGTTGTTTCCAGACTTTTGTGTAGCAGTCAATCTCAGAGGCATAAGGTGATGATATATCATTGTTGTTTTAATTTGAATTTCCCTAATAACAGCAAAGAAGAACATCTTTTCATGTGTCTGTTGGCCACCTATATGCCTACATTGGAGAAATATCTATCTAATCCATCTGTTCATTTTTTTAATTGTTATGTGAATTTTTTCTAAGCAGTGGGAAGGAAGTAGCCCGTTGAATTAGCCATACTTTTCTAATGACTTCTTAAAATGTCACATTCAAATGAATGGGATTAGTTAAATTTTTTATTAGGCTAGTTAGGATAAAATCTCCAACTTATTTCCCATGGGAACTACACAGTATGACGCCTTCCTAACACAGACTAGTGTATTTTATTTTCTGTGATCAAAAACTCTAAAAGATATGTTGCCAAAAGAAAACTTAAATTTTAGATTATCCTCAGGGACATTCTGCTCTTCCCCTGACCTGTTCCATTATAGTAAAATTTGTATTTATAAGCACATATAATATTTTGAGATTATCTTGGAAAATTCAGTAAACACTAGGATATGTAGACATTTTGGCACTGTAGTTTTATCCTTGCTCATTGACATTTCAAGTGTTTTCTTGAAGGATGAGCTAAGTATAAGGAAAATTTATTTTTATTTTTATTTTGAGAAACTACAGAACATTCTAAAGCATAGAGATAACAATTGCTTCCCTGAGACTAAAACAAATCTACAGAAAATGGTGGCAATATGAATAGTTATAAAATAAGTTTCCAATTTCCATTTTAAGTAAATCTAAAATTTAACATGCTCTCATTATAAGCAAGATGAGATAATTTTGCATTTATTCAAAACCAAGAAATAAGAATATCAAGGTTAATTCTGAAAAGAAAAAGAAAAAGAAGGGTATTAATGATTCCGTAAAATAAGCATCTCATAAAGCCATGGTAATAAAACTATTGCAGTTCTGAAACAAGAGTAAACAAAGTAATGAAATAGAACAAAATTGAAAAGTCGGGTGTAGGCTCAAATATATTTGCAATAAATATTATGTTACCAAAAAATCTAACATTGGAGGATAAAGATTATTCAGTATAATGCCATTAGAACAAATGAAAAGCCATTTGGGTAGGTGGGGGGATGCTGGATTCATATCAACAATAATATCAAATAAATCATTTGTTTAAACAAAAAAATGAAAATTTAAAATCTCTGTGAAAAGTATTAGGAGAATGATCTTATAATCCTAGAGAGGCAAAGATCTTTATAGTTTTAAAATACATTCAAAAGCCACAAAATGATTACAATAAATGTTGTTATCTAAAAACAAAGTGTCAATGTATAAAAAATATTGTAAGTAGAAATAAAATACAAAGATGATTTAGGAAAAATATATGAAATGTGTATCATAAATAAAAGATTTATTTTGCTAGCATATATAGATTCTATAATTAATGAGGAAATTCATAAAGGACATAAATAAATGAGAAAAGATGAAGTTCAAATGCTTGCAAACATACTCAATTCCAAAATGAGATAAAGCAAATGAAAACTACAAGGAAATTTTATTTTCTCTTATAATTTTAACAATGATTAAAATGTTTGATAGTACTCAATTTTACCAAAAGTGTCCAAGAACAGGCACTGTGGATGCGTGGGCAGTTCAGAGTGCAGTTTGCCAATATCAATCATAATTACAGCTAATATATCTATTGACCCAAACGGTTCACATCTGAGATATTTTTAAAGATACATTTGCATACTTGGGAAATGAAAAATGTCAAATTACTCAGAGAAACAGTGGATGCAGTAACAAAATTGGAAATAGTCTAAATGGCCATTAAGAGATAATGTTTAAGTAAATTGTGTTATGTATAGAAAATGGAACACTTTGCATACAGGTGGTGATGAGACACTTTATGTACACAGATGGAGACACTCCAATAAATGATGTAAAATGGAAAGAAAGAAAAAACAAGATTTCAAATTGTGTGTAGAATGTTTTCCTCTGTGTTTAAAGGTCAGGTAGAATAATGAGTGTGTATGTGTGTGTGTGTTTTCTGTATGCACAGGGACTTTCAAGAGATTCACACAAGTCATGAGTCAATGGCATCAATTGCCTTCATTGGATTAATACCAGATGAGTGCTGAGCAGTAATGGGGAAGTTTCATCACAACACCTTTAGTATTGTTTGAACTTCTAAGCCTGTGAGTGTGCTTTTTCAAATGAATCAGTGTTGGTTAACCTTACTGGCTTCCAGTAATCTGTGAATAATTAGTTATCTTGTTATAAATCTTAAACACTCACTCTAAAATAAGCACATTTAAATGTAAATTGTTATATAGAATAGCATTGGTAACAAAATCACAAAATAATTGTCACCCTGAGAACATAGTTCATAAGATAACACAGCCATTTACTAATTTGCCCATTATTTACCCACAGTGTCCATGTATCCGGAATTGCTCTAGTTTCTGGAGTCACCTATAGGGAAACAGACCTGATCTTCTGTGCCCCAGATCAGGAAAGCACCAGTTTCCTTGTGTCTCCATGTGTCTCCTTTTTCTGGAGTAATGCTCAGGTCTTACCTTTGTGCTTTTCTCTGACCAAAAGTGCTTCTTCTTTATGATTTCATCTGATCTCATGGCTTTAAATTCCATGTAGATATATACTATATTTTGTCTCCATTACAGCCTATTCACCTAAATTCTCACTCACCTTACTCACCAACTCCACTTCATTTTTATGATAGTTTACTAAGGCTGCTATAACACAGTACCAGATAGCTTGAACAACAGAGGGGTATTATTGCACAGCTCTGGAACCAGAATTTCATGGTCAATATATGAGCAGAACTGAGCCTTTCTCAGGGTTTTGAAGGACAATCTTTGGCAGGCCCCTCCCTTAGCTTATGCTGGTTTGCTGACAATCTTTGACATTTAAGAGCATTCATCTGAACTCTGCCTTCATCTGCACATGGTGTTTTTCTTGTGCTCATGTCTGGGTTCAAATTTCACCTTTTTATAAGTGCTGTAGTTATATTGGTTTAGGAACCCATCATATTTCAGTATGACCTCTCAACTTAATAATTACATCTGTAATAACTACATTTCTGAATAAAGTCACATTGTAAGGTTTCAGGGAATTAGGATTGACACTTTCTGGAAGACGAAATTCAATCCATAATAGATTTCTATAGATGACTCAAGCTACACATGTCCAAAACCAAACTCCTGACCCTGCCTCTGCCTTCTATTTCTGCTCCACTCAGAACCTCCACTTATCAGTGGAGGCAAGTCTCATCCTCCAAAGACAAAACAAACCTTGGAGGATTGGCTTCACGTTGCTCCCCTAAGACACCGAAAAAAAAAAACAAGAAAAAAATGATCTATTTTCTGAGATACCCACTAAGAAATAACTGGCACCTCTGCTGGAGACAGATATGCTCACTAATAGTGGTTGAGGGCTCCTGGCAGATTTCTCAGCTAAGCCACAGATATGGATTTGGGACAGAGCTCGAGAGTCTCCAGATGCACAGTGGGTTGGAGGCTAGGGATTTCGGGACCAGCTGTGGAGGCAGTGAAAGGCAGCCTCATTGGGACTGAGACACAGAGTCACAGAGGACCTACTTGAGAGGGGAAGAAAAGAGAGCCAGTGCACTGGGAACTGAACTGGAACCCATGCCATGAAATTGTGCTGGGTGTGGCCATAACCGGAAATCAGCCAAGAGATTCCAAGCTCACACCCCTCCCACAACCATTTCATGCTATAGCATGGGGTTCACTGAGCAGACATCCTGCCCAACGCATGTATGCCCACTGGCAATCCTGCCCACTGGTAAATACCGCCCACCAAAAATCCCTCCCCAAGGATTAGTGAGAAGGAAATCCCAAGCCTCAACGCTACCTGCTAGCACCACTTTGTGGGTAGAGAGGAAACTGCACCTGATTGCCAGTCCCAAGCAAATCAAACCTATGCAATGCTAGGGAAACCAAACCCTCAGAAATATAAACAGAATGACAAATAGAGCAAAGACACAGAGAAATATATCTGAAAAGATGGATCCAATCAAAAACCCAGTGGAAAATGTGAATAGAGCAGACATAGGTAAATTATTTGAAGAGGAATTGAGGGTAACAGTGATTAACATACTCATGGGAATCCAGAAAATGGTAGCGGCAGTAAATGAGAATATCAGGAAGCAAAGAGAAGAATTAAAACAAGGCAACAAATGAGATGTTCTGAATTAAAGAACTCAATAGTGGGACTCAACAATAGGATGGATGAAGCTTCCAATAGAATTAGTGATCTGGAAGATAGGACAGAGGAACTCAAGCAAACCAGCAAAGAGATAAAAAAGAATTCAAAGAATCAAAGACGGCATTTGAGACCTCTGGGATAACATCAAAAGGAACAACATTTATATCATAGGGGTCCCAGATGAAGAGAGGAAAGGGGGCAGAAACCAGATTTGAAGAAATAGTAGATTAAAACTTGCCCAATTTGAAGAATGAAGCAAGCCTCCAGATCCAGGAAGCTCAAAGAGTTCCTAATGAAACACAAACAGAAATACACCTAGACGCATTGTCATTAAAATGTCAAAAATACAAGAAATGAAAAACTATTAAAAGCAGTCAGAGAAAAATGTGTCACATACAGAGGTCATAGACTGTCAGCAGACTTCTCCAATGAAACCCTACAGGTCAGAAAGGAATGGCATAATATATTCAAATTGCTAAAAGAAAAGGATTTTCAGTGTAGGATACTATATCTGGAAAGATTATCATTCAGAACTGAAGGAATGATAAAAACCTTTTCTGAAAACCAAAAGTTAAAGGCGTTTATTGCTACAAAGGCAGCTGTGCAAAAAATATTAAAGGATGCTCTATAAAGCCTAAAGAAATTACACAGAAAAACATTATGACAACAAATATTGGAAGTGGGGAGGAAGAGATGAAAACAAAAATGTGGATAGTTACAATAAGTGAAAATTGAATATGCTTTAAAATAAAATTAGGAAGTAAGCATAGAATTGTGAATGCTAACTTCAGGGTAGCCTTAGCATAAGTAAACGGGAAAAAATCAAAGAAAAAAAAAAACAAAATGTGAAATTAATCAAGAGATCACTGCATCCATCTGACTTAAGAGAAAGAGAACCAAGTCTCATCTGGAGTAATGCACAAAAGACAAATTATAAAAAGACACTAAGCAGCTTTAATATCAGTAATCACTCTAAACATTGATGGACTGAACTTACCAGTCAAACAAAACAGAGTGATTGAATTAATTAAAAAAAACATAATCCAAACTTCTGCTGAATTCAGAAAAACCCACCATATTCCAAAAGATAGATAAAGGCTCCAAATCAATGACTAGTAGACAATCCTAAAGTTGAATAGCAACCACTAAAGAGTAAGAACAACTATACTCATAACAGATAAAATAGACTGCCATCCAAAAAGCATTACAAAAGACAGAGATGGACACTATATAATGATTAAAGGATCAATCCAGGAAAAAGACATAATGCTTATTAACATATATGCAGCAAATGAAGGAGCATCAAAATATATCAAGCAAGGTTTATTAGACCTGACAAGAGACATTGACAGCAGCACAATAATAGTGGAGGACCCCATACCACACTTACAACAATACAGATCAATCAGGCAGAAAATTAATGGAAACAGCCACTTTAGATGACTGTCTGAGACAGATAGGTCTATACCGATCACTTCACCCAGGACTACAGACTTCACTATTTTCTCAAGTACTCATGGAACATTCTCAAAGATAGATAATATGCTTTGACACAAAACATTTCTCAACAAATTTGCAAGGATTGAAGTCAGATCAAGCATCTTCTCTGACCACAGTGGCCTAAAATTGGAAATCAACCACAAAAAGAAAGCTGGAAGACCGCCAAACCAATTGGAAACTCAACAATATGCTCCTGAAGGACTCTTGGGTAAAAGAGAAAATCAGAGAGGAACTTAAAAAATACTTAGAGACAAAAGATAATGAGGACACAAGCTACTAGAATATATGGGATGCGGCAAAATCAGTACTAAGGTGAAAGTTCATCGCAATCCAAGTCTATTGCAAAAAAACAAGAAAAATTACAAATAAACAACTTAATGCTACATTTAAAACAACTAGAGAAGTAAGAACAAAGCCAAAAATCAGCATAAGAAAGGAAATAATCAAAAATTGAGGAAAAATAAATGAAATAGAAAACAAAAAGACAATCCAGAAGATCAATGAAGCCAAAAGTTGGTTCTTTGAAAAAATTAAAAAAATTGAAAATCCATTGACTAGACTCACAAAGGAATAATGGGAGAAAACTCTCATAACTACAATCAAAAATGAAAGGGGAGAAATTACAAAACACCAAAGAAATTCAAAATACCATAAGTCACTCATATGAACAGCTCTATGCCACCAGATGGACAACTTTGAGGACATGGACAGATTTCTAGAAAAGTAGAGTTTATCAAGACTGAACCCAGAAGAATTGGAAAATCTGAACAAAAAAATCACAAGCAAAGAAATTGAAGATGTAATCAAGGGCCTCTCTAAAAATAAAAGCCCAGGACCAGATGGTTTCTCCAATGAGTTCTACCAAACCTTCAGAGAAGAATTAACACCTATTCTTCTCAAGCACTTCCAAGATATTGTGGAACAGGAAACTCTACCAAATACTTTTCATGAGGTTAACATTACGCTGATACCAAAAGCTGAGAGATGTCACCAAGAAAGAAAATTGCAGACAAATATCTCTAATGAACATAGATGCAAACATTCTCAACAGATATCAGAAAACCAAGTTCAATAACACATCAAAAAGATCATCCATCATGACCAAGTGGGATTCATCCCAGGGATGCAAGGATGGTTCAACATGTCTAAATCTATTAATATCATATACCATATTAACAGGAGTGAAGAGAAAATCCACAAATCTTATCAATAGATGCAGAGAAAGCTCGACAAGATCCAACACCCATTTACAATAAAATCTCTCCATAAAATGAGAAGGTTCAAATATCAAGATAATAAAGGCCATACATGAAAGACACACAACAAACATCATAGTCAACGGTGAAAAATTGAAAGCATTTCCTCTTAGGTCAGGAAGAAGGCAAGGTTGTTCACTCTCACCACTGCTATTTAATATTGTACTGGAGGTCTTAGCCAGAGAAATTAGAGAAGAAAAGGAAATAAAAGGAGTCCCAATTAGGAAGGGAAATAAGATTCTCATTATTTGCAGATAACATAATTATATATGTTGAAAATCCCAAGTCTCTATCAAAACACTTCCAGAATTCATCAATAAATACAGTAAAGTGGCAGCCTAAAAAAATCAATGCACAAAAATCTGTTGCATTTTTATATGTAAACAACATGCTAGAAGAAAATGAAATCATGAAAATCACATCATTTAAATAGAAGATAAGTGAATGAAATACTTAGGCATATACCTAACAAAGGAAGTAGAAGATCTATACAATGAAAACAAGTCTTTAAAGGAAATAGAGGAGGACACAAAGAAATGGAAAGGCCTGCCCTGCTGGTGGTTGGGAAGAATCAATATCATTGAAATGGTCATCTTAGTCAAAGCAATACGTAGGTTTAATGCAATCATCATTAAAATCCCACCAGCTTATTTTCAGGAAATAGAACACAAAATCTTAAAATTTGTTTGGAACAACAAAAGATCCCGAATAGCCAAAGCAATCATTAGAAAAAAGAACGAATCTGGAGGGATTACACATGCAAATTTTGAGCTATATTAAAGAGCAATAGGGATCAAAATGGTATGGTACCAGAATACTAACAGGAACCCATCAGTGGAATAGAACTGAGTTACCAGAAACTGACCAACTCACATACAGTCAATTAATCTGTGATAATCTGTAATAAATTAATCTGTGAATGCCAAAAGCATTCAATGGAAAAAGGAGTCTCTACAACAAATGGTGTTGGGAAAACTGGATGGCCACCTGCAAAAGAATGAAGCTAGACCACTCTCTAACACCATTTACAAAAAAAAAAAAAAATGGATTAGAGACTTGGACCTAAGACCAGAAATCATAAAGTTCTTAGAAGACAATGTAGGAAAGACTTTCCATTACATCAGTTGTAGAGAAACCTTTGGGGACTCAACTCATCATCAAGGGAAACAAAAAGAAAAATAAACAACTGGGACTACATCAAACTAAGGAACTTCTTCACAACAAAATAAAACCACCAAAACCAAAAGGAAACCTACTAACTGGAAGAAGATACTTGCATTCGATATTTCAGAGAAAGGATTAGTATTTAAAATAAAGAGCCCATAAAACTCAAGGACATAAGAACACACAATCTAATCACAAAATGGGAGGAAGAATTGGAGAGACATTTTTCTGAAGAGGATATGCAGATGGCCAACAGGCACATGAAATTATATTCCTACTTGCTGGCTATCAGGGAAATACAAATTAAAACAACAATGAGATATCACCTTATACCTGAAAGACTGACTATTATCCAAAAGTCTAGAAACAATAAATGCTATTGGGGATGTAGAGAAAAGGTAACAGTTTTCCACTGTTGGTGGGAGTACAATTTGGTACAACTCCTATGGGGAACTGTTTGGAGATTCCTCAAAAAACTGAATATAGAAATCCCATATGATCCCATAATTCCACTTCTGGGCATCTACCCAAAATATGCAAAAGCACCCATTCGAAGAGATGTTTGTATCCCTATGTTTATTGCAGTCTTATTCATAGTAGCTAAGAACTGGAAATTACCTAAGTGCCCAACATAAGATAAATGGATAAAGGAAATGTGGTACATATATACAATGAAATACTACACGACCTTTAGAAGAGATGAAACTCTGTCATTTAAATCAACATGGGTGGAACTAGAGGGAATATGCTAAGTGAAATTAGACAAAAGAAGAAAGAGATACCAGATGACCCCACTCATAAGTGGAATGTGAATAGACAAAACAAAGGAAAAGATGAAACATACCAACCCTGAAACATTTGAAACACCGCTGAGGTTACCAAAAGGGAATGGCACAGGTTGGGGCAAATGGTATGGAGCCCACTAGACAATGGGCAAGAACACTTGGTGATTTAGTGGTGGGCATGGTGTGTTGAAATATATCTACGTAATGGGGAACCTATATATAGGAAATCATTTTAATGTGTAGGATATTTACCACAATAAAAAAAAGTTGGAGCGAAAAAGAACCCCTAAAACATTATGCTAAGGAAAGATGACAGTCACAAAAAACCCAAACAACAACAACAAAAAATCTTGGAGCTGGCGTCACACTTCCTTTAATAGGCGAGAAGAGAAGATCCATTAGCTATATTGACACAACTGACTAATCATTGAATTATTTATTTCATTTTAATTTCATTGTCAAAATATTTTAGTCTGTTATGAAAACACCACATGAATAAGAACTAATTTCAAATTAATGAGTAATTTGTACAAGTATCTAGGCAGTACTGTGTTAATTCACTCATAAAATGACTCCTGTGAAAAATCTGTATTTGAAAAATTCACTTTTAATTGGAAAATTATTTATTGATAGCTAATTTGGCCTGTCCTGAGAATGCAAACAGGTGAAGAAATAGACACAGTCTCTTTTTCCCATAGTTTATGTTGCAATTCTAAGACACGGAGCTGTTTTTAAAAAGCCACACTTTTATAAATACCTGAACAAAAAAATCTGTCAATGTGGCAGGACAAGGTAAATACAAAATGCAAATCCAATTATTTTATTAAAATAAGTCCATTACTATTAAGTAGTTGATCTTATCACAGAAAAATAACTTGGATGTTCAGGGTAAGTTCAAAGACTGTCTCTCTAAAAAATATCACAAGGGATGGACCACACTACAGATGGATGTGAACACTAGAGAGGAGAGAACAGAAACAGTGAGACAAATGAACCACTGGAAATAATGTGCTTGACAAAAGGAAAACAAAGAAGAGAAACGAACACAATAAATACAGCAAAACAAAGGGCTGGGGTAGGAGTCCCAGAGTACCAACTCCCCGCTATGAGATAAATACATTTTAAGGGTATAATGTGCATCATATTGTCTATAGTTATCAATGCTATATTTTATGCTCCATGGTGAGTTCAGGGAATACTATCTTTTCTCAAACCCAATTCTTATCTGGAAAGATGAAGTGATGGCTATAAATAAATGAACGTTTCTTTTAATCAAGCAGACACATTATTGGGGAGTCATAGGGGAATGTTTGTTGTTAATTATGTTGAGTTTGTAGGATGCCTAGAGTCGTGGGTTTGAAGCTTATTTTAGTTTTTAAACTTTTTTCAGTTTTATTGAGATATAATTGATATATAGTATATTAGTTTGAGATGTACAACATAATGATTCAATATATGTATATATTGGGAATTACAACAATAAGTCAACATCCATCACTGCACATAGTTACATTTTTTGAGACAATTAAAAAAATACTCTCCCAGCACTTTCAAATATACAATACAGTATTATTAACTAAAGTCATCATACTGTACATTCCATTCTACCCTCAGAACATATTTATCGAATAACAGCAAATCTGTACTCTTGGCCACCTTCACCCATGCCATCTATCTCTGACAACCATCAAGTTGCTTTATGTATCCATGAATTCAGTTTTTTTAGATTCTGCTTGTGCAATCACACAATGTTTTTCTTTGATCTGTTTCGCTGAGCTTAATGCTCTCAAGTTCCACCCATGTTATCACAGCTGGCAGGGAGTCCTGCTTTTTAATAACTTAATAATATATATACTGTATATGCATGCATATATATGTATATATGTACATACGCACATATAAATATAAGTAATAGGTGGATATATGTATATGTGTGTATATATACATATGGAGAGAGAGAAAGCTCTTTATCCAGTCATCTGTTGGTGCACACTTTAGGTTGTTTCCATATCTTGACTATTGCAAATAATGTTACAACAAATATGGATACAGATATCTCTTTAAGATAGTGATTTCATTTCCTTCACATAAATATCCAGAAGTAGATTTGGTGGATCTTAGAATAGGCTTTTTTTTTTGTGGAGTTTCCATTTTGTTTTCCACAGAGGCTTCAAGTTTCCCCCTTTTTCGACATCCGTTCCAGAACTTGCATCTCATCATTTTTATTTATATTTTGATAATATCATTCTAACATGCATAAGATGATATGTCACTATGGTTTTAATTTGTATTTCACTCATGGTTAGTGATGTTGAGTTTCTTTTCATGTACCCTATTGGCCATCTGTCTTTGGAGAAGTGTTTATTTAGGTCTTCTACAGTTTTTGATGTTTAAAATCTGTGAAGTCTGAGATTTTATAAGTATCAATATTTAAGGATCAAACATGATGTTTGCCTTATCTTCAGTGTTTGAGCACCATGCTGATTGTTGGAGATAAAAATGAAGAGTCCCCAGCCTCCAGGCCAGAGGGGAGAAGCACTAGTAAAGTAATAAACCAAAGCACATCTTAGTGGTTGAGGTAATCTTATGTGCAGGGCCTCAGGGACACATCAGGAGAGAGCATACTACTGCCTGAACAGGGACAAAAATTATCTGCAGCAGAGCTGGTGTAGTAGTCGACCCTGAAGGGTGAGTGTGTGGTCTGACATCACAGTCAGAGGGGACTCACACAAAGAAGCAGAGGAACAGAGGATGTGGTACTTTCTAGAAACTGAAAAGGCTCAGCAGGACTGGAGAGTGACTCTGTCTGGGATGCTGTTAGAAGTGATTGAGAAGACAGGCATGTTGAGTCCTGTGTGCAGTGTTTTCTATGCTGGGGAGTTTGAGGAGCCTTGGAGATTTTTAAGCATTGGAGAGACAAGGCCAGATTTTTGTTAATGTGGCAGGTGGAGAGTGACGGGCAAAAAAAGAGGCTTTTCAACTCACTTTACCTCAGTTTGTAACTGCTAGGTACATTTGGGTGTCTATTCCCCCAGATCTCTGCCTCTGAGTTCTCCCCAGACTTTTACTGTCCAAGGGGAGGATCAGAAAACCAGGTGTGACCACGCTGCACATGCCAGCACATATGACTGAGCATTCAGAAATATTGCATCTTGGGGGGAAAGAGTGAGGCACAAGCTCTAACCCATGCCAGACTAGCTGTCTAGACTGAGGGTTCATGCTCAGCACAGTGTGTATGATTTGGGTTCCAGTCTAGTGGCAAAATTCTTGAGAGTCAGGTAGCTTTTCTGGTTCTACTCCTTGGCTAAAAAGTTTCAGTTTCCTCCCACATGGAAGAAATGGGGTCTGGGAAGCATCTACTTGCGGGGTTTGTGCCTGGTATGTTCTGGTTGTCCCTTGAAATTCATTCCCCATCCTTCTCTATGCCAGATTTATGCCCTCTGACTTTGCAGCATAGTCAGTTGGGACTCTGAAAGGATGCCAAGGAGAGGGGTCAGGTGCAAAGAGAGGGTTGAGTGTGTATCTCCCTATACAGGCTCGCCTCCTGAGGCCCCGCAGCACTGACTGTTGGCCCATTCACCATCTCTTATAGATACTCGGAAGGATCCCTGCTTGCTCCAATGCCAGTTCATTGTAGGGTGTGGGAGGGTTACAGGAGTTCACAACCTATCAGCTAGGCAGAACACAGGAAATTTGAGCTATCCTCCTACCATGCCTTCTACTACTGTCTTGACTTATTTATCATGACTGTGAAGCCTCCCAGGCTTAGAAGGATGCCCTTATGGGACAGGTCAGGATTCACTCCACTTGATTTGGAGAAAAATCTTGGTGTCTTTTGGAGTCTACACCACTTCCCTGGGCACTCTGAAGACCCAGCTTTCCTACCACTGTGGGACCTAGAGGAGCATCAGTAGGGGGTCTGACAGCAGGGGAGGAGGGAACTGGAGAGAAAAGAGTAAGACCAACATTATGACATAGAGACTTTTCACAAACTCTTGGGGTTGGGGTGGGATGCCTATTTCAGGAACCTATTTCCTTAGAAGCATGAACTCAGGTTCAAGTTACATATATAATATATAGCTTAGTTACTTCTCTGAACATCTGCCCAAGTGGTAGACTCCTTGAGGACACAGTATGACTTCTTTCTTCTTTGTGTTGGTAGCAGTGACCCAAATCAAATATAAAATTGTCAAATATAGCATAGATCAGTTGAATGAATGAATGAAATTCTTTGAATCTCTTTCAAATTGCTTTTTATCTTTCAAACAAGCAGTAATGACATGTCTAACTCCATTAAAATGTCTTATAAAATACTTCTAAGATACTTTAGTGCCATCGAGCCAGTTCACCACGGGGGATGATAATTCCCTAGAGGAAGACACAGGGTCACATCAACTCTTCACAGCCCAGGAAGTCTGGGAGGCTCCCTTTCCCTCTGTGTTCTGGGAACCTGTGCCTGTCTGGGCACAGAAGTCTCCAAATGCTCATTAGAGCAGAAGTAACAGGAGACTTATCCTTTCAAAGGCTGATAATTTCAATCACACAGGAAGTGGGATCTCATTTGATTTTGCAACTCGGTTTAGATTATTTTCTTAATGTCTCTGCCGTATTTTGCTCTTTGCAGTTAGTCATTCATGCTGCTGTTTAAATTATATGAATTAAGAATTATTTGGCTGCATTCCACTCTGAGAACCCTGTGGCAGGTCATCATTTAAAAGCATGTGTTAAGACTGGTGCTGTGACCTGCAAACATGCCTGATGGTTTGGTTCAGGCTTTTTCTTGTTGTGCTTGCAAGGTTAATTGCCTCAAAGAGCATAGTGAAGGAGGAAATGCCAGGTGGACTGTATCATCTATGCCGGGAGAGCACTTCTCATCATGAGCATTTCCAGGGAATGGCAGAACTGCGAAACCAGTGACAATGGAAGATTTGAGAACTGATCACTGGAGATGTTGATTGATAACAACATGGGCAAATACTCCATGGTATAAACATTACATTTGGTCTCTGATATAACACTTGCCAGGGACAGTGTTCACATAGGATTTATTTCCAGAACAGCAGTATGCAAATAATCAATAGTTTAGCAAATTGTTAGGAATTTCCTCCAGGTACAAAAATTTGAAAATACCACGAGTGATGCCAAAATTCCTCTGCAATTAGTGGACTTCTACATTCCTGAAGCAGCATACTTTTAGGACCATTAAGAAGGGATCACCTGTTTCTCGTCGTTTTAAGTTACTTTTGCAAAATACTTCCAGCTGCAAAATAGAAAACAATAGTCCCACAATATTTTATTTCATTTGTAGACTTGAAGCATCTATAAAAAGCCATTGAACATGTTCAACACAAATCATTCAAATAATTTATGTAAGAGGAACATAAATGCTTAATGTGTAGTCCTAATGCTAAGGATTTTCAAAATTAACAAAATAAACACCCCACCACCAACACTGAAGCCATAGCACTATTCAGAATTTAGCGGAAGCAGACAATAACCTACTCATCACGATGCTATCATCAATGTATTGTTGATTATAATTCTTGATCTGGAATATTTTGTTTATAAAAACTTTGACAGATTTTTTTGGGATAAGTGAGGTCAAAGGCACAATCTTCGGTTTTTTAGTTTAATATGAAAATGAAAGTAGGAGCTGGAAGGCCTTCCTTCCACTCCTTCCCTCATATCAGTGTTCCTAAATATGTGAATGCCTTTCCACAAAGAGTTGGTCAGACCCTCTTGTTGATCTTCCCTGGACATTCCTTCTTGTAATAAATTAACTGCTTTCTGCCCTTGAGATCATCATGCTGTTTGCTGTAGTAGCATAATTATATTTTTCTGACTAAAGAATTGCCACAGCAGGATGGAAATTGCATAGTGCAGATTTTTAGAAAATATTATTTGATTAGGGAAAGTAAATAATGTTTCATTACTAGCCCCTGCACTATGGAAACTACATCTGTGCTCTTTGTTAGAGATAAATGCAAGCATACATTCCTTACCCACCTTCAAAATGTTCAATTGAACTTTTTCCTGCTTAGGACTTTTAGTATACTCCCCTCTACTTGGCATTCCCCCATCCCTTCTCACTAAATTATTCCTTAGTCACTTCATCTCAGGGAAGTCTCTATTTTGCCCTTTTTCATGCTTTCATGCTTTCTCTTTCATTTTTTAGACACGGGGTGGGTACTTTACACAGCAGTGTGGTTGGAGAAGTTTGTCCAGACATCATCCAGGATCTCAGAGTGTGAGCTTACCTGACTATAGTACCGTGCACACTCAGGAACACTAGTCAGGCTTTAAAAGGCAGGCACTATGATATATTTTCAAAATAATAGATGTCAGAAATTCTAGCTTTTCATACATTTCAGTGGACATTCTCTGATCAATAACTGGTCAAAACCTCTACAGTAGGTGTTTCACAAATACTGACTATATAAATTTACACTCTAGCATTTGATTATGCAAAGTCTTCTGTTGTAATCCAAGGTATATCTCTCAGGATAAAAAAAAAAAGATAAATAATTTCCTTAAATATGATGTAGGCAAAGCCAAAAATTTTTAAGAACTAGGATTGAATTATAGTCTTTCAGGAGAATTTTCAACAGTTCCAAAAAAAAAAGGATGATAAAGGTTTCATTATATCCTGGGTTTAATTGTGCATACCTTGAAAGATAAAAACCATAAAATATTGCATTGTTAATAGGAGGAAAGTCATTTCTGTTGATTATGTCAATACAATATGTATCATTTTCATGAGATAATCAGGAGAAGGAGAGAAGACTGCTTATTTCTTCTCTGGGAAATAAAACTTTAAAACATTTTTAGCTAGGAAGAGTTCCTGCTCTGAAAATCCCACTCACATTGAGAAGAGACATTCTGGAGGGAGGTTGTGCAAAATGTGTTGCCAGTTGTTGCATTACCTATTGCTTTGTATCTTCATATGAAAATATAAAGTCACCTCTTAATATCTGAGGGGAAATTATTCCAGGACCCTTACAGATACCAAAATTCATGAATGTTTAAATTCCTTATATCAAATAAAAGAGTAATAGATATCACATGTACTGTTTATGGAATAATGATGGGGGGGTGTTCTGTGCAGTACAGATGTAACCATTATGTCTAATTATGTAGTAGATGTTTTCCATTTGGGTAGTTGATTTCCTAATATGAAATACACAGATCTGTAAGGCCTGCTGCAGGTAATTTCTGGAATCTCCTTTCTTACCCTTAGTAAGCAAGAGAGCCTGCAGGGAAGTAGGTAACCCAAGTGATGACTAAAATCACATCATAGAAACTGGAAACACTGGAACAGAATGACATTAAGGAATATGATGTTTGACCTGCCCACATGTCCCAAAGAGAAAACACAGACCTAGAAAATCATCATTGCTAACTAAGGTGACACACTTGGTTAGGAGGGTTGGCACCAGCACCCTTTTGCTTTACTCCCTGATTCTTTCCCAGAAACTTCATTTTGGAGAGCAATCACCCCCACTGACCAATGTGTGATATGTAAACACTGTTCTGTTTGAAAAGACAGAACTCTCTGACCTATCCTTCACCATCTGTTCCAGGTTCCATTCTACCAGGCTGATGACTCTAACATTACAATTCAAGGCTCAGTAGCACACAGCTGAAACCACAGGTGCTATTCTGCCCTTGACAGGGCAAACAGGCACAAAGCATGTAAAGGTTTTAATGCCTCTTTTAAAAGTTGTTTAATTTTATGTGGCACATTCTTGGTTCTGAAAAGAAAGCTCCGCGAGCCTGTGCTCCAGAGCTGGATTCCATGTATGTCGCATTACATAGCTCGTTTCAGCAGGTGAGCAAGTTGCGACAGTAGGTCTCTCAAATGAGAACCAGCAGACAGCTTCTAATTTACCTGTTAAAACACTCCAGACTGACCCTCATTTCCTCACACTTCTATCCAGAGATGAGGTGTCAGCGAGGTCAAAGGACATGACCTCTGAAGTCTGCAGACCCCTAGGCATTCAGAATCCCTGTGTATGTCTCCTTTTCTCCTGCTCAGCATGTCGTTAGTAGTAATTTTGGTTAGTAGGCCTCCTAAGGCTGATGGATTTCCTCAGCAAGCCAGGAAAATATTCATGCAGTAGGGTGGAGCGTGAAGGAGCCACGGAAATTCTATCTAATTACGTGGAAAGCACTTTGAGGAGAGCTGTTCACTTGCCAACCAGGGAATACTGGGAGTGATCCTGGACTCCACTAGCACCTTCATCTCTCCTCGCTCCTTTAATGCCCAGGTGTGCTTCTTACTCATTTCTCATCTCTCCTTAATGATCTGTTGTTCTCTGATTCCTCTTCTGCTTGTCCAACTGCTCTCTGCTCCTCATTCCACTGTATCAAGTTATTCTGTATCTCTCCTTATACAACTCAGGAGAGAATACTGAAAAATAACCAGCCTGGTTCTATAAATAATACTGTGTGTGCATACACACATGATTGATATCAAAGTAATAGTGAATATTTTAAATAACACTTCTTGTTGAAGTCACTAACCTTGACCCCTGTGCCTCGGAAATGGGGTTGTGTTTCCAAACTGTTTCCACCACATTTTCATGTCCTAACCCTCCTCCTGCTCAAACTCAAGCCATAGAATCCAGAGAGAAGTGTGGAATGCTCACAGAGGTGGGGGCTGCCCCTTCATCCTCTGGTCTGGAGGTGAGACCAAGATGCCAGTTAGAGTCCCATCCTCCACCTAACCCCTTAAAGCTGAAAGAGACATTGGAAAGACAAATGCTTTAAGTCTTTTCCAAACATTCAAATCCTTGGTTAGAGCATGGGCAGGAGAGGAACCTATAGGTCCTGTGTTTAAGGAACATGGAATAATTGACCCATTTATTCTGTTCAATGTTTACTATGTACCTAATAATCAGTTTTTATTATACTCAGCTTAGAGATGAGAGAACAAGTCTGGGTTGGGTCAGAGATGATCCCAAATCGCCTCTTTGTCAAGTGGGAGAGTCCAGATCGTGTGAGGGTCTGTAATCCAAGTCCTTCCTATGTATCTACCCACTCAAGTTGAATCTCCTTTGTGTGGCACAGTCTCATAATGACAGGAACAACAGAAAGGGTCATAGATCTGATGATAACGAATTTATAACAGAGATGGGTTCAATCTCAAATTTCTGGTCAACATACTATCCCCAAGTTTAACAATTTATTGCTTATATTAACACAAATAATCTATGTCCTATTTGCCTTAGCTATTTTTCAGGATAGTATAATAAGGGGAATATTAAATCACATAACAGAATAATTCAAATATTTCTCCTTGATTTACCTGAAGGGAGGAGAGGAAGATGACAGCCTATGTTTACAATTTAAATTAATTATTGAGTGGAAGGAACTTATATTCTTTCATTGGTTTTATTAGCCTGTGCCTTTAAGTAAGAACAAGCCTATTTGACTATTAGGCATAACTTAGAAATTAACCTGAGTTTTTCTATATTTAAAGAACATGATGGTTAAAGTCAGCTAGGTAGTTAAGAATGTCACTAACTCAGGAAATTAAGGAGTAAATCTGGGTGATGGGCACTAGAACTCTTGTGGCAGGTGTGTGTGACAAAAATAATGATAAAATTAATATGAAAATATAATTAGACAAGGAAATGTACTTTTTCTTTCTAAAGAAAAAGTGTGCCAAGTGCTCACTGAGTACTGCTAGATAAACAAAGACTTAAGTCATGCCCAGTGGTCGACTATGAGGCATCGACTTGCCTCTTCACAGATTCTGTTTCACTTGGAGTACACTACCCCAAGAAAATGTATCATTTGAGTGCAGCTCTCCTACTTGAACTGTGTAAAATCTATTTATCATGTATAAATTGAAATATACATTTAAGGGAATATATTCTTGAATTAAATTCCTATAGGAAAAAAAGTGGCTTGAAAAATATATTCCATTCTTGTCTTATTTATTCAATAACAAGAAAGTGAAAGTAATTACTTTCTAATTCAAAAAAAAAGGAAAAAAAGGAAAAAACATTTGAAATCTGAAAAGGAAAAAAATAAATGCATGACGATATTCATGAATTTAGCCATCCAATAAACATTAAATATATACATTAAAAAGGTTTGGGAACACAGGAATAAATATATAATAATTTCTGTCTTTAGGAAGTTTGTAATCCAACCAAGGAAGCAAGTAAACTGGCAATTAAGAGTACAGCAGGTATTATAAGAGTATAGCAACTGCAATGTGGGGGGTGATGGATGCAGTGTCTCCTGTGGGAAATACCACATAAGTGAAGTTCAGAAACAGGAAAAAATGTATCAGGCATGGAAAAAGTCCTGATTAATATTACCTTGCCAACCTGGGGGTATTCAGGATGGTTTATTTGGAGGGGTCATGCCTAACTCAGTTTTTAAGTGTTGCATTACAATTAGCTACAGGGAAAAATTAGGTAGAGGATAACAGAATAAATAAGATATTAAAATGAACTAAAGAGTAGCATGTGGGGGAACTCCAAACTGCTAGGTATATGAATTAAGAAGCAGTGAGAGAGAATTCCATGATGGTAGGCCTGCAAGGGCTTATCTGATGGCTCAGAGAAAACTTTGGAAGGTTCTAGGTCAATTTGGATCCATAAAGAGGAAGGACCAAGAGATTAAACTCCAAAGGGAAGGAGCTCAGCTTTGTAGCTGCAACTATAGTTCCAGGAATTGTTGACAAAAGCTGAACTGGGAAGTTACCTAGAAATAAAAGTTAAGAGCCAAATTGGATAGCCTATGAAAGACATAGAATTTGCACAAGGTGATTTGTTGACTGTAAAATTTGAAGGTTTAAGGCAGATCTTTGGACTTTTAGTCCTAACAACATGGGTAGACTCATTCTCCTTTTACCTGCATCACTTCATCCCACATTCTTCACATACATGTATACACACACACAAAGCATAATTACAAACCCTAAGATGATGAGTAAAACAACTCCAGCAACATTCTGGAAAGAGCCTCCAGATGGAAGATTTTCTCTAGTAACCTTCAGGTAAGACACCAGGAGGTATTCTTTGAATCCTCAGTAGAAATCAGCGGTCAGAAAGCTCTTCTTCCTGCCAGGCTTAAGATTCTTCATTCCTGCTGAACCACATTTGGGCAAGGGTAAAACCAGTGAACCAGAAGATGGGCCTGCCACACAAAGGACCTATCACAAAAAGTTCTGGGGTTCTCCTGCCTGTGTAGACACACCTTGTATCTCAAGGCAAGATAAAGGAATCCTAATGCATCCCTCTCTCACCAGAAGATATCTAGTAGCTGACCTGCAGAAGTCTCTTCCACTCTTCAGGCCTCCTCAGCAGGGACCAATGGCACATTACTAAAGGAAGTTCTTCAAAGATTAAGGAAATTATAAAAAACAATTTTGGAATATCAGAAATGAAGAAGAAACAATGGAAAAAAATATGGATAACAATAAATTATCCTTTTCCTCATGAGTTTTATAAATCATATTTGGTGACTGAAATAAAATGTATGAACCAATCTGACTTTCAAGACAATGATATCTAAAAGTGGGGATGATGAGTGGACCAAAATGGAAGTGATATTTACCCAATTCATTTGAGGTAATAAAATGCTGATACCAGTAAACTGTTATAAGTCACAGTTGTGTATGGTAATGAGAATTAACATTGCATAAAGAAAATTCACAGCACTATCAACAAATTCATTGAGAATCTAAAACATTTTTAAGTAATCCTCAGAAGGCAAGAGAAAGTAATTATAGGAAGGTAAACCAGCCGAAACAAAAAGAAAAAAACATAGTGGCCAATTTACATGTCATTATATTGAATACCTTAAATGTAAAAGATCTAACATATCGATCAAAAGACGGAGATTATCAGAGTGGTTAGATATGTGAAGCAAAAACTGATAGAGCTAAAAGGAAAAGTGAATAAATCCACAACTATAGCTTTAAACTTAAAAACTCAATTCTAAGCAACTAACAGAGCTGCTAGGTAGAAAACAGGAACACTTACAGAAGATCTGAAGAACATAGTCAATCACTATGATTTTATTTAAATTTACAGAACACTTTACTCAACACCAGCATGGCACATTTTATTTTCAAGTTCCCATAAAACTTTGACAAAGATAGACCTTAAGAGCTATAAAATTAATTTCAGCAAATAAAAGTAATCAAAATGATACTACATATATCTTTGTCAATAAAAGAATTAATCCAGAAATCAGTAACAGTTGAGGATTGTCTCTAAGCATTTGTAAATTAAGCAAAAATACTTTTATCATAGGCATTGTTTTGAAAAGAAAAGGAGGAATTCAAAATTGGAAAATAATACAAATATTAAAAACTAATTTATGAAAAAATCATTAAAATTGATAAATATTTAGCAAGACTAGCAGAAACAAAAAAGAAAATACAAATCACAGACATAAGGAATGAATAGAATATATCAAAATGACCTGGCCTCAATTAAAAATATATTAAGGAAATAATGCAGCAAGATAATAAATACTACAACTATAAGGAATTATAACCATCTTAAAAACACCAGGCAGCTAAAACTCAACCAAGACAACTTGGATTACCTTATGATAATGAAATGAATTGAGTCATAAAAATACAACTCCTAAACATAAAATCTTCAAACCCAAGTGGTCTCCTGTATAATTTTAGCAAATATTTTTAAAAAATGAACATCAAGTTTACATAATTTCCTCCTGAAAACAAATGAAGAGGAAATCGTATCCAACTCATTTAAAATGACCTGTTACCAGACAAAGATTACAACACAAGAAAACTGCAGACCAATATTGCTTAAAAATTTAGATGAAAAATTCCTCACAAAATATTAGCAAAATACATTAATAAATGTATAAAAAATATATGCTATGACCTAATACCTATACACCCATATACTAGGTATAAGAGGTTATTTCAACATTTAGAAGCAAATCAATATAATTCAACATACCAAGAGGATAAAGAAGAAAAATCAGGTAGCCATATCAACTAATTAAAAAAAGATATTGAACAAAATTCAATTCCATTTATGGCAAAAATTCTCAACAAGTCAGGAATACAAGTTAAATGCCCCTCTTTGATAAAAAGCATCTAGGGAAAAAGTCTATAATTAACATCATACTTAATAGTAAAAAATTGAATCTTTCTGATTTAAGATGAGAAACAAGGCAAGAATGTTTACTTTTACCACACCTATTCAACAGAATACTGGAATTCTAGTCATGACAATAAAGCAATAAAAAGAAATAAATGTTATACATAATGGAAAAGAAGAAATAATACTATCTATTTAGAGATAAAATGACTGTCTACATAGAGAATTTTTAAAAATCTCCTGTAACTAAGAAATTAATTCAAGGAAATCACAGTCTACAAGATCAATCTATGGACAGCAATTACATTTCTATGAAATAGCAATGAACATATGAAAACAAATTATAAAGCAGTATCATCTGTGATTTTTCCAAAGAAAATCAAATATTTAGGTATTATATAATGGGACATGTTCATATCTATATGTTGAAAATTGTGAAATGCTGATGAAAGAAAATACATAGATGCTGAGATATACCATATTCATAGACTGAGTGAATCTGCATAGTAAAAATGTCAATTACCTTCAAAGTTATATGTACAAATTAATGAATATATAAGTTATGTATTTATATTGTGTATATATTAATATAGTATATAAATATAAATACTCATAAATTTATAGGCCTTAATGTAATCACATTAATTCTTATCAAAATCCCAGAAAATAATTGTATAGACATAGACAACTTATTCTAAAATTCAAATAGAAAGGCACAGGCTAGATAATAACAAAAATAGTTTTGATAATGAGGAATAGAAAGAGGTATATTAAGGTCTATTATATTGCTATTAATTGAGACAGTGTGTTGTCAAAGAACCTAACATAGACCAATGGAACTGAATAGAAAACCAAAATGTGAACCCACACAAATGTGCTTACTGATTTTTGAAAAAAATGCAAAGACAATTACATGGAAGAAAGACAAAATTTTTCAACTAGTGTTATTGAAGCAATTAATAATTCAAAGGCAAAAATCATGAAACTTGATCTAAAGTTCATACAATGCAAAAAAAGCTCAATATGGATAGCAGGATGAAATACTAAATGTAAAAGTATACAACTTTTAGAGAAAGAGGAGAACATTTTAGGGACATAAGCTAGTCAAGAAGGGATTAGACTAACACAAAACTATGATTCATAAAAGAAAAAATAAAATAGTAAATGGTAAATTTGACCATGTCAAAATGAAAAGATAATGTTTTATAAAAATCCATGTGAAGAGAATAAAATAGCAAGCTAAAAACTAAGAGAAAATATTTATCCACTTCTAACAATGTATTACAATATAAGGAATTCTCAAAACTCAATGGTAGAAACAATCTAGTTAAACAGACAATAAAAGACATGATCAGACTTTTCAATGAAGATATATAGCTTATAAGTAAACACATGTGAAGATAGTCAGCATTATTAGCCCTTAGAGAAATACAAATTAAAACCATAATTAGATATCTCCTACTGGGATTGCTAAATAAAAAATTACAACAAATGTTGATAAAGATGTGAAGGAATCAAATCACTCATACATTGCTCATGAAATGGTACAGCTACCTTAGAAAATGGTTTGGCAGTTTCTTTTAAAAGCAAACATTTACGTGTCATATGCTCATCAATTTTACTCTTGGAAATTTATCCCAGAAATGTGAAGTTTTATGTTTACACAAAACCTATTAACTATTGATCAGAGAAGCTTTATTTTTAATAACCAAAACTGGAAACAGTCTCTCTATCCTTCAACAGGTGAATGGTTAAACAAAACATTTATGTATGCCATTTTTACTATATTTTAAAATTTCATAAATGAGGGGCTTATTACTGGTTGACCCAATTTAGGTTCAGAGGTAGGGTGTGCAACAGGAAGGTGTAAATTATATAGGGTTATACAAAAAGAGCAGAAGAGAACATGTTGGAACTGCTCAGTAGTAGATACAAAAAACTACTCAAATGGTAAGACCCTGGTGGAGAAGCAATTAGGTACACCACCTCTGACTAAATGCAATCCACATACATCCCAAAAACCTGGATTTGTGTCCTAGAACTGGGGAAAACAACCAATGTAAACAATTGAATACAATTATAATGCTTCTTCCTCCTCTCTCTTCTTGCTTATCTGTCTACTTGCCTTCACTCCTACTTCCACCTTTCCTTAAAAAAAAGACTGTACAGAACTAAATACATACATGATGAATGTAAATAATGTTAGGGAAATGAGAATACAGTGAATTATAGCAATGTCAATATCCTTATTGAGATGACACTATAATTTTTCAGAATGTTGTCATTGTGGAAAATGAACAGAGTAGAAAGCACAACTCTTAACTATTTTTCACAACTGGATTTCAATTTATAATTATCTTAATGCAATTTTCAGCTAAAGTAAAAATAGTTATTGTGGCAATGAAATGAAATTTACCTCATGAGAGGTTATTCCAGAGTGGGAGGTGCCAAGGACAGGGAAGTATACAATATCCTAAAGGAGACATACTTTTGGTAGATTGTCCTGCATATAGGGACTAAACACTAAGTATGAGGGGACTGAACTTCTCGACCTGTCTCACTTTCTACAATTAGGATTGACTAAATTCCCTAGCAGTGCCTAACCTCTGTCAAGAGGTCCCTATATTTGAGTTAAGTTTTGTCCCAGGTTTTAAGGAGCTTTTTGGAAGGAAGCTTCATATTGCTTTTCAGAGAAGCAGCCAGAGTCAAGAGTATTCAGGCTTTTGGAACATTATGTAGGATCTTAATTTGCACTGCATGATGTTTCAAGGACTGCAAGAACATTGGTTAAGACTGAGGTGGCACCAAAGACCTTAGTCGAGGAAAACAAGCAGTCTCCTGTGGGAAATTTTGACTCTTTTATTTTAAAACCAACCTAGAGTCTGACTGTTCCCCATCTTTGCTTACTTAGTAAAGATAGGTTGGGAATAGATGACAAGGAGATAACAAATTCATTTGATTCAAACTCATTTGATTCATATGATTGCCTTTGTAAGAACACATTTTTCAATATACATAAATTCCCATAAAGGGTAGAAACACATGAAAAAATTGAAATCAACACATAAATTTTCTAATATATTATAGATAATATTAAGAGAATATTTCAATCCAAACAACAATATAATCATCAGATAAATAAGAATATTTTCTTTTAGCCACCATTTTGATTTTGCTATTATTAGTCATAGTTCGCAAAGTAATTTATAACTCCCTTAAACTTTATTCTTATAATGCATTTTCTTTGCATGAATTTGAAGGTGTTTCATTTAGCATTTTATTAATCTACATATGAAAACATCTATAGTGTTTGCACAGAATTAAACAATAATCTGATTGAAATATTGATTCAGTTTGAGACTTGACTGTAAATTTTCTGCTCAATATTTCTTCTTCCAATTCTTGTTTACTACACCAATCTCTATCAACTCATTATTCATGGATATATCAATAGAAAGACTTAAAAAAGTTACTTGGTATCTTCATTTTGAGGGCAATGACAGTGCTTACAGAGATTTTTCATTTAACTTAAAGGCAAAATGTTCATCTAAGTCAATTTTGATTGCTTAATTTCCTGACCCACAAAGACAACATATTGGAAGGGAACTATAAAAAGTAGCCCCAGAACTGCTCATGTCTGTATCTAGAATGGAAACCATCACTCATGAAGCACCCTGCCTCCAGGTCCAGGACACGTTTTTAGATGATTGAATTGGAAATGAAGCACTGTCTATAAAACACTGAGTCATCTTCAGTCCTGAAACAACCTACATGCTGTATACAACATGCAGTGCTTTCTTCTCCTTTTTCTATCTGATCACTTCCTGCATTTATGCCGGGCTCCTTTGGTTGGGATCAAACTTTCTTTGCTAGGAAATATTATGCCATTTTACTTTGTATCTGTCTGCTATCATCTCCAGATTCCCAGAACTGGAATTTTACATAAATGTCATAATTTTAGATTTTGTGCAATTAATTTAGTATATATGCAACTCAATATCTTATAGAAATATTCCAGGGTGGTTATATTTTAAATTCCAATTACAGGTATTAGTAAAAAGCCACTTTAAAGAATTTCTATAACCATATGACTCTGATTATTTGAGTGTGAAGGACCCTTCTTCTACAATTGTGAGACCCTTATTGAACTCATGGGAACCTAATGAAACTTTATAGTGTCTCCTCTCTACAGTAAAAGGAAGGAGGAAAAACAATTTTACTATCTCAGAATCCAAGTGTTATAACTGGTCTCCATTCCTCTATACTTAGAAATACTAAGTTTTTTTACTTTGAACAAAAATAGTTATACAAATGAAATCAAGTGAGAGATAAATATTTTTAATTTTATAATATTAATTTTAATAATATAATGCCTTAATTGTATTAAAAAAAAGCTAAAAAGTATTTCTATTGAATATACTGGGATATGTATGTTTATTTTCTTATTACTTTTCCACAAGGCCTCAACACTTGTCCACTCTCAAATTGCGTTTTCACATCCCCACCCCACTTTCTTTTGTGATCTCCACCACCCATTAGAAAATGTTGTCCAGTTTTGGTTTAGTTGGGTTACATTTTAAGATATAAGAATTTTAGAAAATATAAATAAAGTGTCATTTCAGATTCTTTTAAATTTTTCTTATAAAAATAAGGGGAGAAATAAAGGTAAGTAGGGGAGACAGGGAGAGAGGGGAAAACAAAGAGAGAGGGAGAGAGAGAATGAGAGAGAAAGATGTGAAAAATAGGTCTTTTCTCCATGACTTGAATATATAAGATTTGATAAAAGGACATAGTTACGGAGTTTTGCATAAAGTCTCCACTAGTCTTCTTCTATTGCCCAAAGTTCTTTTGTATTCTTCTTCTCAGTTTTTGAGATATCATCCTCTGTGTTCTTTTTGCATCTATCACAATAGCCAGTTTGGAAGTTTCAACTGAACTGAACACATAACCTCATATCTGTGAGAACTATTATTGTAAGATAGCGAGCAGTGTGGTAAGAATTCTTAAGTATAAAAAATGAAAGAATCATGCAATCCTGAAAAAAATAAATGTTCAGATTTAATGTTTTTCTTTGTATCATTCATACAAACTCAGATTGAATCACTTCTAGTACTTTATTTCTCTTGATCTTAGAGATGATTTTGGACATCGAAACTGAATGTGGGGCACCTACTGCCCAGAAGGGCATTCAGTTTTGGATTCTTCTTTTTTATGTCAACAGGAGAGTAAAATCAATGGAAAATGTATTCAAGTGAATACAAGATAATACCAGAGATCCAAATTTCTTTAGGATAGACCAAGATAAAAATGTTTAGTAAACAGCGTCCTTCCATTTTGGAAAAACAAGACTTCTATACCTGTAGGAAAGCAGAAAAGTAGATTTTAGAATGAAAGAGTAAAATTAGAAAATAGATAATATACACAGATATCCAGAATAGGTGTTAATGTTTGAAAAATAATGTCAAGAACTGGTATAGTTGTTCAGGTAACTCAGGTCAAAAATCTGTTTTCATCATAGTTGGCACATGACCTTCAGTAGAGAGTCATACTCAAGTCTTTACTGTATATTGAACAATGTGATAGATTTTCGAATTACAGTGCCACTCCAACATCAACAACAAAAATCCCACAACAGTTGAAATATAAATTAAAGTCTTTCTAAATAAATATTATAAATGATACTGAATGAGACATCAATTCAACAACCTATGTCCCTATTACATAACAAAAATGTTTTTAGGCCTTCGAGTACCAAGATAAAAAATAATAATTTCCATTATTTTGGAGAAATAACATTTAGAAATGAATCCAAAATAACCTTTGAGAAGTATTGCTGGGTCTATTGATAACCAGAAAACAATCAATTTGATGACTTCCACCAAAGCCCTTAATGATAATGGTCATATTTGTTCTCTTGTAGTTTCAGTAGTAGAAATTAAAGGATATTGTGACTTCAAAGAAATGATGCATTTCTTTCAGATAAATCTGAGGGAAGATTCTCCACTGCCTTATAAATAAATGTGGGACATGTATAGGGACCAATCAGAAGGTAGGAAGAAGAAATAGGCCAAGAGAGGCCATCACTCTGGATTTGAAGAGACTGCTATCACTGTGCTCTGTAGTAGCAGGAAGGACTAAATGAAGAAATGTACACCTCAAGATTCCCCCCTACTCTCTTACAAAGAGAATTTCTCTTTTGTAGGTATTTATCTTTTCTCCAAGAGGCTCAGAAGACGGTGACCTCATTTCAGGCCAACCCTGACTTTCTCAATATCAGCAATAATGATGTTTGGGGCAAAGTAACATTTTGTGTGGCAGGAATAGGGTGGTGGGGGATTTTCCTATGCATTTCAGAATGTTTACCAGCATCCTGCTGTATTGTTTATATAGTCAGTGTCACTTGATGACATTTTGGTCAACAAACTACACTTCGATGATGGTCCCAAAAGACTATGCCATAAAGTCTACATGTATGTTAGGCTTCATACAATTACGCTTTATGACATTCACACAATGAAGAAATGGCGTAAGGGCACATTTTACAGAAAGCATCTATATCATTAATCAGTGTGTGACTAGTTACCAGTATAACCCATTTCCACCAGTTGTAAACAATTTGAGTGATCCTGTTAAAAATATGTGTCATTGAATGCAATGTAGTATTACAGATTGATTCCAGAACAAAAAAAAATTACTGGAAAAGCTCATGAAATTCAGATAAAGGCAACAGTTTAGTTAATCATATTGTACCAATGTTAGTTTCTTAGTTTTGAGAAATGCATCATGCTTATACAATGACATGAGGGAAAATAGGAAAAGCACTTATAGGGGTTTTCTACATTTTTCTTTGTAACTTTTCTGTAAATCTAAAATTAATCTGAAATAAAACTTTCAAAATAGATTTATTTTTTGAATTAAAAAATGTTATATAAGAAAAATTATCTGCTCAGAATTCCTCATTTTACTTCATTTTATTAAGAGTTTACAATTATTCTCAAGGCCTTCCATGTGACCTTTGTGCCCTTTCTTGAGCTCATCACAGACTAATAGCTTTCTCAATGCTCCAGGCAAAACAGCCACTGCCCATAATTCCATACCCCAGCAAGCTCCTGCCTTGAGACCTTTGCACTTGACATACCATTCGCAAATATGTACATGGTTCTCTCACCTTATGTCTTTACTGAAATGTAAAGAAAACCTCAATGACTTTGGGTAGGGGGTAAATTTTTAGGTATAGTACCAAAGGTATGACCCAGAAAATGAACAATTGATAATAGGATCTTCATAAAATTAAAAATTTCTCCTCGGCAAAAGACAATATTACATTCTCAATGTTATTGAGAAGACTTGCCAGCCTATCTAAAATAGCAACCCCCATCCATAACGTTTTTTCTTCCTCTGTGTTTTGTTTTTCCTCACAGCATGTATCACTGTTTAATATATTGTGTATTTTCTTATTTATTATGATTATTGTTTGTCTCGCCACTGGACTTTATGATGGCAGACAGTTTTGTCTTGTGAACTATCATGCCAAAGTTGAAAGGTGATAGGATACATGAGTAGTATTCATTAGCTAAAGTCGATATCACAATTTTGTAGCAAAGGTATCAGTCCTAAATTTAACACATATTTAGAAATTCTGAGAAAGAAGACCATTGCCTGTCTGTAATCCAATAAGTTAACTATCTGGAGGAATTTATGTAAAATCCTCTTATGGAAACTCCACTTTCCAGTTTTCCATGTAAGAGCTTAAAAGTCACCACTACATACTAAAAACAAGTGAAAAATTGAACAGGCTGAAAAGCAATAAGAAAGGAATTCATAAGAGAGGGTCCAAGTACAGCTTCCATCTCTCAATTTGGAGAGTCAGACAGGTAAATTTAAGCAGTCATTACTTGTCAGAACAGAGATGCACAATAAAATAATTGTATGGGGAGAGGTATTATCCAGAAAGAAAATGGATAACTTGAGTTTTATGAAAGTAAAAACTCTTGTTCTTCAAGAGATAAGATGATAAGATCAACTGCTGACTGGTAGAAAATGATTTGCAAAAGGCATTAAATAAAATACTATCATCAAAAATGCAAAGAAGTCAAAACACAGCAATAGCAAAAGCACAACTTAATTAAAAAAGAGTCAAAGCCTTAATAGACACCTCATCAAAAGAAGATATACAGATGGAAAAAATAACATATGAAAAGATATTCAATATTATATGCTATTAGGAAATTGCAAATTAAAACCAGCACCTATTTGAATGGCAAAACCCTAATACCGACAACACTAAATGCTGACATGGATATGGAGCAGCAGGAACTCCCTTTGAGTACTGATAGGAATGCAAAATGTAAAGCCACTTAGTAGACAGTTTGGAAGTTTCTTATAAAATTAAATGTATTAACCATAGTTTGCAGCAAAAATTTCTTGGTATTTACCCAAAGGAATTCAAAACTTATCTCCATACAAAAACCCATGTTTGAATATTTAGAGTAGCTTTATTCAGAATTGTGAAAATTTGGAAGCAACTGAGACACCCTTCAGAAGGTGAATGGATAAACTTGTACATTTAGACAATGGACGATTCCCTGTTGTTAAAAAGAAAGAGCTATCAAGTCTTGACATGAGGGTGATGGGAAACTTAAATACATATTACTAGTAAAATAACTAACCTTGAAAGGCCATACACTGTATCTTCCAATGATAAAACATTCTGGAAAACTAAAAACTATGAATAAACAATAAGATCAGACATTTTCAGGAAGGGCAGGTGGGATTGAATCAAATGAACATAAAGGAGTTTTAAGACAGACAAATATTCTGTATGATACAACAGTGATAGACATAACATCAAGAGTAAACCGTAACATAACCTATGAGTTTCGGGTGATGATACTGTGTCACCATAGGTTCATAAATTGCAACAAATATACCTCTCTGGTGGGAATGTTGATAATGGAGGACGCTGTGCTTGTGTAGGGGCAGGAGATTTATGGGAAATCTCTGCACCAACCCCTTAAATTTTTGGTGAATCCAAATGGCTCTTGGTGTTACGAAGATTTTTCTCTACATTTTCCTCTCTATATTTTCTGGTTTTTGGTCCTACATTGAGGTCTTCAATACATTTTTAACTAATTTCTGTATATGATGCCAACGAGCAATCTAGTTTCTTTCGTTCTTTCTCTCTCTCTCTCTTTTTTTTTTTTTGCAGGTGACTAATTTTCCAGTACCATTTGTTGATGAATTTTTTTCCTGCATTATATGTCCTCGCCTTTTGTCATAGATTAGCTGCCCATATAGGTGTGTTTTATTTCTCATCTCTTAATTTTATTGCGCTGGTCTGTTTGTCTGTCCTTGTTCCAATATTATATTGTTTTTATGACAATAGCTCTGTAATACAGTTTAAAGTTGGGAGAGGGTAATTCCTCAATTTTCCTTCCTTTTTTCTGAGGATAACTTTGACACTTTGAGGACTTTTTTGGTTCTATACAAACTTTTAGTATTGTTAACTTTTCTTGAAAAAACATCCCTGGGATTTTTCTAGGAATTTCATTACATATTTATATGCTTTGGGTAATATGAACATTTTAATTTTCTTAATTATTTTAAATGTATGGGCCTTTTACCTCTTTTATTAAGTTTATCCCAGTTATTTTGTCTTTTTGGTGTGATTATAGTTGGAGTTTCTTTCCTCAAAGATATCTTTGGAGAAGTGACACCTATAGCAAAGAAAACACTAAATAATTGAAGCTACATAAAACTAAAGTATTTCTGTACAGCAAAAGAAAAAGCAAATCAATAAATGGGAGAAGATATGTGCACAATGTAAACCAGACAAGGGCTCAATCTCCAAAATATATTCAGTGTTCATACACTTCAATGACATGAAAGTAACTATAGGATCTAAACCAAACCATCCCATGTCTCAGAATTGGTATCTTGTAGGATAATGGAAGACAACTTAACAAGCAAAGGAGTTTTTCTAACACTCTAGTCCTCTTAAACAAAGTAGTCATTTGCTGTTCCCTGGTCCTCCACCCTTCCCCTAATACAGAAATGGTCTTTTGTCCTTATCCTCTAGAAGATATTGCTAGAAAACATTCCTGTGGAAAAATTAAAAAAAAAAAAACTGCATAGAAATAAAAAAACATGCAAAGAGAAGTGGTTTTCTTCTGAACTGAGAGGCTGGTCCTTGATATTCTCTTTTAGCTTAGTCAGGCACTGGTGGCCTCAGTTGTAGTAAGGGTACAACACTCCACCCCCCCCTATTGTTAGTGCTTTTGTGCCAGCCAGTTTGTGCTAGCAGTTGCAGTTCAGTGGGCAACAGGAGACAGACAGCAAACTGTAGTATAGACAGATGAATGATTCCCAGGAAAGGGCTTTCCCTTCTCCAGCTCTCTCAGGCACTATCATCCAAGAAACTATTGAAATAGCGGTTTCACAACTACCTGGGGATACTGATGAACAGCTTTTCAATTCTTCTTGGTACTTTCTAGAACTTATACCTGCAGGCACTAGGGCTTGTTTGTCACTCCCTGCTAAAGCTATTGTTCAGCTAAAGGTCCAAGAGACTTTCACAGGGAGTATATTTTGCTATGACCAGATCCCAAGAGCATATGATAGAGAAAGTAAGGTCTTTTCAAAAAATCATGATGGGAAACCTGGACAGACACTTGCAAATGGATGAACATAGACCACTCCTAATATCATACACAAAAATTAATTTAAAATGGATTAGATACTTGAATGTAAGACCAGAAACCATAAAACACTTAAAGAAAACATAGGTAATATAATCCATTATTCTCTGTCCTGACCAGCATTGTGACTTTGAGGTCTTTGAGGACTGAACTCCAGTAGCAAGGTATACAAAAACAAAAATAAGCAGACTATGTCAAACTAAAAAGCATCTGCACGGCAAAAAATTGCACGACTCAAACAAAAGGCATTCTACTGAATAGGAGAACTTTTATATAGGTATAATATGTAGTTATATAGACACAGACATAATATAAATATTGTGCATATATATAGTGATATATTTGATGAATGGGGAACCTATACATCTAAGATTTTAAGTCAATTTTTAAGTCAGTATTTTTAAGTCAAATTACTTCAATAAAATAAATTAAAACATAAAATCATAAAACGTCTAGAAATTGAAGAGAGATCCTTGAATCTGCTAAACCCTTCCAAGGAAACTTATTAAGTAAATGGTACCTATTGAAGACATAGATGGCATGCTGCTAAGAAGAATTACTTTCACAGAACACATTTCTGCTCGAACATCTCAATCTATACTCTTTCTTCTCTCACATCCAGCCTTCTTCTCCATCTACAGAGTCCTCTCTTATAACTACCATAGGTATCATGGAACTTCAATCTACCTTCTTTCCCTCTTGAGAGAAAGGGCTTGGAACTCTAGGTCTTTTATTTAGGCCCTGTTCAACTACTGAATGCCCTTTAGCAATTGTTGTCACAAAAGTGTCTATTTTAATTCACTATATATGGTCTATGCTCTCTCAGGCTGATTAAGCCAGTGTCAAAATCTATAAAGTGAAGAAAAAACAAAGTTTCTTTTATTTATGAATCTTTTGTATCTTCTATTTCTTTGCTATTCTTTCTCTACTGCATTGTTATGATCAAACATCACTTTTCATTCAGATTATGGTTTGTTAATCCTATATAGTGTTGCATGCAAAAGCACAAGAATTTGAAGAGATAGTAAGAGCAGTAGTTAATAGAGATTAAGTGGTATAGCTGCACTTAAATTCTGGAAATAAAATCGCATTTCAACAGGCTTAGCATTAACAAGTTATTGAATCAGAGGTAAAAACAAAGATTGGGATTCTCAGGCATCACAGAAAAAATGCTTCAGATGAAGAACACTGCTACCTCATTTGGTCATAATTCTGACAACATCAGAGTTCCTTTAAAGTACTTAATGATCTCCTTCTCTTAAATGTAAAGGAAGTCAGGATAAAGTTATGTCTCCTGGCCTCAAAGTCTCTGGGTTACAAATCTGTGTCACCACTCTAGCGTGTATTGCTGGACAGACAAATGTATGACTATTTATTAAACGTATAAAACCTGGTCTCAGCTAAGAACTGAAACCTTAGCATGCCTTAGAACCTCTAACCAAGAAATAAAAGTACTTTTGCCCAATGAATTTTGTTTATTTGACTCACACCCACGATTATAAGGTAGAAACAGGAGTTTTGATATGAGCAATCAAAAAATAATTTTTCAAAATTATTAAATTAATTAAAGAGCCATGTTCCAGTACTTCTGGCTATCAGAAAACCCAGTTATTCTTGAGCTCAGTTTCTTATGGATAATCTGCCCAAATGCATTCTCAAAATACAGTGAAATACACAATAGATTGTAAGCCACAGTGCTTGGCTGGACACATGTCTGAGTACCTGCTATAGCAGTACTCTGAATTATGAAGGCAAGAGGTAATATTTCTGCCAAATAGGTTTTAGTATGGCTACTTTCCCAACAGGCTCATGCCACTTCTCTGGAGTCTGGAGGGTGCAATATCAACATTCCCTTCATGTTGTTGCCTCCCTTGTTATCCAGTTTCTATCTTCTAATTTTCCCTTACATACTTCTTCACTGATTTACCATACAAGCATGTTCCAGCCTGATCCATGGTAAAGCATGGAACATTTTTCTCCTCCTTAGAGTGGTGATGAGGAACAAAGAAATTTGAGATGATATTTCAAACCATGAAGCATCCTTAAAAGCAAGGTGTTGTTGACTTATTTGCATATACTCACCACCGAAACCAAAAACTGCATCTTCAAGCAGCAAAGTCTAAAAGATAATGAAATGAATTAACTGAAGAAGGTGTTATTCTGCTGGGTGGTCACTCAATTAAATACAGGTCAGCATGGCTATATCATTCCCCAGCTAAGTGACCTTGAGCTACAATCAGGCAGAGTAGTTTTTTCTGTCCTGTGTAGTCTGTGTATATTCTGCTAGTGAAGGATGTTTCTCCAAACTGAATCCTTCATGGATGGGCGACAGGATGAAGGCTGTCTGTCCAGTGGCACTGATACATATCACTAAGATATACCTGTAGGAATTGTGACTGCTGCTATTATTATGATATGAGAAATATTAATTTCATTATAATATTATTGAATAGCATTGACTATATGTCTATTTATTTTAAAAATTAAATGTGGGCATCCAATGAAAAAGTCTAGGAATTATCAAAATTTGGCCTAACAACTCTGCACTTGTTTTCAAAGTTTTATTCCTAAATCTAGCTTTTTTAGGCCCGTGTATTTTTTACATTTCCAAAATCAAGATTAACCCAGAAAGTTACTATGTCGTAACTGCAGGGGAATGAAGTGGGAGACCAACTGTTCAGTCAACTCCATCTATAATCAGTAATCACAGCAATCACTGCAATCATCACAAGTGACTTTGCTCAGAAGATGTGTTCTTTATGTGGGCATTTATACCATCTTCAATCTGTAGGAGGAAGTGCAGCTTTTTGTTGTCATCACCACAAATTCTGGTTCCCAGGTATTAATAAAATGCTTCTGAAGCTAGGTCAGCAATTAAACCTTGCACAAGGGCTAGAGGAAGAGGGTTGACCTAAGTTCTTATTTGTTTCTACCATCACCTCCATATCTATCATTAATTATAAGAAAAGACATTTTAAGCAGAAAGCATATATTAATAATGATTCTTGTTTGGAAAGAAATTCCTTTTTTTTTTTTAGTATACATTTTCCAGGAGTGTAATTATGAGGAGCATTAGTTTCTCAAAAAAACAAACAAACAAAATAGCAGAAAATGTTTTAAAATAATATTAGTTTGCTCTCAAAGTTCCAGTTAAAGAGAAACCAATTGCTCATCTATCATCCCAGGGATATCAACTCATCCCTAGTGCTCTCACCTACTCAGATGCTCATACAAAAATGACAACAAAAGTGTTCTTGAAGGGCAACCCAACAAGTCAATAAACATTTATAGACCACTGGATCCAGCTCTTCTTAAGCCTCTGGTTGATTGCTGCTATATCTGTCATCCTTGACTCTGGACACCAGTATTCTATTCACATGACTCCATTCTCCCTTTGAAAAATGACCTCTTCCCTCTTTCTTGGAGTTCACTGGATTCTTTCAACAGTGTAACCTCAAGTTGGTACCCTAGCTCTCTCCCGTTTTGTAGGACAGGTCTCAGTCTCTGCACCTGTAAAACTGCAATAATGTAGACCTCAGGAACTCGATAAGATTAAGTAAGCTGTAGGGAAAAGAATAGAACAGAGACCTTAAGCAATTATTCTTTCCCTTCTCCAAACCACCCCAATATCCTCCCATCCTGCTGAGTCCTCCCACCTCTCCACCCGAGGACCAACTCTTTTACCATTCTCCCTCGTGGCTGCCTCCTCCCAGGGTGACAGCCAGTCCAGGAGAGGTGCTTAGGACCCCAAGAAGACCTTATGCTAGAATGACCTGGCAATTGCATGCCACAGAAAGGGCAGAGGTCTAGACTTAGAGACTATGAGCTGAGGGACATGTCCAGGGCTCCTGACACCAGACATGTGTCACCTCTGCGAAGGGGCACTACCTCAGAATGTTCCTCTGATAAACCCAGCCCTCTTCTTTCTCAAAGTTGGAATAAGACCACAAATGAGGATGAACACTGCACACTGCAAATTTTGTAAAAATGCTGGGATTAATATTTAGATCAAAATTTCCCCTAAGATTAATAATGAACAGTTATAGAAACAGCTCTGACAGATAAAGGTCAAGGCTGTAAGGCTCTACATTAACTAGTATTGATTGAGGATGGTGCCCCACTATTTCAGGAGGTTCTCCACTTTCCCAAGCAACCCCTCCAGGCCCTACAATCATGTGGAACCAGCACTGTCCCAGGTACAGATTCTGGAACCAGTGGGTACGGTTACTCACCTACCTCAGCACTTGCCAGGGCAGAACAGCGTCACATCCCAGTGTTCAGTCTCTGACCAAGGGTGCTTCCCAACCTATTTTGCAGTGTTTATCTATGTACTGCTACTATCTCATGAAATATTAAATTAAGCTTTTTGCTCCATTATTTTTATCCTTTACAGTATTGTTTGGCTGTAATTCTTTGGAGTAATCTAGTTCTTATTAGTTCATTTTAGTACTTTGAATAATCACACAAAGGGTAAGAAGTTCCAAACTGTTCATTTAAAAATGAGTGTTGCTCCAGTTCTCCCAAGTCACTTCCTTTAAAAACAGATCAATAACTTGAAAGCACAGGCTGCACTTTGGCACTTCTGATCTAACCTGATGGTAACAGCCATGCAGTCACAAGGATAGAAAGGATCTAGTCTGAGTACCCACACCCCACTCTCTGCCCTCCACCCACTCCACTGTTGCTTTGCCCACATGCCTAAGTCCATATTTCTCCTCCATCTGCTCTGCCACCTGCTATGAGTCTGTGACCCCTTATTGTGGGCTGGCCCACCTGTTGGTTCCTGACTGTCCCTTCTGTTCTCCCCTCTCCCACTAGGTCAGTACTGGCATATTTTTCAGGACTGACTCACTGTCCTCTGCCCGGCAGTCTTTTGCCCAGACGGGTTCCCCTGAGAAGTGTCTTCCATCCATGGACTCTGGCCATCCTGGCCCCCAGTCTCCTCCCACTGTTGTGTTCCTGGGTGACTGACACGGGGATTTGGTGTGTTTTAGAGGATCCTACCACCTGTTTCAGGCTGGAACTTCCTAGTCAGCTGTTTGCTCCATCTGCTTAGAAACTCCGAGTGTGCTCACAAAGGAATTTTCTCCCCTTTGTTGAAGTTTATAATCCCGAACGTCAAGGCTGTGGCTCAGACTCAGATTCAAAGCCATACAACATTAATGTTCTGTGAAAATATGATAAATGTAGACCGTTCAGTTTTAGGACATAGTCCTTCCTGTGTATACTATAATCCTCAGAGTTTCCAAAATGGAACTTTCCTGTGCTCACTGAAAAGGTGCCCAAGAAAAATCCCAGTTTCTGAAGCTTATTAATAAAGAAGAAACTGCTTGGGTGTACTGAAGAAAAAGAAAACAGACAAGGCAGAGAAAAAAGAAGCTGTAAAATGTTGAGTAGTAACAAGGAAGAGATACCATTATGTAAATAGTAAATATAGTTATGATTATTTAAAAATAAAATACATACATTTCAGATTTTCCATTTCCAATGAAATTTAAAGCATAAATGCAAGAAAAAGAATTAGCTTCTAAAATCATTTTAAATGATAGTTTTATACTGTAGTAAAAAAGCCTAAGTGACTCTTTGTATCTTTAATAAGGACTAAACATAATCTTATCTTAACCCCACACTTGCCTGTGACAGACACATCTGGACAAGTGTAAGAATCATCATGCCTCCCTAGGCGTGTTTAGATACTCTCTGTTATTTCCTCTGTCAGTGAGGTCCAGGACAGGAACATCATAACTAGACACAGATCAGAGGAAGTTATAGAGATGTTCCTAGGATGTGAAATAAACAGAATATCTCTCAGGAGTGAGAGCACATGCTGACACATGTCCACACTAGCGCTGAGTCCGCAGTCCCCTCACTGCTTAACTTTTTATAGACTCACAAATGCCAAATTTAACCAATCGTAAGGACAAAATAAGTGTTTGTTTATTCCCACCCCCATCAAGTGAATCTCCTGACCTGTAACTTAGTCGATGAGTTCATTCTGCATATGACCTGCTAATTTTCATCACTGCTATGAGTGAACAGCAAATTTTCAATGGATGAAAGAAAGGTCCAGAATGTAGGCAACACAGCAACAGCTGGAAAATTCATTGAAATATAATATCAATCCCAAAATGGTCACATTTTATTTTTTTAGACTTACAAATGGTCAAAGAATTGAAATCTACCTTTGAGAAATAATGTTTCTCTATATATCATCCCATTTTCCCCAAAAGATTGAAACAAATGGTGCTGTTCTGATAAATCATATTTGTCCACTTTGGGTAGTCCCGATCTCTCTTCTCCAAGGGTTGGCATAGACAGGATACTCCCAGTTAGTGACAGAGCTGTCACTCATCTTCAGAAAGGAGGCAAGAAGAAAAGTAGAGTCAGGGTTAGAAAGCAGTATACCTAGACGTGGCCACCTCAGAAGAGGCAGCTCGGAGTCTAGGTTCCAAGAGTTTCCCACTTCCTTGATTGCACTGATGAACCTCCTCTGCCCAGTGCTCACCCCTCACATGTTTACTGGCTGGAGCCCACTGTCTGGACATGCCCAGGCTGCTAGTCTCTCATAAGCAAAACTGCCCCTTGTTGGTGGACAGATGAAGAATTCCATAACCCCAAAGAGTCAAGTAGTCCCTAATAGTACTTGAGCTTAAGAACTATATAACTGAGTTCATTAAACATGAGTTAATACACTCCTTCTTTTGTGTGTCCATTCAATGAACATTTATTGAGTTCTCATCAATCTTCATTTTGCCTGGTGCTGGCACAGATTTATGTACAAAATACATGGGCCTCATCTTTTGCAACCAAATAGGAGGGAAAATAATCACTTTTAATGATCCAAATGATTATTTGCTTACAACTATGATGAATATTTTGATGAAAAATAAAGGGTGTTGTGAGAGATTAAAGAGTCCTTAGGAATTCTCTGAAAGGCTTTCCTGCACAGTGACAATTGAGTTGAAAACTGACGGAGAAATAAGAATCAGCCAGGCCAGAAAATGAGAGCCAGGGAGGGTGTGAGGTAGGAGAAAACATTCCAGTCAGAAAGAGGAGTACTGTGAAGATGTGGAGATGCACCAGGAAACAAGCATAGAACTAGACCAGCATAGCTAGCAAGGTCACCAGGCACCACTGGAGGAGGAGGGGTGGGGTTCTACACAGCCCACATATGTACACCAGGAGTGACTTCTTGCAGTGCCCCCTCCAGCGCTCCCTCCAACAGAATGGATGGCAGTGAGCATGGAATGAACACGAAGGTTAGGGGCTCAGTTATGCAGGACTTGTGGGCCCTAAAGGACCCTACAGCTACAAGTGTGTGTGTGCAGATATAAAAAAATGAACTAAATTAAACAAAAATAGACTATATTATTATAAAGTATATATAGTGGTAAACTTACTGTATTACATACATATGTAGATTTGCCATCCTGTGTACCTTAAACCTATTTTATGTTATAATGCTATATCTTTCAATAAAATCAGTTAAGAAATGAAAATGGAAGCTCTCAAACCATAGTCCAATAATCACATTCTCAAAAAAATCCTATTCGGTCATTTTTATAATAAATGTGTAAGTTCCTTGGAGAGAATTGGCATGACACATCTCTAAATGCTACTTCTACTCTGATTAGTTTGTTTTCCTTGTAGGTGTCTAGGAAGGGATCAAGTCTTCATTTTTACACCCAACATCTAGCACCATGCCTTGTACTTAAAAATCTGCTACAAATACGCATCAGTTGTCAATCTGTACCACAGATGATTCCATATATAGAAGGGTTACTACCGAATGTCATTTAAGAGTAGTTTTGAGGAGACATATCACTCTCAACAAATAGTGTGATTTACCCAACTCTTTCAAACTAGCAATTGCTGAGCAAAATTTCTCATTTTACTATCTCTATCAAAATGTCACTAGAGAAGAAAGTAAATTCTCACTGCCATCTTGAATGACAGAATGGGAATGAAGAACACTGTATTTTTATTATTCTTTAAGAATACAGGTAAAGGGAAAAAAACTATTATCTTGCAAAAAATGACAATTTTTTTGTTTGTACAGGGAAATATTATGAACCTACCAAAATTACTTTTTTCTCTTTTCTACAAATAGCAAATTTTAAATTTATTCCAGGATGGATATGCACCATGAGAAATTGTATTCTTTTTTAAAAAGACACTATCAGGTCCTCATCTTCTCCACCTGCTTTGAAGCCCTAGATAGTCCAGACAAATTTCTCTCAAATGCTGACAAATCTCAATTTTCACCTGTAAGCATTCATAGAGAAATGATAGTACTACTTGGCTAAAAACCATATATCTGTACCAGCGAATAAGTGAAACTAGCTGAGTGGGAAGCACAATTTTAATTGTGTACAGAATAGAAGAATTATGTGTCTTGAGAAAATAAGAGACTATATCACAGTAATGCATTAGAAAGTTAGTCTTTAAACTGACCAATACACTTTACTATTCCATAGCTGATTTTCCTGTTTCCACTAAGAAAATTAAATGCATGATTAATCTGAAAAGGTGAATAATATGCAAAGGATACTTAAAATGAAAATCACAAATCTACTATAAACTGAAATAAAATAAGGCAACCTCCCATGAACCAGGCAAAAATGATGAAACATCAAGATCAATAACATCATCAAAGAAAAACATAAGACAAGATTTTTATTAACATTAGTAGCATTGGTCCAAATAGGTGAAGCATAAACATGTTTTTACTCAGTTCTAAGTGATAATAATAATTATAATAATAATGACAACAGTAACACTCATGTCTTTTAGTCATCATAGCAATCCTATCATTCTAGTCACTGTTACGTGAAACTTTAAAAATCAGTTAATTTGCACAAGGTCACATGCTTGTAAACAGATAAGGCAGTTCTTGAACACAGTTCTTTCAATTCTAGTACTAACATCATACTTAAATGTAATATTGCATTTTCTCTTCAAATTATAAAAGAAGAAATTTTCCTTCCAGTTGTGTCCCTCTTCATATTTCAATAACAATAGCAATAATAGTAATAAATGTCAAAATGAAAATTCTACAATAAAGAAATTTGTTTTCAGCGACCGCAAGAATGCCTTTGTCATCATGTAGCATGCCTTACTTATGAAGTTATTAATAACATTTCAGGAGAAAAGCTACCTAAAAATGCAATGATATTTTAAGTCTACATTCTCTTTGCTATCTTTTGTTGTTGTTAATTAAAATATAGAAAACTGAGTCAACTTTTAAGTTTTCATCAAGTCATCCTTATCCAATCTTACTACGAACAATCTGTTAAAAGAATCTAATCCATTGTAGTTAATTCGATGAATAATTAAGAAGTCTGGAAAGATGAGTTGTTTGAAAATAACTCTAATAGCATATAAAACTGTGTTAGAAGGATACAAATTCTATGTGTATGTGTGCTGATGGATGGGTGTTTTGAGGAATACAGACTTAAATGAAATTAAAATATGGTTTATATAGCCTTCTTTTCTGGAAAGACTTTAAATCAGTCCTGAAATTTGAAATTAATTTCCATTTATTCCTGCTTAATAACAAAACCCAACACATTTTCAGCCAAAAAAAACACATCTTTTAAAGTCTTTCTCTCTTAAATAATCAATCTTTCTGTTGTCAGAGTCCTCAGTTCACTTGATCAATATAAAATATACTGTGGTCTGGACCCTGAATCCTGTTAACAACCCATAAAATACAAAGATTTCTCTCTCTCTCTCTCTCTCTCTCTCTCTCTCCCCTCTCTCTCTCTCACTCCCTCCTCTCTGTTCTCTCTGTGTGTGAATATCATGCCTTCACTACACATGTACAATTTAAATAAGTTTGAAGTCATAGAAATATCTTACACAAAAATTTTGAACCAAAAATTGCTAGTCTAGAAAATCATTATTATTTATAAAATATGTAAAAACTGAGTTCAAAATTACATAAAAAGATAAATATAGTTCCTTTATCAAAAATGACAATATCCCTAGATATAGTAGAAAAAAAATCCTTTGAGTTCTCTTCTACAAGAAAAATCATGCTGTGACTATTATCAATAATGTGATAAAATCTTTTAAAATGACAATGAAAATACTACTGCTGCTAACTATTGTCTATATCTAATTATCTGAATACAAATTTTAAATTGATGAACATCTTGCAATGTATTTTCATGTGTTGTCCCATTTAATAACATCTGAACAATTCAAAACTGGTACTTAGGCCGGACAGTTGTTCTCATCTCCTTTACAGAGTCGAGGCTGAGGCTAAGAAATTAAATTAGCATTCCCCAAGACCTGCAAAACTTCACAATGCAATGTTCTTTCTGTTGTACCACACCATTTGAAATACAAATACATGTTTTATGAAACATAAACATTCCAATAGTTATATATTGTGGTTCTTCAAAGTTAAAATGAGAAAATATTCCATCTATATTATCAGAGACATAGTTGAAACAATGTGGCTCAATTGACCCCCAGGTGTTTGTTGCAAGGAATCATTATTGAAAACCTTTATGATAAATGAGAATAAGAAATACTAGAATGTTCAAAGCAAAGATAGATCCACTCACTAACCAAAAATCTTGAAATAGTCAAATTGATTCTATCCAACAGCTCAGGTTCATTTTAATACATTCATTCTATGTCTTTTGCTTAAATTCTGCTTTGATGGCAGAATTCAAACTGTTTTGTATTTCAGGTTATTCCAACTTTATCTGATGTCTGTATTTTATCCCAAATTATATGAACTCTGAAGTTTTACATACATATTTGTCTTCTGTTCATTCCCAGTATCCCCTCTATACCTTTTCCTTCTTCCTCATTCTTTCTTTCCCACATACCACATCAACTCCCCATCAGTAAAATGTTTAGCAGCTAGGTTTCAGGGAGCTAGCTTATAGAAGAACCAATTTCAACCCACTATTGAAAAAGTGTCCTCATATGCCTTGTTAATTTGTGAAACTCTGAAATGCTGGATAGATTATTTTGGCCATAGCTTTGTGATGGAAACTTCTCTCTAGCACTAAATAAAATTAAATAAAAAAACTCTTCAGTTCTACTGGGGAATAAATTTGATTATATATATTCATTTATATTCAGAGTAAACTTAAGGAAATGCCAGTTTACATAATTTAATATAAATGTGGTAGCGATGAAGAAGATGATGGTGATGAATGATAACATAGTCCTGAGGCACTGTACTAGTACCTTTGTATTATTTGTGTAGTTGCTTTTCACACAGTCTTATGAAATTAGTACCATCACTACCCACACTGGACAGATGAGGAAACAGACACTGGAAAATAAGTGATTTTCTCAAACTTCACTGATAAATGTTACTGCAAGTGTTCAAATTTAATAGATAGAAGAATAATCAGAGAAAAGATAACAATGAGGAGCTAAGAAAGAAAACTCATACAACCCATAGTAGAGGAAAGCTGGTTACTCATCACAATTCAGAGCTCATGAATTTAGCTCCTTGTTTTACCTAATATTAACTAATCCTTGGAGAATTCAATTCTTTGTTATTAAAGTAAACAGAATAGGATATTGTCTGTAGCTTTCCCTTTTGTGTTGTCTTTAACTGTTTTGATATCAGGGTAACAGTTTCAAAAACCAAATTAGGAAATTTTCATTCTTCTATTTTCAGAAAGAAAATGTGTAGAATTGATGTTAATCCTACTTTGGGTAATATTTTTTTGTAGAATTCTTTGATAAAATTATCTGAACTTGAAGATTTATTTAGGGGGAAGATAGGACTATTCAAAGTATTTCATGTTGGTTGAGTTGTGTTGATTTCTAATTTTTAAGGCATTGGTTCATTTCTTCTAAGTTGCCAAATTTTTGTATGTACAGTTGTTTCTAGTATCTTCTTATTATCTTTCTCATGTCTACAGTGTCTGTAGTAACACCTCTTTTCATTCTCAGGAATGAATACCAGTATTTGGATTTCTTCTTCTGTCTTTTTTCCTTGTCAATCTTAGTAGATAGTTATCAAATTTATTGATATCAGAGAGAGATCTTTTTATCTTTTTCTTTTGTTTTTTCTGTTTCAAATTCATTGATTTCTACTCATGTCTTTCCTTCAGTTTACCTTGGCTCCACTTTGCTCTTTTTTCTACCTTATTTTGATGAAACCTTAGTTTATTAATTTAATTACTTTTTACTTTGAAACCTATGAATTATTTAGAAGTGTGGTCTTATAGATTTAGAGCATTTGAATATTTCTCTGCACTAATTTTCTACTGATTCAAATTTTCATTCCATCTTGTTTAATAGCCAAGACATGAAGACAATCTACATTTCCATCAGCAAATAGATAAAGAATGTGAGAATATAAGAGAGTGTATGGATACAAATATAGATAGCTATAGATATATGCACATACATACCTACATACATAATACAATGGAATACTTTTTAAAGGACATTCTGCCATTTGTAACAACATGGATGTGTCTTGAAGGCATGAACTGTATCATGCAAAGTAAGATAAATACTATATGATTTTGTTACATGTATAATTTAAAAGAAAAAGAAAAGAACAAAATACTCTCGTAGATAAAGAAGGTGGTTGCCATAGCTAGGGGGTTAGAAAGAGGGGCCTAGAAAAAGGTGGTCAGAAAGTACAAACTTTCAATTTTAACATCAATAAGTACTAGGATGGTAGAGTATAATGACTATAGTTAACATTGCTGTATGGTATATATGAAAGTCTCTAAGTGAGTAGATCCTAAAAGATGAAGTAGACATTTCTACAATAATTATAGGAGATTTAAATACCTCATTCACAATAATAGGTAGAGATAACTAGATAAATAGAAAACATACAAGTCAACTAGACACAGAGAACTTTATCCCATAACAATAAAATGTACTTTCTTCTCAAGTACACATGAGGCATTTTCTAATACAGACTACATATTAGGCCAAAAGATGTCTAACTAGGTTTAAAAACAAAGACACAATGGAAATAACCATCTCTGAACAAAATGGGATAAAATTAAAAATCAAAAACAAAATACCTGAAAATTTCATAAAATTGTAGAAACTAAACAGCACACTTTAAAACAACAAATGAGAAACAGGAAATCACAAGGGAAATAAGAAAATACTTGAGATGAATGAAAACAAAAACATGACATATCAAAATCACAAGACTAGGGAAATTGGTGCTGGGTAAGGGGGAATCTATGACTATAAATGTTTACATTAAAAAGAGCTACCTTGTGTCAATAACACAACTTTGCAGTTTAAACAATTAGATAAAGAAGAGAAAACTAAACCCAAATCGAACAAAAAGAATAAAATTGTAAAAATTAGAATAGAGATAAATCTGAGAATAGAAAAATAGAGAATATCAATGAAACTGAAATTGCTTTTTCAAAAACAGTATTTGACAAAATTCAATTATCCTTTTCATGAAAGTAAAAAAATACTTGGAAGAGAAGGAAAAGAGGTCAGTACAATAAAATTCATATATGAAAAAAATCACAATAAGCATCATATTCAATGAATAGCTAAAAGCTTTTCCTTTAAGATCAAGAACAAGGCAAGCATTCAACTCCACTACTTCTATTCAACATAGTATTGGAAGTTATAGTTAGAGCCATTAGGCAAGTTAAAAAAATCTAAGTTAGAAAGGAAGATATGCAATTATCTGTTTGCAGATGTGATCCTATGTATAGAAAGTCTTAAAGATTGTAAAAAAATTCCATGTTAGTGCTAATGAATAAATTTAGCAGAGTAGGATAGAGTCAACATAAAATACAGTTGCATTTCTATGTGCAAATAATGAAGAATCTAAAAAGGAAATCATAAAATCAATTGATATACAATCAGAGAAAAAAGAATAAAATAATTAGGAACTAGATTGACTATGAAGGTGAAGGGTTTTATACAATGAAAACTATTACGATTGTTGTAAGAAACTAAAGACATAAATGGAAATACTTTCTCTATTCATATTTAGAAAACTTAATAGTGTTAAATGCAGTATTATCCAAAGATATGTACAGATTTGATGCAAATACAATCAAAATTCCAAGAATTTTTTTTGTAGAAATGGAAAAACTCGTATTCAAATTCATGTGGAGTCTCAAGGGCTGAAAAGTCAACACAATCTGAAAAGGTAGAACAAAACTGGAGGACTCAAATACAAATCTGCAGTGTTTATAAGAATATGGTATTGTCATAATGACATACATATATCAATGGATTACAATACAGAATCCAAAATAAATCTTCATTTATGCAGTTGAGTCATTTTGACATCGATGCTACAATAAATGGGAAAAGGCCATCTTCAACAACTGATGCTGGGAAACAGAATATCCACAAGAAAAAGAATGAAGTTAGATCTTTACCTAATACCACATGCAAGAATTAACTCAAAATGGATCAAAAATTAGATGTAAGACTTAGAACAACAAAACATACAGAGGAAAATTAATAAAAGCATGACAGTGTTGATTTATTGGCTATGACACCTGAGGCATAGATAACAAAATAAAAGATAAACAACTTTCATCATAAAAATATAAAATCTTATGTATCTAAATAGATTATTGAAAGGGTAAAATTTCAATTCATTGGATAGGAGAAAATGTTTTAAATCATGTATTTGATAATGTTCAATATCCAGGATGTATAGAGAACTTCAAAATTCAACAACAACAAAAAATTTCAAAAAATGGACAAATGACTTGAATAGCTATTTCCTCAAAGAAGACATATAAAGAGTCAAGAAGCACATGATAAAAGCTCAACATTACTAATCACTAGAGAAATGTAAATCAAAACTACCATCTTGCATCAATTAGGATGACCACTATCCAAAACAAACAAACCAAAAACCCCAACCATTGAAATAATAAGTATGGAGGAAGGAAGACATGAAGAAATTGGAAACTTCTTTGCTGTTGGTGAAAATGTAAATGGTGCAACTGCTTTGGAAAGCAATAAGGTGGTTCCTCAAAAATTAAAAATAGAATGATTACCAGGTGATCCAGCAAGTCCACCTATGAATATATATTCAACAGAATTGAAAGCAGGGGTTTGAAGAGATATTTGTATACCCTTGTAGTATTATTTCCAATAGCTAAAAATGGAAGCAACTCATGCATTCATCAGTGGATAAATTGACAAGCAAAGTGTTTTATATATATACAATGAAATGTCATTTGCTTTAAAAATAAAAATTCAGCAAGATGTTGCAACATGGCTGAAATTTGAGGACATTATACTGACTGAAACTGTCACAAAAAGCAAGTGCTAATTACTCCACTTATATGAAATACATAGTTAAAATCATAAAGAATAAATAATTGTTTCTAGGGGCTAGATAAAGGGGAGAATGAGAAGAGTTTCAATTTCACAAGATGAAAATGGTTATGGGGATGGATAACGACACAATGTGTGGTATTTGTATTTAATACCACTAAACTGTACACTTAATGGTTATAGTGGTGAATTTACATAAAATTTAACATAATCTTATCATAATTAAAAATGTTAGTAGTAAAAACTGCGTGAGGGAGAGGGAAGAGGAGAGGGAACGACATGCTGGTAAAGGACACTAAAACTCTGGTTGCGGTTGTGGTATGTAATTCCCACAGACTAAGAAGTGAAGTTCAACATCTTAAAAAGAGTACAGCTTTGTAAATAAAATAAATAATAATAGAGAAAAAATTGACAAAAAATCTAAACACGCATCTCACCAAATAAGATATACAAATGGCAAGTGAGCATATGTAATTAAGAAACTGCAAATCCAAAACACTACCAAGAGTACAGGATGATGGGAATATGGAATAATAATAACTCATTTTCATTGCTGGTAGGAATATAAAATGGTACAGCCACTTTGGAAGATAATTTGAAAGTGTTGTACAAATATAATCAAACTCTTACCATACAATCCAGCAGAAATCATCATTGATATACACTTAAATTATTTAAAATTGTTATTCACACATAAACCTGCACAAAGATGTTTACAGCAGCTTTTTCATAGTTGCACACACTTGGAAGAAATCAGCATGCTTTCTGGTCAATGTGTCAATGAACTGTGCTACATTCAGACAATAGAATACTACTCAGTGCTAAAAAGAAAATACATGTTAAACCATCCTAAGGTGGATAGAAATCAAGCTGAAAAAGATTTATACTGTAGAATTCCATCTATAAGACATTCTAGAAAAAGCAAAACTATGGAGACTGTAAAAAGTTAAGTGGTTGCCAGGGGCAGGAAGGAGAAGGAGCAGAGGGAGCACAATGGATTTTAAGAATGATGAAAATATTCTACAGGATACTACAATGGTGAATCTCTGTCACTATACATTTGTCCAAACTCACAGAACATGCAAAACCCAGACTGAACCCTAATGTAAATTGTGTCTCTAATGAGTATGATGTGTTAATTCATATTAATTATATCTTCCACTCTGATGGGGAATATTAATAGTGGGGGTAGTTATACATATATATGGAGAGGAGTTACATGAGAATGATTTTGTTTTCTGTCCAATGTTGTGGTGAATCTAAAACTCCTAAAAATAAAATCCATTATTTAAAAAACACATTGTGTCACATGCTTCTGGTTTCTGTGTTTTTTGATGATATATGTGCTATCATTTGAATTATTTCCCACCAGTATGTAGAGTCATTTCTTTCTTGCTACTTTCTTTCATATTTTTAAATTATTTTTTAGAAGTTTGACTTTTAGATTTATTGGAATAGATTTATCTTTGGAATATATTCACTGTTATGAATCACTAGACTAATTTTTTTTCAAAAAATAAGACAATTTCAAATATTTCTTTTGAGTTTTTTTCTGACACTGACAACATAAATATCATATCTTTCAAAATAATTCTGCAGTTACCTTATTTTATATTCTTTTTTTACACCTGAATCAATTTTCTAACTTTTGTTTAATTAGATTGTTTTGTTCTGTCATCCTGTTTGGTGATGTTTTCCCTGTCTCTCCTTCTTTGCTCTTGATCACATTCAGTTCAGTCGTTGTATATTTTAGATATAAAATTTCTGTTCTTTATAGACTCTTTGCTGAGACCTTTTACTTTCCTGGTATTTTCTAGTAGTCATTCTTTCAAGCATGATTTAGTTGATTACTGAATAAATTTTATCAAGACTACTGAAAATCTTTTTTCAGATAATTCTACCATCTCCCTGTAGGAATTTATGGTTTTTTCTGTTAAATTGAGGTTATTATAAGAAAGTTTTAAGTAAAATCTATGTCATTTGCATTTTATTTCCATTTCTCTCTTAGATGTTTCCTTTTATATCATTATAATCATTGAAGGTCAGGGCATTATTTTATCTGTCAGTTGAGAGTGACATCCAAGTTCCATACTCAACCACCTTTAGCACCCTTGTAGAGACTTCTCATCACTGCTGAGTAGTGGAAGTGTAGGCTCTTCACTCAGTATTTGCTGCAGTAGATAAGGGTAGAACCACTGTTCACCTGTAGAGTTTTTCTTCAGCTTAGCGTTTGCTATCTGTATGTCTCTAAGTATTGCTAAATAGCCCTTTTCTGACCTTTGCCCTTTTAGGAGTCAATTTTTTTCTTTGTAATTGGCATTTCATGGTTGCTGGCTCCAACTCTGTGATGTACAAGGCAAGACAACAATAAAACCAAAACAAACAAGGGAACTCACCACCATGTTATTCCCTGAAGCTCTGTCTGGTCTGTCTTCTTCTCTTCACCCGTCATTTTTCTTATGGATGCTTTACATATGATGCCCTGGGATTTTAGTTGTACTGAGCATAAAACAAATAAGGTAAAATATACCTCATCTATCTCTCCACAGATGTAGTTCTCTGGATTCCTTTTTATTTAGAATAATTTTGATTTCTGTCATTTTAAACCAAAGATAATTGCTTTATATCTTATACTCACAGTTGAAGATGCTGGGAATTAACATCATGCCACTCATCAAACTGAGAGAAGTATGGTCACATGGAACAAGTGTAGCAGTTTGGAATCCCCACCATGACCAGAGGTCATGACCAGAGGAAGTGTCCAAGTCTTAAGCCCAACGTCCTGCAGCATTTAGCAGACTAAATCCCTTAACATGTGGAAGTCATATTATCAGAAAAGGAGAGTGGACTCCTGCAGAAAATCCATGCTGCAAGATGAAGGAAACCTTTTGAAAAAAGATATGCAATTAGTCTTGAGAACTCTAAGAAAATTGGAGCAGAATAACTGGAAATTTCCTAGAACAGCCACAGGTAAATTGTCATCATTGCTGACACGAATATATTTTGCTGACTGCAGCTTCTAGTTATTGTTGAAAAGCACCAGTTGTCTTGTAGGCTTTATTTTTCCTATTGATTTAAGCTTTAGTGCTTTGGAGAGCACTTACTACCTCAAGTACTAGTTATTTTTGTTACTGAAACATTGCTCCATGTCATACCTGAGCTCAGTACCATGGATCAAAATTTCAAGTATCCCTTCACTGAACTAAGGATACAATTTTGACCACCCTCAGAGAATAAAACCATATAATAAAAGGATCACATTTTAGAAATATTGATGAATGAGTTAGCAAACTGAGTTCAATCCCACCTCCTAGTTCATGGCTTTAAATAACTTTTTATTAACTGATATGACTTCTTTGGATGTTATTAGTCAAAGGATCAATCTCCATAGAACCATTGGTTGAATGCCCTGTATTAATTTTTAACTTTTCTGACCATGTTAATTCAATCATATACATCCAAAACCATTCCATGTTCATATGTTCTTGTTTTACAACTAGCCTGAGTCCAATTGACTTAATAATACCCTCTATAGGTATAATTACAGTTTCTAAAATTTTCCAATGGAAGTGACTTATGACTTATTGAGATGCCATATTCTAGCCTTGATTATTTCTGGTTGTTAGAAAATTTCTTCGTGTCAAACTAATTTTTTATGTGAATGTAACTTCCACTTGGTTTGTCCGCTAAAGCAAAATAAAGCAAAGTAAATCTCTTCTTTACATCAAAGTCCATCGGACAGTTAAGATAGAGATCACATTCTATCTTATATCTCTATTCCTAAGATTTCTATTTTCCAAGCCAAGTAAAACAAAATAAAAAACCACAAACAAAATCTGAGCAATGGCAAATAAGTTTTGATTATTTCAAGTCCTCATCACTTTATGTCTAAAGAACACCTCCATTTCCAAGTGCCCTCCCCAACCCATCCTTAAGGCTCAGAGATAGAGGCTGCATCTATATTGATTTGTCCCAAGATTGTATTACACATCTATTATATTCATAAAAGAGCTTTCGTTTAAGTACTATTTACCGAGCAATTTTCTGAGAAACAGAGATGTACAAATGGGACACAAGGACTCTGCTGGGTTTGGAGTTGAAGGGATCCTATGAAACATTTGTAAATCTATGAAATATTAGGAAGAAAATAGTAAATGTGAGGAGAAAGTTATTAGAGATTGTGTCTTACGAAAGCACAGACAACAGAAAAATTGTATTTGATCTAGAGAGCACAAACCATTTTATAATATGGGAGGCATTCAGAATCAGCTCTTGATGGATAGATATAATTTGAAATTGCACAGGAATTATAAAGGGGTACATAGCTAAATTGGTTGATATAAACATCAACTCATTCACCAAAGTGTTTACTCAAGAACTTGACCTTGCTAACATATTTGCAAAATTGTTTCTGCTCCTTTTTTCACTCTTAAACAAATATAAATTATTAAATTAACTTCAATTCAGCTTTAATTATTAAATGTCTCCAGATACTTGAGATACTTTGGTATTCAAATCTTGCTATCTTTAGTTTTCATTACCCACTCAAATTTTAGTCACCTATAATTTGAAGCATCTTACTCCACTCCTTCCAAGTCCTTAGAGAGAAAGGGAGTGAGGACTGAACTAAGAACAGATCTAACTTACACTAGAAATTATTCTCTAGGTATTGTTCTCCTCAATCATTAATCTTTCGCTTCCACATTCTTCAACTCTCATCTCACCATCTTTCCAACAGAATAGCTGGGGACTCTGTCAGATGTGTTTAATAACTCTGACAAAAAGAAAATTATATCAATCTGCATAAAAGCTTGTTTTTAGTAAAACTATGGTGACTGATGGTGATTATTTCCTTTCTAAATAGTTAGAAATAATTTCTACAGCAGACTTCCAAGTTTATAATTGCAAGAATTCTTTTCCAGCAAGAACATTGGAAATTAGCTTCCCATCTTCCTATACTTACAACAGTATCTTAGCCTTTCCCACTTTACAGGTTCTGACAGCTGTCAATGGATTAGTGATCCGTGTCACTAATTCATTCAATAAATATAGGAAAGTTTTACCACTTGGGTATACGGCTTATTTAGCCAATAGTCTCAATTCTTAGGGAATCAGATTTTCTCTTATTACTTCCTTAGGCTAAAGTTCCCTTTAATGATATTTTTTTCTTTCCCTTTCTGACCAAAATTATTTGGTTTCATGAGTTGGTTGAAAAAATACAGGGATGAATGTGTTTTGTTTTCTATTTATCATTCTTCAGCATTTCCTCACTGATCTCTGGCAGATTTTTATTTTAATTTTCTTGGATTTGTTGAGGACAGCTTTATAACAGAAAATATATATGTGAACAAAACATTGATCCTGGGTATAACTACTGACCTTGGGCAGGAGACACGACTTCTCTAGACTCCATCTTCTACACTAACAACTGAGGATACTGACATCATGAATCCATTACAGAACTGAAAAATATACTCTAACTTTAGTAGTTACCCAGTAAATGGTAATTCATAAGCCATTTTTTAATTCATGTATTTAAGATCTCTGATATTTTTCCTAAATTTTTGTTCCTTTGCATTTATACTGAATAGTATATGTAATGTCATTGTTTATATTTATTCCTTCTCACATATCTTCTTTGTATTTGTGAACCTATCTTTTATATTAGATCAATTAATTTTAGATCAATTAATAAATATCATAGCGATTAGTTGAAAAAATCAGAAACAAAATACACATGCTGCGAGACTTCCTTTATATAAAGTTCAGAAAAAAGCTAATTGAAGTTGAATTGGTTAAAAGCACAGTTTTATTTGAAAATTATTCAGATGATCAGGATAGGAGTTCCTCATATCTCACAACGTAGTCCTTCAGGAACTACCAAAAATTATGCAGTAGAGTTTTCCACATGTGGGGATAAAACAGGGGTCAGCACATTCAGAGTGCAATGGATAAGCTTCAACCTGGGAAAGCCACCTTCATAATCATGGTATCTCCCCTGTCAGAGAATCAGGATTGTGGTGGTTAAGTGGGGTTCCAGGACCTACCAGTCCTGAATGGTGAATATGTGATCACATTGTAATAATGCTATGTATTTATGTTTTATCCATGTTTTTTAATATGTCTTGTGTTTTACAATAAGAGCTTTTCTAAGGTTATTTAAATCTAATTTAAATATGTAAAATGTATAAAGATAGATTCGAATAGCATAATTTTATTACCAGCTTAGAAAATTCTCATTAAGTTTGACTAAAACGTACTGTTACATAGAACTAGGAGGGCCAAAAAAATAATAAATATCTGTTCTGCAGTAGCCCACCACAGTTGAGACCTCTCTTGATAATCTGTCTTAGAATTTAAATTACTTCCTGTCTGACTCCACAGATAGGTGTGACCCAGTATCAAAGAACATATTCCTGGGAGTCTCTATAGTTCTGTTAGAAAAATGCTTATATTTCTCATCTCTGTTCTGTGCACCTTCTCTAGTCACTCTTAAGCATCTCCTTGCCTATCATCCACACACTAAGCAGTCTTTTAGTTGGATGAGTCAGTGACATGATCAATGACATGATTTTGGACAACAGAAATAATTTATGTATCTCATTGAACTGGTAACATTTCTTTTCTACTCCCCTTACTTCTTTTTAACACAATCTTTTTAAAAGACCATTTATTTATTTATTTAAATTTTGTGGTATTTATTTAATGCCTGTACTTCACAATGAAATTGTTTCTCAGTCTGTGTTTCACACCACACCCACCATCAAGTTCCAGTGTCCTTAAGCACCATTGTTGCCCCCTCAGTCCTTCCCTTCCCCTTTCCCTAGCCTGCTATCCCAGAATCACAGTCCTGTATCCTGTCATTTTTGTTAGGATTTGTATGTTCATTTCCTCACATTATACATATAAGTGTACTATCTTATATTTGTCTTTCTCTTTCTGACTTATTTTGCTTAACATAATCCCCTCCAGTCTGTTGAAAATGGCACAATTTCTTTTTTAACAGCTGCGTAGAATTCCATTGAGTATATATACTATAGTTTCTTTAACCAGTCATCTGTTGATGGACATTTAGGGTAATTTCCATGTCTTGATTATTGTGAACTGTGCTGGAATGAACATAGAGATGCAGATTTTTTTTCTTATGGATTCCGTATCCTCTGGGTATAAGCTGAGGAGTGGAATTGCTGGGTAAAATGGTAATGTCATCTTTATTTGTTTGAGGAATCCCAATACCGTTTTCCAAAGAGGTTGCACCAATTTGTATTCTTATCAACAGTGTAGAAGGGTTTCTTTTTCTCCATACTCCCTCCAATGTCTACTATTTCTAATCTTTTTGATATAGACCGTTCTCATTGGTGTGTGGTGATATTTCATTGTAGTTTTTATTTGAATTTCTCTGATTCTGAGTAATGAAAAGCTTTTTTATCAGGTGTCTAGAGGCCATCTGTTTGTCTTCTTTAGATAGGTATCTATTCAATTCCTTTGCCCATTTTTCGAGTGGGTCATTTGCTTTTGTTGTTGTGAGGTGTATGAAGTATTTATATATTTTAGAGATTAAGCTCTTATGTGATATATGCTTCATGAACAGCTCCAATTCAGTGGGTTGTATTTTTGTTCTAGTGGCGATTTCTTTTGCTTTGCATAGCTTTTCAGTTTAATATAGTCCCAGTTGTTTATCTTTGCTTTGTTTTTGTTTTGTTTTGTTTTCTGTAACTGTTCCTTCTTCAAAGACATCTTTGAGGTTGAGGTCATGAGATGTGTTTTTTGTATTTTCTTCTAAGTTATTTTGTGCTTCCATGTTGTATGTCCACATCTTTAGTACATTTTGAATTAACTTGTGTACAGTGATAATTATATGCTCTGGGCACCTTTGTCATAGATTAACTGTAAATTAAATAAAGAAATACAGGATTTCAGTTTTATTCCACTGATTGGTGTGTCTGTTTTTGTTCCACTACCAAACTCTTTTGATGAGGATCACTCTGCAGAAGCCTTTGAAATCAGGGAGTGAGATACCCACTCTGTTCTGTTTTTTTCTTAAGATAACCAAGGTTATTCAAGGTCTTTTTTGATTCCATACAAACATTTCTGCTATATTTCCTTGAAAAATGTTCCTCAGATTTTAATGGGAATTTCATTAAACCTATATAAGTTTGTTAGAATTCCCATTTTTACTACGTTAATTCTTCTAATCAATAAATGTGAAATGTTTTCCATCTCTTTGTGTCTTCTTTGTCTTTTTTAAAGTTTTTGTAGTTTTCACTGTAGAGGTCTTTCACCTACTTCATTAAGCTTGTTCCCAGGAATATGATCTTTCCTGCTGTTTTTGTGAACGGGATTTATTTCTTAATTTCCTTTTCCTCTGCTCCCTTTTTAATTGCCTTTAGAAATGCTACTGATTTTTGTGTGTTGATTTTATATCCTACCACTTTGTTGTATTCATTTATTATTACTAACAGTTTTTTCATGGAATATTCAAGATTTTTTAGATATAGTATCAGTCATCTTCAAATAATGATTTCATTATATAATGACTTTCATTTCTTCTTTTCCAATTTGGATTCTGGTCTTATTGTTCTAGCCAAGACTTCCAGAACTATGTTGAATAGTAGTAGTGACAGTGGGCAATCTTGTTTTGTTCTATATCTTAGGGAAAATACTCTCAGTTTTTCAACACTGATTATGATGTTGGTTGTAGGTTTCTCATATATTGCTTTGATTATGTTGAGGTATATGTCTTCTATTCCTATTTTGGCAAAGGTTTTATGATAAATGTGTGCTGAATCTTGTCAAAATTTTTCTGCATTTATTCAGATGATCATATGATTTTTGATTTTTGTTTTGTTGATTAATTTGAATATGTTGAACTAGCCTTGCAACCCTGGATAAATCCCACTCGATTGTGGTATATAATTTTTTGATGTGCTATTAAATTCTTAGTTGCAATAATTTTGCTGAGGATTTTTGCATCTATATTTGTCAGTGATATTAATATGTAGTTTTCTTTTTTGGTGCTGTCTTTGTCTAATTTAGTTAGTAATCAGGTAATATTGACCTCATAGAGTGTATTTGGGAGTGTCCTCTCCTCTTAAATTTTGTGGAAGAGTTTAAGGCAGAATTTACTAGTGAAGTCATCTGGACTTGGTGTCTTGTTTGTCGGGAGACTTTTTAAAATTTCTTTAATTTCTGTACTTGTGATGGTCAGTTTAAGTTGTCTGTGGTCTCCTGGTTCAGTCTGGGGAGGTTATAGGACTCTAGAAATCTTTGTACTTCTTCATGATTGACAAATGTGTTAGCATATGAGTGTTCATAATAGGCTGTAATGATTCTTTGTATTTATGTGATGTATTTGCAATCTTTCCTCTTTAATTTCTGATTTTTGTTATTAAGATTTTCTCTGTTTCTTAATAAGTTTAGGTGGGGGTTTATTGATTTTGTTTAATTTTTCAAAGAACCAGCTCTTTGATTCTTTGATCATCTGGATGGTCTTTTTGTTTTTATTTTCATTTATTTCTGTTTTATTTGTTATTATTTACTTTTTTTTTGCCGATTTTTGACTTTGATTTTCCTCTTTATAGTTTGCTCGGGTGTATGATTATATATTTAATTTGGGCTCTCTCTTGGCTTTTAATGTTTGTTTGTATAGCTATAAACCTTCCTCTCAGAACTACTTTTGCTATACCTTATGTATCCTGGTATTTCATCTCTGAATTGTTATTTTCCCAATAGTCTTAATTTTATCTTTAATTTCATCAGTGATCTAAAGGTTGTTCAAAAGCATGTTGTTAAATCTTTACATCTTTAAGGTTCTTTCAGATTTATTCTTTAGGTTTATTTCTAATTTATGAACTTTTGGTCCCAGAAGACACTTTCTAAAATTTTAATCTTATTGAATTTGTTGAGATTTGTTTTGTGTACTGATATATGGCCTATGATCAAGAATGTTCCATGTCCACTTGAGAAAAAAATTATTTTCTTTTTTGTTGGGGTAGAACACATTGCATAAGTCTGTTAAGTTCATGTGATCTATTTTTTTAATTAGGGCCCTTATTTCTTTGTTGACTTTTCTGCTTGGGTGATATATCAACTAATGTAAGTGGATAACTGAAGTCTCCTACTATTACTGTGTTACTGTCAGTGTCTGACTTTAGTCCTGTTTGTACTTGTTTTCTACAGTTAGATAATTCTTCACTGGGTGCATATATGGTGATGTTACTCATTTATTCTTACTTGATTACTTCCTTGATCATAATGTAGTGTCCATCCTTACTTTATGATACTGTTTTTAGTTGGAAAATTATCTTATTTACTATTAATATTTTTCATCACTGTTAGTTTGATACATTTTATCATAGTCCTTGACTTTCAACCTATATTTATCTTTGATTCTGATCTGTTTCTTGCAGACATAACATTAATGGATTCTGTTCTTTGATCCATCCAGTCACTCTATGTGTTTTGATTTGGTGAATTTAGTCTGTTCACATTTAGGGTGATGAATGAAATGTAGTGCTTTTTACTATCTCTTTAAAATTTGTTTTCTGTTCGTTTGCTGTGCCTGTGCTTCACTTTCTGGTGGTTTTTTTTAAAGTTTGCTTTTTCATTTGGATGATTTACAGTTCATATCTATCAGTATTGTCTATTCTCTAGCTATGTATCCCTTTATAATTGAATTTTGGGCCTGTCCCATGAATTGTCTCTAGCTGCACTGCTCTATGATAGTCTTTTATGTGCTGATGTCATATCTATTTATAAGTTTGTACATATTGCTTGTGTTTTTCCCTACCCCTTTATCGTTTTATTGTTTCTCCTGTTGGTTTCATCTTTTCTTTTGTTTTTGCTTCATGTTTATCACCATTCTCATAGCTTGGTGAATCCTTATTTTCATTTTCCCTGTTGTAGGGCCCCTTTCAGGATTTCTTGAATGACAGGTTTGGTGATAGAATAATCTATTAACTTTTGTGTGTCATTAAAACCTTTATTTCTCCACCACATTTGAATGACAGTTCTACAGGAGAGAATATTTTAGCTGGTAGTTTTTGTCTTTTAGTATTTTGTATACCTCATTCCTCTCTCTCCTGCCCTATAGGGTTTATATTGACAATTCTGATGATAGCCTTATGGGTATGGCTTTGTAGTAATGCTTTTATTTTCTCTTGAAGCGCTAAGTAGTCTTTCTTTGTCCTTAACTTTTGCTATTTTTACTATCATTTGTCCTCAAGCAGCTCTATTTACATTTAGAAATTTTGGTGTTCTCTCTGCTTCTTGAACATCCATGATTATTTTTTGTAATAAATGTGGGACTTTCTGTGCTATTACTTCTTTAAATAGACACTCTGAAGATGCATGAAAATATGCTGAATTGATGTTTTTCATGTATTTTATTTTTTAGAGCATATTTAGTCTCAAAGCAAATTTGAGAGGAAGATTTCCCATATATGCTGTGGTCCCACAGCCTGCCCCATCATCGATGTCTTGTATGACTTGGTACATTTGGTACAATTTCATGAACCTACACTGACACTTAATTTAATGCAAATCCATTGTTAACATAAGTGTTCACTCCTGGTGCTCAACTTTCTTGGACAAACGTATACTGACATGGAGCCATCATTGAAGTATCATACAGAAAAGTTTCACTGCCCTAAAAGTTCTCTGTGGTCACCTATTCATACCACCCTTTTGCTGCCCCTTTCACCCACCAATCTTTTACTGTCTCCATAGTTGTGCTTTTCCCAGAGTGTCATAGAGTTGGAGTCATACAGTATGCAAACTTTTCAAGTTGACTTCTTTCACATAGCAATATGCATTTAAGTTTTCCTCGTGTCTCCTTATGACTTGATAGTTCCTTTCTTTTTAGTGCTAAATACTTTTCTACTATCTAGATGTGCCACTGTTTTTTGTCCAATTTCTTACCTAACAACATCTTGTTTGGTTCATTAAGTTTTGGCAATTATGATTATAAACATCTGTGTGCAGGTTTTTTATGCAGAGATGTTTTCAACTCCTTTGGGTAACTGTCATGAAGCACAATTGTTACATATTAAAGTAAGAATATATTTACTTTTGTAAGAAACTTCCAGATTGTCTGCAAAGTGGCTACCATACTGCATTCTGATTAAAGATGAATGAGATTTTCTACAGTTTCACATCCTTTGCAGATTTAATATTGTAGATGTTTTGGATTTTGGCCAATCTAATAGTATATAGTGGTATCTCAGTGTTGGTTTGAAACTACAATACCCTAATGACATATGATGCTGAATGTCTTTTCATATGTTACTTTCCATCCATGTATGTTCTTTGGTAAGAAGTCTGTTGAGATATTTTTTCCATTTCTTAAAATCAGGCTGATGTTTTCTTATTGTTAAGTTTTAAAAATTATTTTCTTATTTTTGATAATAGTCCTTTATCAGATATCTTTTGCAAATATTTTCTCAAAGTCTGTGACCTGGTTTCTTATTCTCTTAACATTACCTTTAACAGAACAGAAGTTTTCAGCTTTAAAGAATCCAACTTACCAGTTTTCTCTTTCATAGGCCATAACTTTAGTGTTGTATCTAAAAAGCCATGCCCAAAATAAAGTCAACAAAATGTTCTCTGATATTTTAGGAGTTAAATAATTTTTCACTTTATATGTAGGTTTATAATCTATTGCTTTTTGTGACAGTCATAAAGTCAGTGTCTGTATTCACTTTTTTGCCTGCAAGTGTACAGCTTTTCCACCACTATGTGTACTGCCTTATTGTGTTATCTTTGTTCATTTACCAAAGACCAGCTTATTTCTATAGTATTCATGTGGATTATTTTATTTGTACAGATCTGTTCTGGGATTTCTATTTTTCTCTATTGATCTTTTTATCTATTTTCTACCTCAAAGCAAATTTTCAGATTACTGTAATTTAATACAGAGGTAGTATCAATATTTCAGTATTTGGACTTCATTCTTATTCACTGAGTTGGTTATTATAGTCTTTTGCTTGTCCATATGAACTTTTAAATAAGCCTGCCAATATTTATAAAATAAGTTGGTGGGACTTTGATTGGGATTGCATTCATCTCTATATGAAGCTAAGAAAACTGACATCTTGACAATATTTAGTCTTTTTATCCATGAGTATAGAGTATCTCTCCACTTCTTTACTTTTTAACATATTTCACTAGAATTTTCTTATTTTCCTCATATATATCTATACATATTTTGTTAGACTTACATGTTTGATTTTAGCTCTTAATATAAATAGTATTTGTTTATAATTTCAATTTTTTTCATTGCTGGCATATAGGAAAGCCAATTATATTTGCATATTAACCTTATCCTGCAACCTTTCTATAACTGGTTGTTGGTTTCAAGGGTTTGGGGTTTTTTTGTATATTCTTTCAGATTTTCTGCATAAATAATAATGTTGTCTCTGAATAAAAATTGGTTTATCTCTTCTTTTCCAACTTGTATACCTTTATTTCCCTGTGCTATCTTACTACATTTGCTAAGTCTTCTAATATGATAACAAGTGGCACCTGATAAAAATAACTTCAGTTAGGTGATCAAGGCCAGCATCGACAGTTATAAGTCATGTTGACAGTATGCACTTTGTTATAATGTTAAACAAATGACACTTTAACTCTATGATATTATTCTGATTCCAAAACCCATAGCCTCAGTCCGATCCTGAGAAAAACATTAAATAAATGCCAATAGGTTAGCATCCTACAAAATACTTGACTAATACTTCACAAAATGCCACAGCCAAGAACTAAGAAAATATTATCATTAATTTTATGGTGATATCTTAGTTGGCTTCCTGAACAGAAAAGAAATATTAGGCAAGAACTAATGAGATCTGAATATACTATGCATTTCAATTAAAACAAGCTTTTTCATATTGATTTATTGCTTTGTGACAAATGAACCATAGCAAAATATTCTAATAACAGAATAAACCATATGGGGAATGGAGGGTCTACATGGGAATGCTCTGTACTGTGTAATTTCTTTGCAAATTTAAACTATTCTAACAAATAAAAACTATTAATCAAAAAGGTACAACAGTAAGCATCCTCATGGTAATGGAAGTGCTCAGTAATTTGACGTTAGTGGTGCTATATGATCCTAAACACAGGGTAAAATTGTATAGAGCAAAATAAACACATACACAGATATAAACCAGCAGAAATTTGAATCAGAGATTTAGATTGTATCAATATCATTATTCTACTTACTGTATTGGAAAATTATTATTTGCAAAATGTTACAAATAAGGGAAACTGGGTGAAGGATTCCACTGCATGTGAATCTGCAAACACTCAATAAACATTTCCATCAAAATAATTAAACAGCTCTTAAAAGAATGACTTCAGGAAAAGTAAGGGAAGAAAACCCTCAGCAATTTCATGCCTCTTAACTTTGCCTTTATGTCAACAAAGAAACATTCAAAATGGAAGGATGAGGCAAGTTCCAAGAGAAGGCAGTAACAACAATAATAGTAAAAAAAAAAGAAGGAAAACGGAGAGAAGTACAAGAAAATGTAGAAGAAGTAACAGTGTCCTCATCAGTAACCAGTTATAAAATGACTTTAAAGGTCTAGAAATATCCCCTTTGGAAAGTAATAAGCAGCTTCTATTTTCCAGGGGAGAAAAGAGTATTTACATTAAGATTTATTATGCAGATGCAAGTCATTTCATACATTCGAAAGTCACTGACTAGCAAATAGAAGTCAAACAACTTTTTTACTAAAAGCAACTAGAGAATCAAGAAATTTTTGAACTGATCTCACATATTATTCTATGTAGCTGACATCTGACATTCTCAAAAATAATGATTCAGCATCAACCTCTTTTGTGACACAGACATGCTTCCTTAAATAAGCAAAATCAAAATTCCTGTACTAGTGAGACGGACAAGAGTAAAAAGCTCGGTGTCCCACTATAAGCCCTTCCCTTATGATCCTCCCAGTTTCAGCTAGTAGTATATACAGTCCTGTTAACCTATATAGAAGTGACAGAAATAATGAAGGTCCATACCACAGGAGAATAGACAGACTAGAGCTCCTACAGAGACCCTTGCTTTCTAGATGTCAAAGATCCCTTCAAGACTTCCTCTGCAACAAAACCTCAACACAATAGTACATAGAAAATAATTTATGCCACATGAATGCTTGAATCAATAACTAGAAAAGTGAGCCTCCTTGGAGGATCTGACCTTTTGTAGCACTTTGCTTCAGTGTTTGGCTTTTTTCCCCTTTCTCCTGCTGCAGCATCCATACTGAATCCGCATCTGCTCCCACCACGTGATCCAGGTGCAGAGGCATCAGGTTAAGCAGATTGTATCTACTCATCTGGCCTGGCATTTGTCCGTCATGCTGTGGCAGGAAGATGATACCTCACCGACAAAACACAGCCTTCACATATGTCAGAAAGCCCTTTGTTCTACCAGGCGCCCTGCTGTTAGGGGTCCTCTGAAAGTTCAGGGATTCAGGGCTCTATCTTGTTGGCCATTTCAAGACAAATGGCAGATTACATTCACAGCAGGTGCTGGTTCAGCTCAGCATGTGTGTACCCCCACAAGCTTACCTCAACATGCAGCATTTCAGAACAACTCTGGAGCTCAGTAGTCATGTGCACACCCTCCATGTGTGTTTACACCCATGGACAGGAGCGTGTTAGTGCGTGCTTAGTTTTGGTGTTTTATTTTTTTCTAGAGCTTTATTCTTAGAGTTTTGGAAACATGTGTGAGGTGGCAATAAACAGCCAGGCTCAAGGGCTCCACAAAGGACTCTAAAAGGAGTCGCAGAGAGATGAAGGATTTAAACTTCTGCAGTGATGTCTGGTCTCAGGATGCAGAAGAGATAGAACAAAGATTCATAGTTTAACAGTTAAGTACAAACAACCTCCCTTCTCACTCTTGTCAGGAATTATGAATAGTGTCAAGCCTTCTAGAACAGAGAGATTTGAAAAAAATAAAAGTCATTTAAATTCTCTGATAATGCCATCATAACATATACTCAATATGTATAACTACCTCCAAGGATATTATTACATTAAAATTTTTTAATTTATTTTTTGTCATTTAAAAGATTTTTTTATTTATTTACTTTTTAAATTGATTTTATTTAAGGACGATTACTTCATAATATTCTATAGGCTTAAGGTGTACATCATGCATCATTGCATATTCTATATTAAGTCTCCCACAAACAGTCCAGTTCTTTCATTGCCGTTATAATTTCTGAGGAGTTGAATTTATCAGAATAGAGGCCATAGACAAAGAGCCTTAGTATGATCTGATTTTACACTCCTTATGTGAAGTTCTTTCTTCATCAATCCTGTTCTGTGTGTGAAACAGTTCAGTTAGCTCTACAACCCTCAAGAACTAATTCTCCAAATTCTAACTGTCCTCTCATTTGCACAAACCACTCCTGGTGCTTAACAGCCCATGCTAAATTCTTCTCTAATTGAAAACTATTAATGCATGGTCATTTATGAGCAGATTCTAGGTCCATTTTTATGTCTTTTTTTTCTCTTTATCTAAAAATTTTTGAAGCAGCATTTCATTATAAAAATAAGTTTCAAATATACATCAACATACATCAATATCTGTATATATAACATTAAGCTCATTACTTAAAGTCCAGTTCTATTTTTCAGTATTTAATTGACCCCTTTTATCTAATTTGTCTTCTGCCCTCCTCTTCTCTCTGGTAACCACTAATCTGAATGGGACTAAAACTAGACTTAAACTCTATATGTGATTCTTCTATATGACTCATTTGTTGTTTGATTTCTTTTTTACCACATATGAGTAAATTAATTTGATGTTTGTCTTTCTCCATCTCAACTTTTTTTCATTATTAATAATATAGTCTAGGTACATCCTTAGTGTTGCAAATGGAAACAAATATAACAGTAATTTCCCACTGTGTATATATACTACATTTTATTTATTCAGTCACCTGTTCATGGGCACTTAAATTGTTTCCAGCATTTACAAACTCTAAATAATGCTACAATTAACATGAGGCACATATATTTTTAATTAATGTTTTTGTGGTTTTGATAAATATTCCTAAGTGTAACTGGATGGTATGCAACCTACATTTGTCAGGAGGTGTGGGTGGACAGGAGTCACTGAAATCCCTGGAATGTTTGGCTACCAGGCTTTTCCACCTCAATATCAGCCCACTCACTCCATTAATCCTTCATTTGATTTGTTTCAGTCTTCCTATCCCCAAGGCACATAACCTTTCCGGAAGACATTAATCCTTTACAAAGATATTTAAACTGAGTACTCTTAAAAACTGAAGTCTTCAAATCCACCAGAATTATTGCAATGAAAAGAGAGATGGTACAGGCAGAGTAGACAACATTCTCTGTTGCTTTAATTCCTCCCTTTAGGACAAGTCTGAGGGACCCTGCAGAGGAGGGTTGCCTCTCTCCAGGCTATTGGAAGTGATTTGGAGGAGAAAGCAAAGAAGAAATGAGAGCATGGAAAAGCTTCCTTTTCAGTCCTAACTTCTCCCCAGGGAAATCCCAAAGTGCTTGAACTGGCCTGAAAACAAAGTACAGGCACCAGCTTTTCAATCCAATGATTAGTCATATCCTTTTCTCAGGCTGGAAATTTCATCTTCTACTCCCGACAAGCTCCATCTGGAAGACCTGATGCAGGAAGAGGGCTGTCGAAGAGGCTCTAGCAGATCTGGGAGCTCTATAGGAGCAAGCACACTGTAAGATGAGTAAGGATCCATATCCCCCAAATCATCACATCACCTCACATCTCCTTCCTTCCCAGAGGACGAGAATTACACAAAGGTTCTGCGTATTCCAGACTCAATTGTTCACATTTTCATCTTTAATTGCACTGCATAAATAGTAATTTCATATTTTACCAGTGTCTGTAAATTAGAAAAAGAAAAGAGAGCAAAAGAAGGAAATTGAAAACATCAAAAACTCAAAGTCAAATTCTTTTTAAGTACATGCTTTTTAAAACTATGAGAAAACAGAAAAGTCTTACAAAAATTCCTGCGGTCAAATCCTGTGGATTTTAGGTGCATCTTGTTTTTCTGATGACAGAGCACAAAACCAAGGACCTGGGGGCACAATGACAACAAAATCTCTCCTCTCACAACATCAGGTGACAGGGAATCCTTTTTTTTTAAGTAAAGAGAAGAAACACATGGAAAAGGAAAGTACATTGCTCTGTAGCAAATGTACTTGCTGGATTCCTTTCTTTCCAAGCACAAGTCTCCAGCCTGAGAAAGTGAAAGATTTCAGCTATATACACTACCTACAGAGCCTGGATGGAGTCATGTTACACAGGCCAGGGTATTGTCCCTCAGACCCCTGCCCACTGAGACAGGCACTTCATTCTTAGGAGTTTCCTGGCTGAACCACTGTCAGAGAGAAACTTTCTCTCCCACTCAGGCTGCAGAGCTTGCAAGCATAAAACTGAAAAAAGGAGGGTGGAGCATGATTCACTCTGAGCTGAAAAGTGACTCAAAAAGGAAATTGCCTGGTGTGCTGGGATGACACAGTTCATTGTAACCTGCTGTGAGAAGGCCTGTCTGTCATGCGCTGTCTACCTTTGTCTTGGAAGTCAGTTAAACGAACACACAGGCACACTCCAGGCTTCGTCCACCACAGTGACTCAGAGACTTTTCCTGGCTGAGTCTCCCATTTCTGACCACTCCCAACCTCCTGTGCCATGGTGTTCACTGAGAGTCAAGGAAAACATTTTAGAATAGAATGGAAATAATAAAGATAGGATTTGCACGAAGGAAGGAGAGCAAAAAAAGGAAGAAGATCTACAGGCATGTAGAATCCTTAGAGACTAAGTTTTCACTTATTTGTCATAAATTTGCCTACTTCATGCTCATAACTCTCTACATCACATTAAAAAAGTTGAAAAAACTCAATTTTGCTTTTACAATTGATTTCTTTCTGTCCTAAAATAGACTTATATACCTTCAATCTTAAAGCTTAACTGGTACTCCCTGAAATGTTTTAACCCTGAAAAATAAATATTAGGCTAGACTTTAGTTAGCAATCACACTATAGTCTACACAGATGTCAAAATATAATGTTGAAACTGAAACTTATATGATGTTTATAGACCAATATTACATCAATGAAAAATTTTTAAAAGATTAGGGTGAAATACATTAAGTTACTATTTTGGTAAGTTAAAATAGGTAAATATCTCCATTTTATATGGTTCAGTCTAACACTACATAAGAGAGTAGTCAAAAGTTCTGCAAAAATTGCTTTTTTTCAAAAGGCTTCATTGGCATCTCACCAGATGCTAGTTTAACTCACTACCAAGTTCCTGCTAATCTCTTTCTTACCTTTTGCGTGCTCATCAATTGTCCCTGTGTTGCCTAAAAAGTCACTGCAGCTCTGAATTTCCTTTCTTCACTGTCATGAAATCCCAAATTGATTCCAAGACTCCACACACATGATCATTGACTTCCATGCAAAATTCACACCATATCAGTCTCAAACGATTACTGGGGAGTCTGCCACATGTTGCCAACCCTGCACCCATTTGAATGGCCAGACAAGTCAGCCCTGTCAAGCTTCAAGTGCAAGAAAGCACCCTTTTGCTAAGTTTTAAGTCCGTCTCAGTCACTTCCCACATCCCCAAACTAGGCAGGGAGTGAACACGTTCCACTGGCAGCAGGGATGCCATGCATTTCTCCAGAGGAAAGTAATGTGTGCTAGGGAATCCCTGTCATCCTTCAAAGGAATTAAAGTGCTATCTCTAAAAGAAACAAAAGATGAACTTCCACTCCCTCCAAAACACATAAGCAAGCACCTTCTGGACAAGACACCACACTTTTCTAAAAGTGTTATTGATCTCTGGCTAGTACAGTTTTCCTTTCATCCTTCCTTCCTTTTTCTTTCCTTCAGGAATATTTGTTGAGTCCTTACACTATGCCAGGCACTATGCTTTTCCAATAAAAAATAATCAGGTCACACACTACTTCCAAAACTTAGCTCCTACAAAGGGAGAATGCACACATACAGGTACTGCAGCAAAGCCTACGCTGTGGGACTGCAATGCGAGCAACAGCTAACTGCTGAAGAAGCTAGGTCCCCATGGTATAGAATGTATGTACTGATACTGTTGAACACAGTGAGTATGCAACAAAGATTTATTAGTAAATAGTCAAATGGTGAGTGAATAAGTTAATTACTTGTTATGTGTCAGCTCTGTTTTAGGTACTGGGGCAAAATGGTGAATAATACAAACACAAACCCTCTCTCTCCCACCTGTACTGCTGCTATGATTGTAACTAGTTTATACACAAGGCCCACAACTCTTGGGTCTGTTTCTTTGTGCTTTGTTGTTCATGCCTGTGATGACTGGGGAAAATCTCTGTGATTCCTACTCCAACTCCATCCTGTAGACTAGGAACAAAAAAAAAAAGCCTTGCCTTCAGAATCACTGGATTTAACCAACATGATAATTTGAGTTGCATCTATAAATACGCACACACACACACACACACACACACACACACACACACACACACATATATTTTAAAGGAGTTGAGGTTAAAGAATTCTAAGGAAAGGGAAGAGCTTAGTATCATGAAAACACACAGGATGCATTTTTATAATCCAAGTAGGTAAATTATAAAATTGAAGTGCTCCAGAATCTAATGAATTTCAGAGAAAAAAATAGTAATATGTCCTGGTTTCTGAGCTTGACCCTGTTAAAACAGCTATCAACATTTCCAGACCTTTCCCTAGTACCAAAACAGAATGGAGAAAACAAAGGAAATCAGTCTGACATTCAATTTGTCTTCTTTAATGGTGATTTACCTCCAAACCAAACCTCAAGAAGTCAGACAAATCAAAATGAGTCATTAGATGCAGGCAGGGTAAGTCAGCAGACAAGAGGTAAGAAGTAGATTCCTGTTCTCTATGAGCAAATCCTGCTCAGTGTCCCTTGGTGTCTCTTTTCTCTGGTTTACTTGAGACTTTTTCATTCTCTCTGAATCCCAATAAACACTGAAGATGGATGTAGCAAACAAACTTATACCACATTTTTATTGTGTTGAGGTAAAGTGTACATATAACGATATACGTTGTTATGAGAATACAACTTGAAGTTTCAATAAATGCATACACCTGAGACACCATCACTCTAACAAAAAAGTCACATAATAATGTTATCACCTGGAAAACTTTAGTCTGACTTCTAGATAGAACCATCCATAAGATAACCACTTTTCTGATTTCTGTCATCATATATTGTTATAATTATGCTTGAATTCATTTAACAGAATCAAAGAATTTATTCTTTAGGGTCTGACATCCATTCCTCCCCATAGTGATTTTGAGTTTCATCAATGCTGTAATTTGTCAGTATTGCCTTCTTTTTTTTCTCTAATAGTCCATTACATGAATATAGAAATTTTTTATCTATTCTCTTTTGGTGGACATTTGGTTTAAGTTTTTATTTTGCTTTTCTTTGTTTTTACATATACATATATGCATATATATTTACATACATATATATATTTACATGTATACATATATATTTACCTATCTATTTTGATATGAGTTTTTTGTCAGTAATATATATTGTAAATAGTTTTCTTCCATTCTGAAGCTTGTATTTTCATTTTCTTAATGGTATCTAAATTTCGATGAAGTCTTTGTCATTTTTCCCTTTATATTTAAAGCATTTTCTGTTCTCCCTAATTTTGCCTACATCAAGGTTAAGATATACTCTCCACTGCTTTAGAAGTCATAGACTTCACTTTTATGTATAAGTCTATAATAAATGAATGTGTGCTTGTGAATGTTGAAGTTTGAGGGCCATTTTTTTGCACATTTATACAGCTGACCAGATATTCAGCACATTCTGATGACAAGACTTTCATTGAGTAGTCTTGACATGTCAAAAATCAATTGACAATATATAAATAGGTCTACTTTTTAAAATACTTGTTCTCTTCCACGGATCTCTTTGTCTATTCTTAATCCACCATCACACACTGTTATGATTAATGTCAATACATAGGAAAGATTTATATAGTGTAAATCTTCTAGTGTCTTTATTATACAGCCTTGTGGTAGTTTCTTTAGGTGCTCTGCTTTCTCAAATATATTTTAAAATAAGTTGGCCTTTTATTTGTAGTATCCTGTTTGTATACAGCTAGATTAAATTTTCTAATATTGTTTATAATTATCACATTTATGTTCCTGAGGGGCATTGGTCTGTAATGATTTTTCCAATTAGTTGAAATATAGCTCTCAACCATAGACTATTCATATCATTTTTGAAAATGCACTTGTGAAATTAGCAATAATTTCTCCAATTGAATAATTGGGGAATTCAATATATTAAAATCTTTTCTCATACAAGATAAATATCACACTGAAAAATGTTCAAATCCTCAAAAAGTGAGAGCATTATATAAAGTAGATTAAGAAATTTCCTGGATCAAGAGAACACATTTCCAAGAGTGTTTATTTTCATAACCTTTATAAGTGAAGTTAAGTTTGGGTCATTCCATAGTCGTTGAGGAATGCTTATTTATCCCCTAGAATAAACAAATGTGTTAAATAAGTCTACATGTTTCCCCTACCCTAAACAATGTCAGGGTGTTTTCTCATCTCAATATCCCCTAAGCTAGGAGATGGTAAGGAGTGATCAAGATAGAGAAAACAACAGAAATACCATTTTTTATTCAGAGTCACTAGGTTTTCTCCTCAGGTCTGCCCTCATCTGGTTCACAGGAAGTGACAGTGATGCAGCTGGCTGCCACCCTCAGGCAGCATACCTACACTGGTATTGAAAGGAGGTCCTGAATTTTAAAAAAAGAGTATATTTTGAATATTTTAAATAATATTTATTTAATATAACTTGTATTTATTTAATGTGTATTCTGTAGCATGGTATATGGAAGCAGACACTTTAGAACTCCTAGAGAGTAATTTTTATCACAAAAAATATTTCCTAGTTTGACTTAGAAAATAAAACATAATATTTAACAATAATATTTAATATTAAATTTAATTATATTAAAATAGTGAAAGTATTGATAATAAAGTAAAAAGGGAGGTACAAAGATCAAGCAGAATTTGAGGAAGAAACTGTATCAATTTTCCCAAAATATTAATTTTAAAATAGAAGGCTGATCACTGATCACACTGAGGAGCCTGTGGGCACAGTGTGTACTATATGCTTTACCTGTGCAATTGGACTGCACACTCACAAGAGTTTAGTACATGGTTGCAAACTTTACCACTTAGTAAGCAACAGAGAACAATGTGTTCTACATGGCACTCCCAGATGTCAACACAAGACAGTGATGGAGGTGGATTCCAGCAGATACAGTACTAACTTTTTTTCTCTTTACTGCAGTGATTTTGCAAAGATTCTCAGAACCAAGACAGAAATATGTCACAAGTTGCAGAAAGTAGAACCTTATTACTGATGCTGGCCATATGGCAAAAAAGGAACAACAAAGAACCTCAGGAAAGGTTTGGTTTCAAAGACATTGTGCAGCACTTGGTAGAGAATGTGGATGGAAGAGAGTTAACACTGAGAACTGTAGTGGTACTTTTCTTACTTAATGATGCCAGTGCGGTATAGCTGGTTGTGCACAAAGTTCAGCAAGAGGTTGTTATTATGGGATGGTTTATGAAAGTGATGCGCATGAGAGGCAAGGCTCTCTGTGGGCCTATTTATATGCATCGACATAGATACGGGATTTTTTGTCGTTGTGAAAGGAGGGCATTTTTACTATTATTATTTTGTCCTTATAATGGATAAATAAAGGGTCATGAGCATAATTGTGGAAGAAGTTGTTTGCAAGGTGGTTTGTTCCTGAGTACAAAACAGTTCACGCCCTGTACAGTAGGGAGAGGGAGCCCTTCCGAGCACCTGCATCTACAGGTCGTGAAAAGCACCGCATTTGCCCACAGGATGGCCATTTACCCATGGGTTCCATAAACAGTGAAAGATTGAGGTGTGCCCCTGCAGCTACAGGAGAGGATTTAAGTCACAAGAGTGCAAGATGCTGGTCAGGAAGAGGTAATCTGTGCCAAATGCAGGACTGAAAATCATGTGAGACTCTACTTGTAGCTGAGGTCACTCTACCAGGAGCCAATAGTCACTGTAATTTTATCATTAATTTTATAGTGATCTTATTCATTGTAACAAGTTAACATTTAAAATGTTTATTTTGTGCAACCTGTATTCCTTAACATTGTATCAAGTGCTAAAGATACAATAGAGAGCAAAATTACCCTACCTTCATGGAACTCACAGTCTAAGAAAATAGCATTATGCAAATACATGAAAATCAGTATGCCACAAGAAAATATGACCACAATGCAATAAAGGAAAAGCCAAGTGTTCCACAAAAGCACTATAGGAACTCCTGATTAAGTCTAGGTAATGAAGAGAGGAAGATGTTGAAAGAACTTTAAAGGTAGTGTATTAGGTAGAGGGTGTGAGGACTCAAAAGGTATCAAAGATGACTTCTAGGCTTCAGAGTTCTCTGTAGGTTTAGAGTGTTCTGTAGATGAATCAAAGGCCACAACTAAGATTCTATGGTCCAGTAACGATAAATGGGATGCAGGAGAGCAATGTGACTATTTCTACATTCACTCAGGAAATATTTAATCATGCTACAAGGCACTAAACACTTTGCCAGACATACTTCCATGCTAAACTTTTTCATTCAGTTTTAGATTCCTTATTATGCAAAAAAAAAATCTGTAGATGCTAATTTTTCAATGCACACTTGTTAAAATTTCATCAGGAAAATATCTCCCTAATTTATTGTCACATGCAATCAAATCTCAATGAACACAGAAATAGTTTCTCAAGTAATAGATCAATGTCTGTTCTCTGCTCACTTTTCAGCTTTCTTTTGTTGGAGCACTTTTTTATGTTTTAATATCAAAAAGAAACTATTCAACAAATGTATAACTTAGAGAGTACTGTGCATATTTCTTGAATCTCTGAATCTTTAATCCTGTGAAATACTGTCACATTCCCAATCCTTCAAAATCACTTTAATAAGTAGGATACTTTTGCTTTATTCAAATATAGTCCTTAAATGCATATTCTAGAATAATATTGTCCAATATTATCAAGTAAACACCATAGAATAATTTAAGTTGTGAATATCAATGACTGAACTTATCCATTTAATAAATATTTATTAAGTGATCTCTACCACTTAAGTGGCAGCTATATTGTAAGCCAGACACTCTATGATAACTTAGCTAAATGATTTTATTCTACTGCCTTAAATTTACAAATGTGATTAGAAAGGTGTACTTATGTGTGTTTAAGTAAAAACATGTATGTAACTATATATATAACTATTTAGTTATAAATGTACTACATAAAGACTTTTCAAATATATTTTAATGTGTAGTAGCAGTAGCTTTAACAAGAAAAGGAATGTATTATTTTTTCTGCCATATTGGATAATAAATTACCTTATGAAACTTTTACAGGTACAACACCTGAATAAAGGCAAAATACATATCTGGTCACATTTTTCTCTCAGCCTCGGCTTATTGGTTTTGTGGATGGGAAACAGTACCAAGCTTAAAAGTTAATTCTAAGTTTAATTTCTACTAGTGGTGTTGATGATGCCAGAGATGGGTATCAGCTTCATCTCCGGTTTCTTTATTTGAGGTCTTAGTGACTTCAGCCTGGGTCTAGCAGAACAAGTTCCAAGAAATGATATTCAGTAAATAGAATCCTAACAGCTAGCTTATTAGGACCCTCTGTACCTGTTTTAGCATGATGGATGTACTTGCTGGAGAACCTTAGTACTTGCTGGAATCATGTGGAGTAATAAAAAATATATTATCAAGCAAACGAAACAATGCAAACACTTAGATGGATGATAGATAAATAAAGTGAACACATGGGATAAACCATGTTTCCCCTCTGGATTCCACCATACAACCCAAGCCCTAGAGTTACACTGAGTAAATCCTTTATTGAGGCTCTTCAAATCAGTCTCTTATGTGAACTTCCCTCTATAGCTACTAAATCAATTGTCTTGTCTAGAAAAGTTACGAGGATCTTTGAAAAATGTTTGCCTTTGTGACTTAAAGAAATTATTCTCTCAATAAGTTACAAATAACTTTGAGACGGTTCATCAAAATACTTTTCCAAAGTCTTAACTGTTTAGCTATAAGCTCTCTAGCCTATTTTATTGAGACCCATGGATTTTCAAGTTTTATTCTCTAGAGGAGAAAGAAGATTTCCAGTGGATAAGAGTTTCGTTTAGTGCAGGGATATAACACAGTGACATTAAATAGGCTTACAAGCATGTCGTTTTTTTTTCTAAGAGAAATTTGAGAAATGCCAGAAACATCAGAGAAACAAGAGTAAAACTGTAAAAAGCTCACAACCTTTGAATTAAGAGAAATATGATAATACATTGCATTTGAAAAAGGGTTACAATACAGTTCAAATTCCAAAGCCTCTGGATAGTAAGTAAACAATACCTGGTAATTACAAACATATTTGCAGGGGACACTCCGATGTCACCTTTGAAAGCGGGAATAAAGACTCTGGAAATGAAATAACACATAACACTTAGGAAGGGATATGATGCATTTGTTTTATTACAACAGAAGCCTAGATAGATGATAGATACAGAGAGAGAGAGAGAGAGAGAGAGGGAGAGAAAGATGGATAGTTTTAGTTGTTCAGGTGGCAAAAGGCCAGAATGATCTTTCCATACCATTCATTTAAAATTTAATTCTGCTGCGTACTCACCCCAAAAGTTACATGCTAGCAGTATACCTCTGTGACTGAGGGAAATGTCACCTCTTTTTAAAAATCTCCAACAAGAAGAAAACTCATTCCATAATGCCCACAAAAGAGAATAATATATGAACACCTGTCTCTTGAATGAAAGGATAATGTACTGGCAATGCTAAGCTTGTGCAGGTTGGCCCATAGGTCAAGAATCGAAATTCAGATTAAATTTGAACAATTAGTTGATCACATTTTTAATCTAGGACGTCCAGGCTTTGTCTATCTCATGGTTATAACAATAGATATTCTATCAAAGGAGTACGTTGTTTTATTCTTTTACTTAAGACAATCCAAACAAGACACTTTCACCTTTGCACATTTCCTTGACTATAAAGTTTTCAAGTGCTGATATCCAAAGAGGATATTGCTTTAAAACTGAGTTATTTTGAAGAAGGATGGATCATCAATAACAGTAGTGATTAGGAAAGGGACTGTGGCATGAGAGCAAGGTAAGGTTTATGAAAGCTTAAGCAGAGACATAGCTGCCAAGACATTAAATCAGTGAATAAGCCTTAAAAATGTTATCTGTATCTCATAACTAAATACTATCTGGTAAAAAAGAAAAAACTTCAATAATATATCCTGTATCCTCCTAAAGACAAATTGCCTCTGATTAAGACAAAACAAGAATAAAAAATGACATTTCAGAGATTAGCTGGCACTTATGGCAGAAGGATAATTTTTTCATAAATTTTTATGTTATATATTCATAAGTTTGTCAAATGAGAAATCTGGAGCTCAATGCATAAGTCAACACACAATAACTATGTGCAATTTCAATCCAGGTACCAAATGTCAGGAAAATATTACTGTGGTTACATCACATCATTGTGGAAAAATAGTCTAGGACAGTAAAATGAAAAATCATGAGTAAGAAATAAATTTGCTTCCCCACTGTAACAGAATTCTAAAGGCAAGTCTTTAACTGAATATTTCTTGTTTAGCTAATAAGTTCTTCCCCCTTCATGCTATCCAATCCTTTATTTCCATAGCCTCCATGGAGCAGTCCTGCATTTTGTTCAAGCCACAGGATCTCTTTAGCCTTTGAAGGATAAAAATGGTGGCTTAAGAAAAGCTTAAGTTCACTTTGGTCCACAAATGCAAATGTTTGAGTTCCTATTATATATTATGAACTTTACCCAGCAGGGCTAGGGGGCTCTAAGCAAGTATATGGACTTAGAGATTAAACACAGAGCCTGAGAACTGTCACTCCAGACCTAGAGAACCGTCTCACTGGACTTGCTGTCTTCTTTTCCTATGCACCAGGGAGGGGCAGCCTCTTTCCATCCTTAGGCAATCAGAAGCCATCTCTTATGACCACCAACACTCAGCACCCAAGTCTGCCCCTTCCCAGACTACCCAGATCCCACAGCTCCTATCTCTCTTTTCATCAGCCCACTCTTGAAACGCAAAACTCTGCACAGAAAGCTACCCATCATACTAATAGATCTCATGCCAGCAAGAAGCAGTTATCTGATTATTGCAAATGGTCATTTTCATTTTAAGAAAAGAAATAAATAGACCAAACATCAGTATCTTCCTGCTCACATGGTCAGTATCCCACTCCCTGCATCTTTTATGTTATGGTGTTTCATGCTTGGAGATCACACTCCTTAGTGAAGACTGTCTTTAAGAGGCAGGTCACAGGGCCAATGAGACCTGCCCTGCAGAGGTTGCCCTGGGAGGCTCTCCGTCCTCTGTGGTGAGCCAGAGACTGAGCTGGGCCTAGGACCATACGAAGGAATCAGGGTGGATTCAAGCCAGACAGAGGTGGCAGTACTTGGTATAGGCTGTGGCCATAGAGTCCCATACTGAGTTAGAGAAAGCAAGCAACTGGCAGCAGTGTGTTCACAAAGCCCCCCGGACTGATTACAATATTTTAGAATGCAAAGAAAACCTCTCCCTAGTACAAGAGCAACTGTTCTGGGGATGATCGTGGAGATTACAGAGGACATGGCATTTCCACCATTGAAACACAGAGCCAGGAGCCCTTCCCACTCTCCTTGTAATAGTTATGTACCAATCAGGTGCAAGAAAACATGAACAAATTAGTAAAAAGTCTGAGAGGCATAGAAGAGCATTTCAAAAAAATGTGTGACAACTCACTGAAGTTTTTCCGTATATGTTACTACCAGCTGGGTTAGAAACATAGCTCCTAAAGTTAAGACTTGTAGTAAAATTAAATAGTGGTCACATTTTGCCAAATGGTTTATAATTCTTGCTGAATTGATACACATAAACAAATACATCAGCTCTATGGCTGTGCATGATGACTTTTATTTCACGCTTCCCTTACCAGAGACTGGATTCTGGACCAACACATAGACAGTTATGAAATAGTGATCCACACCCTTTGTGGTTGAATAAAAGGAACAGCTATACATAATTTCCATTTTGTAGTTCCCCAAAACTGAATATGAATTTTCCAATATTACTTCTGGTGCATACAAGAAAATATGTATCTGAGTGCACAGGCATTTAAACACCACCAAAATATTCCATGCCCAGCAGCAATTAAGTCACCAAAGAATATTACATAGTATTTTTAAGATAAATGATGACTCTCCCATAACCACATATGCCTTCAGCCGGGACTAAGTTTTGAAAAAAGAATCAATTAAATACAGTTATATAAATTCAATGAGTACAATTATTTATAGACTTTTAAGGCAACATATTATGTTTGAGGATTTTTTTAAATAAATATGGCAAAATAATCTCTCTGTGCTTTCTGCTATTTTTGTACTCTTGTTACTGAGATCAGAAGACAAAGATCATAGAGAAAGAAGTGCAGGAGGCCCTAAATAATGCAAACTTGTCAAAGAAGAAGGGACAACAGATTAAAAATATATTAAAAGTATGTATAGCTATAGAACTTGAAAAAAAGAGTAAGGGTGAAAGAAGTTGCAAAGGGATTAAATGTTTTTTTAAATAATTTTAGATCAAATAATGGTCTAGAAAAGGTTTCTATTCCCTAGTGATTATTACTTTGATCCTGTCCACAGAAAGCAAAATTTTGAAAGAGAAAATTCATTGAAGAAAGTATTTAGAGTAATTAAAAGAGATGACTCCTATTTTATCTGTTGCTTATAAACAATTTACAAAGCTGATTTCCTCAATATTACAGATTCTTTGACGGATTCTCAATATTACTCATCTCTCTTTTCAAGTTTAAACTTGAGTCATTTCTACAGTTTGAACTTTTCACCTTTATTGAGGTATAATTGACAAAAATGTACATGGTAGTGATTAAATATATGTATCTATTTTGAAAATATTCCCACAATCTAGTTAATTAACATATTAATCATCTCACACATTACGCACAGATATACACACACATACACATATACACCATACATACATGCATGTGTAATTTGGTGATAACATTTAAATTTTACTCTATTAGAAAATTTTAATTTTAAGTAGACTGTTATCAGCAATAGTCACCATGATTTACACTAGGTCATCAGCATTTTTTCATCTTATAGCTAAAAGTTGATAGCCTGTTACCAACCTCTCCCCGTTTCCCCACCTCCAAGGCCCCGGCAACCACTTTTCTATTCTCTGTTTCTCTGATAAACTCAACTATTTAAATGGAAAGTAAATAACCCACAAGACATAAACAGCTTAAATTCTTGTTTTAGGCAAAGTATCTTCAAGGAGCAGCTATGTTTAGAGACTTCATATGACTAATAAAATTGTAGCCCTGTTTACTAATAATAAAACATCCAACTTCATGCATCTTTTAAAATAGTCTTTATATGATATATTAAGATCTGTAAACTATCGATTAACTAAAAAATGCAATCCACCAACTAAAACTGCTTTACAATAATATAAGCATTATATCAGATTTAGAAGTTACCAAACCAGTTTTTGAACTTGGGTCTGACTCCCTAGTCTTTGTGTATTCCCTTAGAACCAGTTCTCAGTTAACAAGTTATAATTGTTCTACTGAAATCAAGTTACCATTTCACAATGTGCATTTTTTTCTCTGGTAGATTGTACTGTATACCCAGGTCTAGCCTCAATAGTTTACCTCACCTCATCACTCCACCCCAAGACCGGCTCATTATAAAGGGCATAGTCTGTGTCCCTACACTGTTGCTCTCAGAAGGCATATCCCATCCAATACATTCTCTAACTTTACTAGTGATCTGTGTAATAACCAGTGAGCTCACAGCATTCTAATGTAAGTTACGATGGAATTAAAGTCACCTTTAATGCTTAATGTAAGCTTTGTATTTTGTCAATATTGTGTTTAGGTAGTTTATTGTAAACTTGGGTTGCAAAATCATTCCTTTTAAAACTAGTAATAAGTTGCTGGTCAAAAATATGATATTAAAGATAAATTGCATAAAGCAGATAGAATTATTTTTCAGCTTAATATAAAATTAACTGTATTATGTTAACTGATTGTTAACTGCTGTGAACAATAGTGACAATATGAGAAATGACACTATAAATGGTGACCTTCCAGCCAAGTCAGTGGCAAGAAAAGATGGCAACTTATATCCAAAGATGGAAGAAAAAATACCTGTGTCCTCCAAGCACTCTGTGCAATGATATTTTGCAAAATAGTTGTAGGACATGCACCTGGGTATTTTGAGGTAATATACATATTTGGAAAAAAATGTATGTGCAAAGAATTAATGCTTTAATATTATTTAAAATGTATGTAAAACTTAAACTATGTTAAAATTAATTTGTAGTATTGTTTAACATAATTTGCTGTATAATCTTTAAGACATGAGCAGTATATAAAAAGCTTATTACTACTACAGATATTGTAATGAGTGTCATAATGGATCAGGCTGCTTTATAAATACAGTTTTAATGTTGAATAATCAAAAAAATTGCAATACTTGAGTTAATTTGTTAGTTAAACTTATGTGACATCTTAGAGTTAGAAAGAGCACAGACACACAGAAGTTTCCCTGCTGGCATTTTTGTATAAATTCATATATGGAGAAACATGAATACATGTTATTTTACTAAAAAAAAATAATTTCATAGTTTATGCTAATCTTAAAAATATGTAAGTTATTTGATTATAAATAATACATGCTGATGGTATGAAAACTATAGCAGGAAAAACACTGAATTTATGAGTCCTATTAAAACCTCAACATTATAATAAAACACACCTTAAACCTATATAATTATAATGCATTATTCCAAAACAGTAAAGTAAAATATCTAGGAAAATTAAATTATCTGTGTATAGGAAGCTATTTTAAAACACTTAAAATGATGGCATCTTTAAAAACTATTGAATAATAACATAAAAATTACCATTTTTATTAGCTAAGGTCTTTAAATTTCATAGATTTCTTTTTGCAATAATTTTGTTTAGCAATACAGGAGATGCTGGTACCAAGAAATTTGAAAACATTCAGAACTTGAAGTTGAGTGATATCCATAATTAAATAGCACTTTCTTAAGACATTTCTTTGGGATGGTAAGTGAATAACATCTCAGTACTAATAGAGCCCATGCATGTCAATTATTCATTCTTTTGCAAGCAGCATCTTAAATGCCTTGTGCATTATATAATCCCAAGAGTCCAGTGAGGTAGGGAGGGGCTTCCCCACTTTATGGATGAGGAAACTAAGGCTTATACAGCTTTAGCAACCTTCCAAGTGAGTTCAACCAGGAGTAAGAATGGAGAACTTGCAGAGGCTGCTGTGTCACCAAGTGTTCCTCTGATCTCTGACCTCTGGACTCTGTCATCCTTTAGAAGCTCTTATTCTTTGATATCACACTGAAGCAGAATAACCAGAGGTTACTGCATGTCACCTCATTGGTGAGGAGTGCTAAAAATTATTTGTTAACTAATAGCAAATTATCAAGGTTTGTAAATTGGAAAGTATGTGTTCCCCAGTGTTTCCTTGATAGGAAAAGAAATAGGCAGAGTTACAGCTGTATGAATAATATGGGTTAGTCTTCAGAAATGTTTCAGATGTAAATCACACTTGTTTGTGTCACAACAGAAGAATAGTCAAAATAAATGCAATGGTGAAACCTATGGGTCAGGCCGGGCCCAAAGAGAGAACTTTCAGTGCTGCAGAGAAAAGAGGTCAGTTACTCAGGGTGACTTTGTCTGAGCCTATTGCCTAGGTTCTGAAGCACAAGTTACTTAGATGTTTAAATCTGCGTTAGAAGTTCAATATGGAGGTATGAGTGGTTTGGGACTACTGAATAAGAGGGTCAGTGTGACAGTCAGTGGACATGGGAGTTAGCCCCAGACCCCACTGCACCCCACATGCTGACCCTGAGTGGACTTCTTCATTCAAGCAGAGTTGATAGCTCTTAGACATTTATAGTAACAGAATTCCCAAATCAAGTTGATAATCAAAAACATGACATTTTTTTTCAAAATTAAGTATTTTTAATAAAAACAAGAAAACAAACAAAAAGGTGCTCAGTATGAATATTTTCATTAAATGCTTCTACAGTAGAAAGGGCAATTTTTAGGACAAAATGAAGAAAATATTTTACACAGCAGCAAGTAAACATAAGGATCTTGTGATAGGAAGAGATGGAAGTTATCAAGATGCTCAATAGAAGTAGGCACAACCTTGTGACCCAGGTGACCGAGACACTGCTGTGCAGACCATGTAAAGTCCAAGGAACTAAAGTCCCAACCTGGGCCCAACTGAAAAACCAAAATAAATACATAGGTAAATAAATAAATATACTTTAAAAAAGCAAGTAGGTATTTTTATAAACATAGGCTAAAGTACTAGTTTCACATTTGACCTTATATTAGTTACATAATATCACACTGATCATAATTCCTCTATTTATATGGAACTATTGCCATTTCCTAGATCTATTAAAAATTATTTTCAATCTTAAAAATATTCAATCATCTTTGAAAATAAAAAATTATATATGTATACTTTTCTGTTATTTTAATAGAAAATTTATTAAAATTATATACTTGTTACTGAATTTGTATGTATTTATTTCTGCTACTTGAATACAAATGTTCTTTGTATAAATATAGTTTTAAAATTGACCACCATTCTGAAATGTTTGTCTTTTATTTTTGGTGTCTGTTAAGAATTATCATCTAACAAGTCTTTTCTTGAGAACATCACTAATTCTTATTTCAATAACTAGAATATTGAGAAAAACTAATAGGGCAAAGATTAAAGGCAATTACTGGTTACTTAGAGGAGAAGGAGAAGAGTAAAAAAGAAGACTGTATCAATAATATTGTCTGACCTGTAGGTTTGAAATAATAAGCAAATTTTGTTGTAAGAACAATCTGAGGATAGTAGATATGCTATCCAATGTTCATAAAAAACATACACATTTCACAGCCCATAATTTATTGAAAATATTGTCTAACATGAAATAGACTTCTGAGCCTCTTTCTTATGAGTTAGTCTTAATGGTTAATGGTTAATTTCCTAGGGAGTAGGAAATTATAATAAATTAAATGACATTGAATTAATCCATAATATTGTTGAGCAACCTGACTTAGTATTAAACACTTTTTCCTGCATGAAATCTTTCAGAAAGGAACTATTGTAAAATGTATATCAATATTCATGCTATGTGTAGTGCTTAAGTATTTTTTAATATAGAGAATGATGATTAAATTTAATTATAGAGAGTCTCTATGGCTGTCTCTTTCCACCTCACCTCACATGCAGGCACACAAGTGTGCCTACATGTGCATTCACACACACAATTATGTAACTTAGCTACAGTGCATCCTCAACATTATATATAGTAGATGTGTACACTCTATATAAACACATATATTTAAGAAACTTGAATTTCTTTAGACATCGATAGGAATTTTAAAGTATCTCTCCTGCTTCTCTTGTTTTTTAAACTCTTATGCATGTTATAAATGCACAATTGGCACTATTTAGTCTAGGCTGGGAGAGATATCCATAGGGATTGGAGATACTTCCTCAAACTTAAGATGGGGATAAAACATGACGTGATTCAAATCCTTTTCCAGAACAGATGCTAAAGCCAAACCAAAACTGCTTGGAGGAGGGAAGAGTATAAAAAATGATTAATTTTGTTTTTTGTGGTTTTATAAATTATCATTAATCTGCAATATCTGAACTTATAAACCTTTATAATGGCTAGGTGATGTCAGAGAGATGCCAGAACCACCAAAAGTGGACTAGAAAACACTGTTGAATGACCACTGCATGTCACGTACAAACAAACCAAAAAGCAACTCCCTGGGATCTGTAAGACAAATGATTCTTGGGATACTTTTGGAATAAAATGCAATATTCTGCTGAAGTCAAATGCACCAGTATAAGGAAATAGACTTCCCCAGTTTTCCTGTGCTTTCAAGTTGCCTTTCTTATAACACAGGGTCTTATAGCTTGAAATCTGGACAGCCACAGTCATAAATAATTAGCTAAATCACAAAGGAAATTTTGTATAGGAATCCATGAATAGTATCCACTTATAAATTTCAAAGACAGTAGAATAATCAATATCAACTATGCCATTCCGGGACCCATATGAGAAATGGAATTTCAGAGTAGCATTTGCTGAAATGGATAACTTTACAATATGAAATGTTCACTTCAGATTCCCTCTTCGTCTGTCTATACTGCCTAGACCATTTACTCTTACTCAAAAAGATGAACCCCAGATTTGAAAGTGGCTGAGTAGTTCCAGAATTTTGCCAGACATTTCAATATCATCTGCCAACATCCAGGGCAGGAGTCACACTGGTTGAAAGTCTTACTTGCCATTGAAAAGTTATAAACAAATTAATATAATAAAAAGTTAAATAGTGAAAATGCACACACAAAAAAGAACGGGTGTAAAATTGCGGGGTTTATTAAGAATAAAGACTGTTTTTTAAAGTCCCTTTAGATCCCAGGCTTGCCATTTGATAGTTCAGTGACGCTATCTGGATTAATGACTCTGTATCTCATTTTCCTCTCCACACCGCATTCTACCTATTTATTCTGGAAAGTTGTTGTAGGACCAAATTTAAAGTACTTAATATGTGCCTAGTGTATAGTAGGAAACCATCTCTTCAGCACAAAACCTAGATGTTGCATTCCCTCAGAAAAGACATTTCAGAATCCACCTTCCTTCACACAACCACCTGACTGCCTAAGGGAAGCTGACCGAGTCAGAAGTGGTCACGTTTAGCCAATGACCCAAGTTTGGTCAATGAGATGAAGAGGGAAAAATTGCTGGAGTGGGAGTATTTTCTGGAAACAGAAGTTTGTTCCTTAAGAGAAAGACACAGGGAAAGATGTATCAACCCTCATCTCCCTCATTTCCCTCTTAAAGTTATACCTGGATTTAACAAGTGAAAAAATATTGTTACATGAAAGGCAGAGAAGAGAGAAGGAAAGAACTTTAATATATATGCATATATATGAACACACATAGGCAGTGTTTGTGTAACTGCTCTCTGAAAGTCTTATGTATAAAGATCAGATCGAGGTTTTTATTAACTTGCAGACAAAGGCACTCTTAATGACTCAAAAAACATAAAAGTTAATGGTGGAAGGAGATGAAGAGGGAAGATAGTCATGCTATTTAAAAGTTATAAAACATCATTCAATGTAAAGGAATTAATTAATAGAGAATATCAAAAACAGTTCAATCAGATTGTATAGGACTGCTCCCCATCCTCACCATCCTGTTTCCCAAACTATCGAAACAAAACTCCTAACTCTAAAAACTTATGTTGCTAGAGACACTTAACACTACCAAGCTGCCCACAGTAGTAAGAATCTAAGACTCTTCCCTACACCACAAGACAGATATCCTTAGCAAAGGCTCTCATGGCCCTGGGCAGATGAGTTCCAGTCATTCTTCATAAAGCATGGTGACGGATTTGCACCTGGTTGAAATACCATCTTTTAATTAAATGAAAATATTTATTTCAAAATAAGTGTAGATCACAGTTATGAGAAATAATAGAGGGACTTTAATCCAGTTCCACCAATGGTAACATCTTGAAAAACCATAGTACAATAGTTGGGATATCGATACTGGTACAGTCAAGACACAGAAAATTTCTATCAACACAAATTTCCCTCCTGTTGACTTCTTTCTAATTGGACCTGCTTCTGTTCCTCTTACTCCCATTATCTAACTCCTGGAAAGCACGAATTTACTCTCCATCACTGCATTTGTCATTAAAAATTCTACACAAATACAATCTTAGTGTGTGACTTTTTTCTTCACTCTGTATTTCTCTGGATATTCATGCAGGTTGATTCTTGTATCAATTGCTCATTCCTGTAATTGCTTAGGTCAATTCCATACTATGAATAGTATCCACCTGTTGAAGGACAACTAAGCTATTTCTAGTTTTTGGCTGTGAAATCTACTATGAATATTTGTGTACATATTTCTCTTTGAAGTGGATATTTCATTTACATGAAATAACCACCCAAGATAGCAATTGCTCCATTGTGTGGTATTACATGTTGAGTTTTTAAGGAACTGTCAAAGTATTTGCAAGAGTGGATAAGCCGTTTTACATCCTTACCTGCAACAGGTAAGTGACACAGTTTATCTGCATCTTTGCCCGTATTTAGTGTTGTCATTATTTTTAATTTCAATCATGCTAAGAGGCATATAATTATGTATCTCCTTTTTTTAAATTTTCATTCTCCTGATGACTAATAAAGAACACTTTTCACATTTATATTTGTCATCTACATACCATATTCAGTGAATCTTTTTTCCTGTCTGTTACCTAATTTCTAATAATTAAAAAAAAATTTATTGTTTTGAGTTATAAAATTGTTTTTGTAGTATATTTATTTTGTCTTTTTAATATACATTTAAATTATTTTGTCTGTCTATGAAAGTTCTATTTGAATTTTGATGGGAATATTGTTAAAATCAATTAATTAATTCCAAAAAATTAGCGCCTTACTTAGTTCTATGATTCTTCAATGAGATATGTCACTCTATTCGGAGCTTTGATTTCTTTCATCAGAGTTTTATAAGTTTCAGTATACAATATATGCTTTCCTTTTAAATAATTTTGTATTTTAATTTTTTTATCCATGTGGTCGTTGTTGATGTAAAGAAATAACAATTGATTTGGGATGCTGATATTGTATCTGTGACCTAAATTTTCTTATTTCTAAGAGTATTAATAGATCTATTGAGATCATAAGTAGATAATCATGAAATGTGTAAATAGGGATTTCTTTTTCTTTTCCAATTTGTATATCTCTTTTCTTTTAATACACTGACTAGATATTGCAGGACTATGATAAACTAGAATGATGAGAGTGGACATTCTTGCCTTCCTCATAGTCTTAAAGTAAAGAAATTTCTCACCACTAGTATAATAACTTTGTAGATGATCTTTTGAAATTAAAGGAATTTTCCTGTATTCCTATCTAGTAGTTTTTATCATGAATGCATATTAATCAAATTTTTTATGTATCAATTAATATCAAGATTTTTTTTGTTACTACACTATTACTAAAGTGCACAAGCTTGATATTTTTTGAATATTTTGATAATTTTTGAACCAACTTTTTCTCACAATGGGTTATGGCCTACAATTCTTTTTATATATTTCTTATTTCATTTATTACAATTTTGTTAAGGCTTGAGAGTCTGTATTAATGAAAGATATTGCTTTATAGTTTTTGTTGTTGTAATGCTATTTTCAGGTTTTCATTTTAGTACAATGAATGGAAAGAATTTTTTCCTTTTTTATTTTCTAGAAATGACAGTCTACAATTGCTGTTAATCTGTCTATAAAGATTTGACAGCATACTTCATGGGAACTATATGTGCCTGGAGATTACCTTTCTGGGATGTTTTTAGTTACAAATTGAATTTATTTAAGAATTAACTAGTCAGTTACTCAAATTCAAATTACATATGAGTCCAAATGGGTAAGTTGCAGTTTGTACATATCAAGGAATGAGTTCGTATCAACTAAGTTGTCAAATTTTTATGTGAAGTCTGCCCATTGTACC